>CM037095.1:40961662-41291532 GCA_020916435.1 Oxytropis ochrocephala
GAATGTTGTTGGGTGAACTTGGAATGAAGAACAGTGATGTGATGAAGCTAAAGATTGATAATAAGTCTGCAATAGACCTAGCTAAACATCCAGTAGCTCACGGTCGAAGCAAGCACATTGAAGTTAAATATCATTTCCTGCGTGACTTGGTGAACAAGGGAAATCTGCAGGTGGAACACTGCAAGACTGAAGAGCAACTTGCAGACATGCTTACCAAAGCTTTGAAGCCTGGAAAACTTGAAGAAATGAAGACTAAGATTGGAATGTACAGATTAGTTGATTTGAATTAAGGGGGTGTATTGAGTTTGTAACTCAAGTCAATATCCTAGATAATAAATTGTAATTAGTCAACTATTAGTGGTTGTATTAGTTACTATGTTTAGTTGTTAGTTAGTTAGTTAAGTCTAACTAGGTAAAACTAACTATGGTTAGTAAAATAGATTGTATAATAAAAGGCTCATTGAGAGCTCAGTTAATAACAAGAAGAAGAGAGCAAGAAATAAAATTTCTGTTATTTTTCCCTCCTCTCGGTTATTCTCTATCTCATCTCTCTCTCTCTCTCTGAATTCGACTGTGGTCGAAAAACATCACCACGAACTCGACAAGAACTCCAACAGACACAACCTAACGTAGCTATGGCACTATGTATGTGTGTGAATGTCCAGGGTGATATGAGTAGATTACTTTTGATTCTGGCTAGCTTGCTTTTATTTAAATTCACCACCATGTATGAAGAATAATCCAGTTTGAACACTATCTGTGGACATTTGCATGCGAAAGCTCGAGTGCCTAAGCGACTTTATCGCACTCCAAACTTGCCAATTTATTTATTGATGTTCATTATTTATTATTGTTGCTCACTAAAGTTTGAATCTGATTTCAAAAATGAAGGCATCCGAACAAAAGAAAGAAGCCAATCATACCGGTGAAGGAAAATAAAGTTGTCGATCGGTTGAGCAAAATCAAAATGAAAGTCGCCAATAGGCCAAACAAAAATAAAGTTAACGATCGGCCAAGCAAAAATGAGGACTATGAATACATAGGTTGGGAGTTAAAAATAAAGAAGTTGGTCATAATGACCAGAGCAAAAATGAGGAAACCAACAACATAGGTTGAGGAAAAACAAAAAAAACCGGTCAACAAATGATCAAACGCGTGAATGCCACCAACCTTCGGTTTTACTACGGTGAAGAAGACAAAACCTTGGCATTCCCAACAATGCCGAAGAAGAATAACTGATTCTCTAAATCTCAATAAATGTATCTTTGTAGGGGCATTATAGCTTCCCAAATGTATCTTGTTGTTTATTGAATAAAGAGAATCGATGATTACAAATAATGCGTGAATGCGTAGGAAAAACAAGTCACAAGCATGCAAAGGACCGAGTAGTTGGCTCGATGTTGACCCCGCACCAAGACAAAAGGACTCGCGGGCTTAGTGCGAATCGAGCGAGTTCATGTACCCCCGGAGGCACTTCACGTGACTATGAAGTGATTATTTGAAAAGTGAGCCATGGAGTCATGGGGAAGACCCCTCTTTGCATAGTAACGACCGACCATGATTCATTTGAAAAGTGACTTATGGGATCGCGCTTGCTCGCGAAATCAACGAATTCGCACAAAGAGGATCAAAAACAAGACCGCGGTAGATGTGCAAGCATCCCATGGCACAAAGCCGGACGATCTTTCACGTAACCCTCCCTTTACAATATCAAAGGGAGGAAGCAAAACCCGACAATGAAAATCGTGCGGAAGAAAAACTAATTTTGTATACATATTTAAGGTTTTGCAGGAAAACATTCAAACAAGAAAAAACATCAAAAGAAAGTTGCCAATCGATCATGCTTAGCGCTTGGAAAAGCCTGTCTAGTGATAATACGCAAAACAATCCCAGGATGGTTCAAAACAAATACTCGAAAGACGATTCAAAACAAACACATGAAGGACTGGTGAAACAAATCATCTCGTGTTTTGTTAATTTCTAACTATTTTTGTTTTGTAGACTTAACTCTAGAAGGACTATAAGGAAGAAACTGAGACTATGAGATCAAAGCCAAAAAGTCAAGCAGTTAGAAACTTGTCGCCAATCACAAACTATAAAGTAACAACAGCACATGAAGAACTACCACTCAAGGAACTGAAGGACTTGATAGTTGAAGGACTCAATAGCTAAAGGACTTGATAGTTGAAGGACTCAATAGCTAAAGGACTTGATGGTTGAAGGACTTAAGTACGACCGAGCCTATCTTAATGTTAGAACGACTTCACACTTCATGCTCGTCGTCGCTCGAAGGACTATGTTCACAACCGGACTAACCAGGGTATCTAGAAGGCTCGGCCATACTGCACTAAAAGGAAGAAGAATACAGCAAGAACTTTCCTACGGTCGGCCCATATTGCTCACTCGACCGACTTCTACAACCACTCAATCATCGGTTCGGCCTATATGTTCGGCCACCTACAATATTCGGCTCGGCCATTCATGGCCAGGACAAGCATTAATGAGAATTCCTATAATCGCTCATTTTGTCTTATGCGCCACAACGGCCATAATGTGTAATAAATAGGAATAATCACCACTGTAATATATATATCGCCCTCAGAGGCTAATCAAAGGACGGATCATTCTAGACTCAATTCTTACTCTTTCTCTCCATACTATACAATTATCATTCATACTTGATTATCATATACTTGTGTTCTTGCTAATTCCTCCCTCAAGGAAAATAGTTAGGAACAAGATACTGTGAAAAGATTGTAAGGTGAGATAATAGTGTTGAGAGATTGTAAGGTGAGATAACTGTGTTAAAGAATCAGTCTAGTTTAAATTTGGTGCATTACATAAACCTGAAGATGTGTGTATATAGTTATGCCTGCTTTGTGAACCATGTCCAGTACTATATATACTGGATCTGAACCTGCAGAAACAATAAAACAAATGACTGCATAGAGTTTAAATTTTTTTGGCAGTACAAATTTCTAGACAAAAGCAGGATTCAGTAAGAATTTTAATGTAATTATTTACTCCCTAGCAACGTTATAATCAACTTCATACATGCTTTGGAAATGTATAAAAGTAAGAATCTTTTAGCTATATTCTTTTGTTGTTTAACTTTGAGTTTACTAGATTTTTGTTTGTATTTAAACTATAAGATGATGAAAATGTTAACCATTCAACTATTGTAAGGGCTCTTGAAATGCTTATGTTGATTGAATATTTCATGGCGTGACAGACATGGTCCTATGAACATTTTGATATAGCACGGCCCGACGTGTAACTTGAACTCTCTTACAAATGTTTAATGATGAATTTATTCTTTGAAGTCACTGTGTCCCGTATAAAATAGAAGGTGAAGAAAAAATGTCTTTCTTGACCTATTGCCATTTTTATACTATACTTGAGCGATCTAATAATCGAAAGTAGCAAACTTTTCACTATTTGAATTAATGATGGTTGCCTTAGTATTATATATGTCACATTGTAGTCCCCTGTACTCGAGAGAAAAATAGAGGAAGGAAAAGTGGATTATAATTCTATTGTATTTTATCATGTACATTGCTGGGTGGTTTGGAAACTCCAACCTATACGGAGAGTTACAAATAGAGATGATAAAAGAAGCACTCGGGTTTCTAGGTGATGACAAAGAGGTGAAAAGCATTGCTGCAAGTACATCAAGTAATGTAAGTTATAGTTTTTTTGCTTCTTATTTGTTTGTTCGTTACATTTTAGTCGGAGAGGCAAAGTTGCTTCATTCTAAAGTCAAAGCATGCCACCAACCTCCTATAGCAACTTAAAAAGTCAAGATATTTGAGTAGATGTTTGATCTTATTTGTTCAGTCATGACACCTAAGCTAAGACATTTGATCTTATTTGTTGAGTCTGTCGTCATCAGTCATTGGCAACTTTTTGTGGGTGGCTTGCTAGTTTTATTAACGTTGATGGAATGGGAAACATTTTATGTTAATAAATTCTAGTCATTTATTCGATTCTATGTATGACTTATTAATATGAGTATCTATTTTTCAAAGTTGGCATAAATCAGTCTTTACAGTTTTAGTTCTATTTCAATGCTTGTGTAGGGAGCAAGAGATCAATCTTGAAAGCCTAATAGTGGAGAACACCCCACCAAATCTTAATATTTGTGACAAAGTACATGGAGAAGCGAGGAGATGAAATGTGAAAACTGGTAGTGATGGACACCCTCCAATTCAAGCTCGATAGATGCTATTTGACAGCATTGATGAGTATTCACTAATTTTTGTTGATAGTGTGGTTCATTTGTTTATGTTACAATTGAAAGTTGTACAAGAACATAAACTATCCATAAAACCCATTATTCTTTCTGTAACTTGACATTTTCTGTAACTACACCTTTTCTATAACTTGAACTCTTTCTATTCAAAGACTACTTCACCCTTTATTCTATTGTGTAGCATATTTGTCATGGTTATTATAGTAACTTGATATGATTTGTATTATATACACCTTTCAATATGATCCATGGAGCATTTCTTTGATTGTTATTATAGTAAGTTGAACATCATTTCAATGTTTTTTAACAATATATAGTTGGTCCTGTTATTTACGAAGCGTAGTCATGGATCATAGTTGGATGCAAAAACACCAAAAATGGACCTTTAGCATCGGTTATTAAGGATAACCGTTGCTAAAAGTCCTAAAAACACCAAAAAATGACATTTAGTATCGGTTATTTAAATTAACCGATACTAAATGTCACTTTTAGTATCGGTTATTTAAATAACCGATGCTAAATGTCATTTTTTAGACAGAAAACGCAATGTTGAAAAGACATTTAGCATCGTTTTTTTAAATAACCGATACTAAAAGTGACATTTAGTATCGGTTATTTAAATAACCGATACTAATAGTACATTTTCAAGACATAAAAATCACAAAAAAAAACGTCATTTAATATCGGCTTTTTGAAAATCTGATGCCAAAAGTCACATTTAGTATCGGTTATTTAAGACATTTAGTATCGGTCGAATTAGTATCGACAGATAACCGATACTAAAAGTGCAAAACAACTGATACTAAAAGTCTTTTCTGCACTAGTAGCTCCGTTTTCGGTTTATTCGAGGTAAGGGGAGTCTCACCTTATAATAGAGAGTATAATAGGGTGTATGTAAGTCATAGGATCTCCATTGATAGCTATTGATGTTAAAATTGATGTTTGAGTGATTGTTTGGATTGATTGAAGTTGGTAATTACATGAAAATCGATTTGTGTGTTAGTGTTAGGGTTTATATAGTTTAATTTCGTTTTTGATGTGTGGTAAATGACTAAAACGTGTAATTGAAGTTGTTTGTATGATTGTGAAGTGGTTTTGAATTGTTCTTGATGATTGAGGTTGAGGTAAGTTGGATAAAATTGACTTAGGGGATTTTAGGTACCCTAGGGCGCCAATTTCCTAGAGAAATGGCGCCGTGTCGATCTTTGTGTTGTGGGTGTGCAGTGTGTGATGTGGTGGCGCCAACATCGCCGAGAATGGCGCTTGTGTGCGCTGTGTCAACTGTTGTGTGCATGTGTAGGCGCCAAATGGCTGCCCATGGCGCCAGAATGGCGGCCAGTGTGGTTGTGTGATGCTGTGTGTGATGTGTCTAGGTGCAGGACGCCAAATGTGGCTGCCCATGCGCCTGGTAGTGTCTTGATCAAGTGCAGGGCGCCAAGTGGGCGCCGTGGTGGCGCTGTTGTGGCGCCCGAGTGCTGTGTGTGTGGTGGTCTAAGTGCAGGGCGCCAAGTGGCTGCCCTGTGGCGCCTGTGGTGGCGCCAAAGTGATGTGTTGCTGAGTTGGGGTGGTGGTGCATGGTAGTGGGCGCCAAGTGGCTGCCCTGTGACGCCTGTTGTGGCGCCAAGTTGCTGGGAATGTTGTGGTGTCTATGTATTGGGCGCCATTTTGGCTGCCCAGGCGCCTAGTGTGGCGCCAGTTTGGGTGAACAGTGTGTGTGTGTGTGTGTGTGCATGTGGCGCACCACAGGGCGCCAAATGGCTGCCCTGGCGCGCCTGTGTTGCTGTCTGTGTCTAGGCAGGGGCGCCAAATGTGCTGCCCATGGCGCCTGTGTGTGCGCCTTTGTCTGAGACAGTGTCTCAGTTTGTGTCTTAGTTTGTGTCTAAGTCTGTGTTGCCCAGTGGGCGCGAGAATCTTGTGTTTAGCGCTGTGGTGGCCGTGTGTGCCCTGGGGCGCCATTTCTTTGAGTCTTTGGCGCTAGTGCACCGTGTGTTGCCTGGGCGTCATTTTGCTAGAGTTTTGCGCTTTGTGTCTTTGTGTTGCCTGATGGCGCCGGTGTGTGTGGGTGTTTTGGCGCCTATGTCTTTGTGTTGCCTGGGGCGCCGGCCAGGGGGAAAATGGCGCCTGGTGCTGCCTTTGTGTCTAGGTGTGCTGTTTTGGTCCCTAGGTGATGGTTTGGTCCTAGGTGGGCTGTTTTAGTCCCTAGGTGATGTTTATGTCCTTGAGTGAGGTTTGGTCCTTGTGACACTTATAAATGACGTAGTGGATGATGTGGGAAGTGATGATGATGCCATGGGGGCTAAAACTAAAAATGATAATGATGTGTTGACAATAATGCCATGGGGGCTAGGGCCATGGGGGCTAAAACTAAAATTGACAATGAGGTGAGAAATGATGTTAATGATGTATAATTGTGCTTGTGGTATGTTCGTGGAGTCTCATGCATACATTCGGCTGCGGTCGCGACGTATATTTATTGATGATGATGCCATGGGGGCATGAGCCATGGGGGCTAAACTATTGACGATGAGGCCATGGGGGCTAATGGTACCACATGCATGACTGCATTGCATTGCATTCATTATCATAATTGGTGCATGTTTTGCTGGTTGATAATTATTGTGACTAATGTTGTTGTATAACTGTATAGTGTGATGCTTTGATTAATATACTGCTTATTATAGTCTTTATTATGTGGTTTGAGACTCACCCCTTTCTGTTGTTGTTTACCACAGGGAACCATGAGTGAAGGCTTATCTCCTTCACTTTCCCCGAGTCGGTCTGCTCTGATACGTAGCACCTAGGGGATGGGCTTAGGATTGTAGTTGTTTATTCCTTTCGGTTGTTGAACTATATATGGGATGTTTTATGTTATTGATGAGGCTGCTGTTTGTCTCTCTAAGACTATATTTATTTTCGCTGTGTGATGTATGATGTTTATTTTTCCTAGTGCGTGGATTTATTTAATAAAGTTTTGAGAATTCCACCCTTTGATTGGTGTTACGTATTCTTTGATTAAAGAGATGTTTATTTTATTTTGTGGTTGATTTTAATGAAGTAAGTGTAGCATCCCGTTTGAATGAATTAAAGAAATAAATTTTTATAACTCTGATTTTTACTATAAATTGCTGGGTAGAAATGGGGTGTTACATAAGACCCCAAGGTCGTCCCTACGATCACGAACACCCTCTATGGCAGCTTTACAAGAGTTAATATCTTCACGGAAGTGCATACGCAGTCTACGGCCCCAAGAGAACAAAACCGTAGCACAATCACGTAAATGAGATTGAATGTCTCCCACAGTACCAGAACTCCAACCTTCACGGACAACATAATAAATATTTGGTGTACACAACCAAGCATTCTCAAATTTGAAAAGAACACCTTGAATGGTACATGTGTAGGAGAGCGCTCTAACAAGAAAGGAGAGTGATCAGACTTCGGAGAAATTAAATTCAGGAGGCGTACCTGAGGGAAAATATCAAACCACTCCTTTGTATCAAACAGACGATCAAGTCTCTGCTCAATGGCGTTAGGCGTACCCAGAGAAAAACGCCAAGTAAACTGATAACCAGCCAGAGGTATCTCCACTAGATGTGCATCATTAATAGCATCTTAGAACCCTTTCATGAGGTAGTTCGGGTGATCACAATAACCTCTCTTATCCTCTGGTGACAATAAATCGTTGAAATCACCAACAATACAACACAGAAGAGTAGACATACCTGCCAGCCTCCGAATCAACGCCCATGAATGTCTCCGGATAGATCGGCCTGCATAGCCATAATAGCCAGAAACACGTACGCCATCACCCTCGAACCTCATCATCAACTTCCACATCTAAATGGTGACTGGAATAACTCGTTGCATGACACCGGAGAACACTTCTCCAAATCACGACTACACGCCCACCCCTAACAATTCTATCCACCGAGACCTGACGAACCTATGATCTCCAAATCATTACATATTGGCGGTATAGTTTAACTTAATAAAAGCATAAACTAATTGTCTTTTATTTTTGAAAAGAAGTCAATTGTTTTAAATATGAAATTTAGCTTCTTTCTAAATAAACACTAGGACACACGCCCGTGCTATGCACGGGGAGGTGATTAATAGGCCTACAGATGTAGTTTCGAAAAAACAATAGCCCTTGGTGGGATGAAGTCTAGGCGTGTCCAAAAGCTCATTATATAGAGGACTCATTCTACACCTGTGCAATGCACAGGACGTGGTTATAAATTGTGAAAAAAAAATAAAAAAATTATGTATTACAAACTTAGTGGTTGATACGAATTGATAATTTACAACTAAACATAGAATAGAATTTTTATGTTAACAGGGTTGTCTTTATATATGGTATATTTGCGAAGATACGAACCAATGCATGATGGTGATTTAGAATGTAAGAAATGTAATAAAAACAATCTTTAACAATAATGAGGGCAAGATAGTTCAAAAAAAATGGATGTCAACTATTGCTTAAAAAAATGGCATTGAAATTTTGTTGTAGATATTAACTAACCAACGGTTATGTTATATATAATTTAAAGCTTGTCGTATTTATCTAGATACGATTCCCTCCCAGAAGCTTCAAAAATAGTAGGTCGTATTTGTAATACCCCAATTTTGTCCGACTAATTAAAAATCAAATAAAATTGTATTTTAGTGAATGCCCAATTTTAACGGGTATTTTTTCGTGTTTTCAAAAGGGTTCAAAGATATATATTTCATTGTGTCTCGGATTGCAAACACGTGTTATTTTTAATAATCTCACACTGTTCACGCGTATTAGTTCTAATTATATATGAGAGTTTATCTTGGGTGCTCATCATGTTATTATTATAGTATTGTATTTAGCTGCTTAACATTATTATTATAAAAAATATAATAAAAATCAGATTTGCATAGTTATTTTTATTTATTGGTATAATAATAGTTTTTACATAAATGAAAGATTCAAAAAGTAATCAAAAACAATGTATGAATAAAAAGGAGGACATAAGCATGCGCTCCTGTGTTGCTTTGTATAACAGATATAATTGCTTTGTACAATAGATATAGAATTTTCAGCATGAAGTTAAGGAGGTCTCTTTCTACTTCATTCTAGCTAATATCCATTTCTAGCTCTTGACCACAATAGGCTTCCTCTAATCCTTCTAAGGTCTCCATTATAGCCTTAACCTACAAATGCAAATGATGAATTAAGCATAAGGCAGCAACAATTTCAGAAAAAGTAGAATCATGAGAGGGGTAACGTGAAAAAGACCATTGATGCATCCTTAGTTGGCATCTTTAACTCTTCCTCTCTGCAAGAAATCAAAGTGAAGAGCTTAGATAGATATAAAGGGGAGAGAGCACATTAAAGAGAAAGGGAGAGACAAAAACGATCTTCACTCCATACAATAACAACAACCAACACTACAACAACAATCACACACCAAATACACATAAACACACAGTAGAAACACATATACACACCGATTTCATAAAATCACAGAACACTCAAAACAGAGCAAATACATACAGCAAACATACAACACTCATAGACACATAGCAAATATACAAACACACACATAGTCACAGCAAAAACACATAGAGGGCACTTACACAAATAACATTCTAAAACTCAATCTTCATCTTCAAAGTCTCACCCACCCTTCACTTTAACCAAAACCAAGTGCCAATATTCCATGCTTGCAACACCAAAACATTTGTCCCTCCACTCACACCTTTGAATCCAAAAACCAGCAAATCTTTTAATAAAAAGAGGAAAAACGAAAATCTGAAAGGGGGGAATTCAAGAAAACAACAAAAACAATTCAGAAAACATAGAGCAGTAACCAAATTAGAGAGGTGTTGAGACTTGAGTTCTTAGAAGAAGAATTAGAAGGGCGTTAAAGATGAAAGAAACACCAAATGTGAAGAGTGGTGTTGGGAAGAAGAAGTACATACACAAAATTACAAGCTGAGTATGTGAGAAAGGAACCAAAAGAAAACATCCTTCATCCACTTCATATCCATTGCAGAAAAAACACTTCCTTTTCTTCTCATAACGTAAACTCTGTCACCACCGCAAGCCCCGTCATCGTCTACAGCGCACCACCACTTCTGCTGTCGCGCTCCACCGCCATCTCCCCGTTCGCACCGTGCCGTCGGAAACCACCGTCACTCAAAGGAGGCTCCGTTCCTCTCTCTCGAGCCCATTCACTGGTTTGTCGCTCTCTCCATCTCTCTTTCTCTCTCGGTTTCACGTTGTCGTTTCTCTTCATTTGGTTTTTAGGGATTTCAATCTCAAATAGCTCGTTCTTTCCCCTTTTCTTTTCTTTTCTTTCCCTTTTTTTTAAAAAAAAAACTTATATTTGTTTTATTGTTATTATTATTATTATGTTTGTTTTTTGCCCCAATATTATTATGTTTATTTTAGAAAGGAATAGAAAGCGTACGTTGCTGTTGAATGAGAAGTGGAAAACAATCCCACTAATTCCTACACCTCCTATTCACTAATAACTCTCTCTCTTTATTTTAGAACTTGGGCCTTCCTTTTTTTTTTAATCAAACTTTGTGGGCCTGCCTAAATCTTAGTTCTGACCTTTAAAACATGGTATATAGCTAATCATACCCCCTTTACTAATGACACCCCCTATGTTTTTGGTCACACTTCTTCATTTTCTATGTACAATAAAAGGGCTATTGTCAGTACCCCTCAAATTTCTTTCTTGCACCCTCACTTGCAATTGTGGTGTTGATTCTTGGAGTTTGTGTAAGATAGACTCACTCTAGTCTTGATACACATGTGTTCTTATTCATGTATGCTTGTTTTTGTGCTTGTCATATGATTAAGTATTGAATTGGTGTTCACAATTTGCTTGCTTGTTTTGATGATCACATTGACTTTGTAATCCAACTTCAAAGTTCAAGACCTTTGTTACTCGTTAGTAACACCTCAAAACCATGTCGCATTCAAATTATACAACAACTTGTTACTCGTTAGTAACAGTTACAATTTCAAATCTTCTTCATAACCAAGAACATTTTCAAACGTCAAAAAACC
Organism: Oxytropis ochrocephala; assembly: GCA_020916435.1. Taxonomy (NCBI): domain Eukaryota; kingdom Viridiplantae; phylum Streptophyta; class Magnoliopsida; order Fabales; family Fabaceae; genus Oxytropis; species Oxytropis ochrocephala. The sequence goes on from CM037095.1 coordinate 40,972,966, forward strand.
ATCTCATAAACCAAAAATCAACTTGATTGCGAAAACCCTTTTGATTACCTAAAATAAGAGCCAATTATCATTAATGATCACTTTCGCGTCGTTGCCGTTTGGTTGTTAATGATAATTTTCATTTTCAAAAGAGTTAGTAGCATGACCACTCTAAACCGTTGTTGTTTGGTCATCACGAACGCTCGATCCAATTGCGAATTCCTTTTATCACGATGTTCTCTCCGATTCAAACCAACGAAAACACTTTTCGAAAACAAATCTTTTCAAACATCAAAATCAAAACTAATTACCACTAATGATCACTCGCGAATTCTTTGTTTGATTGTGGGTGATAATTTCATTCCGTGGGAGCTAGTAGTGTGGCCACTCTAAGCCGTTGTTGTTTGGTCTTCACAAGCGCCCCTTCAATTGCGAAAACCTTTTCAATAATCGAAATAAAAACCGGTTGTCATCAATAGTCACTCGCGCCGTTGCCGTTTGAATGTTAGTGACGATCCCATTTTCAAAAAGAGTTAGTAGTGTGGCCACTCTAAACCGTTGTTGTTTGGTCATCGCGAACGCTCACCCCACCGAAAAACTCTAAAAGATTAAAAACAAAAACCTTTTTCAAGACAAACAAGAACTACGTAGCTTTGAATTCTCCATCGCCTTTGGGAGATACGTAGGAGCGAGAGGCTAACTCGTCAAGCGCCAAAAATAAAAATTTTCATTAAGTCTTTTCATTCCTTTTTCAATAAAGAAGCAAATTTAAGTATTTTCCAAATCGACACTTAAAACCACACGTTTAATTAAAGGTTCCCTTTCGATAGAAAGAAGATGTGGGGTGCTAATACCTTCCCCATGCCTAACCGACCCCCGAACCCAAATTTTCCGGTTTCCAAAAGGCCATTCGCTTTCCAAAAAGGTTTTTCTTCAATATTTTCCTTACAAAAAATATTGGTGGCGACTTCATTGTTTTAAAAAGTTGTAAACGAAGAAAGATCCCCTCAGGGACTTTTTCGGGCGCAACAGTATTTATCTTCATCAAATATAAATCAAATTTTCCTTAAAAAATTGCATCGTATTAACCTTATTCTGAGATAAATAGGATTCATTTTTTTAAATTTTTTTGTTTTTTGTCAGGGAAATCGTATATATAGGTAAATACGACTTGAAAAAACATAAATCGTATTTACCTAGTACAAACATAAATCTGGTTGGTTCAATTTATGTCAGGAGTATGCCCGTCTAAAAATATAGAGTGGGGGTATATTGGTAAACAGTGGGAGTACAAAAATACGCAAGATATATTTACCATTTTTTACTTACATATGATTTGATCAGAAATATTTTAGAGCTCGTCATATTTACCTTCCAGGAGATAGATACGAATTCTAGCAAATTTCGCATCGAATTTATCTAGATACGATTCCCTCTCAGAAGCTTCAAAAATAGTAAGTCGTATTTACCTTCATCAAACATAAATCCAATTTTCTTTAAAAAACCGCATCGTATTGACGTTATTCTGAGATAAATAAGATTCATTTTTTTTGTCAGGGAAATCATATATAGGTAAATACGACTTGAAAAAACATAAATCGTGTTTACCTATTACAAACATAAATCTAAATGGTTCAATTTCTGTCAGGGGTATGTCCGTCCAAAAATATAGAGTGGGGATATATTGGTAAACAGTGGGAGAACAAAAAAACGCCAAGATAATATGTATTTAACAATGAGGGATACATTTTGATAATAAAAAACAATGAGTGCTGGACAAAAAAAAATGAAAGAGTGGGACATTAATTTTTGCTAGATTAATAATGGACTTTAATTTTACATCGGGGTATGTCCGTCTAAAAATATAGAGTGAGAGTATATTGGTAAACAGTGGGAGTACAAAAAAAAACCAAAATAATATGTATTTAACAATGAGGGATACATTTTGATAATAAAAAACAATGAGTGCTAGACAAAAAAAAAGAGTGGGACCTTAATTTTTGCTAGATTAATAATGGACATAAAGTTTGCATTATTTACAATTAATGTTATCAAAAAATGTCTCCCAAATTGATTAATAAAGTAATCGAGTGTAAAGTGTACCATACTATAACACATACATGACTAAGTAACACACATAAAGAGACTTATAAAAAAATAAAAATTAAAGTAGCCTATGTAAAGTGTACAATACTATAACACATACATGACTAAGTAACACACATAAAGGGACTTATAAAAAAAAATTGCATTATTTACAACTAATGTTATCAAAAAATGTCTCCCCAAATTGATTAATAAAGTAGTCAGTGTAAAGTGTACCATACTATAACACATACATGACTAAATAATACACATAAAGGGATTTAAAAAAAAGTACATAAAGGGACTAAAAAAAAAAAAAAAAATTTGCCGCTCAAAACGTGAGAAATCACGTTAGTGTATTAATATATAGGGATTACCCGTGCGATGCACAAGGAGGTGATTAACAGGCCTACAGATGTAGTTTCGAAAAAACATCAACATTTTATAAGGGGGGTATAAAAATACGCAACACATATATATAAGACGAAGAGGCAACAATAGCCCTTGGTGGGATGAGGCAACAATGTCGGTCCAAAAATATAGAGTGGGGGTATATTGGTAAACAGTGGGGTACAAAATGAGGGGTACATTTTGATAATAAAAAAAGTGTTGGAAAAAAAAATTGTCAGGGGTATGTCGGTCCAAAAATATAGAGTGGGTGTATATTGGTAAATAGTGAGGTACAAAATGAGGGGTATATTGGTAAATTGTGGGGTACAAAATATAGAGTGGGGGTATGTCGGTCCAAAAATATAGAGTGGGGGTATATTGGTAAACAGTGGGGTACAAATGAGGGGTATATTGGTAAATGGTAAGAATAAAATTTTCCCACCAAAAGTGGATAAAAAAAAAGTGTTGGACAAAAAAAAAAATTGTCAGGGGTATGTCGGTCCAAAAATATAGAGTGGGGGTATATTGGAGTGGGGTACAAAATGAGGGGTATATTGGTAAATGGTGGGAATAAAATTTTCCCACCAAAAGTGGATAAAAATAAATAGTGTTGGACAAATAAAAAATTTGTCAGAGGTATGTCGGTCCAAAAATATATAGTGGGGGTATATTGGTAAACAGTGGGGTACAAAATGAGGGGTATATTGGTAAATAGTGGGGCACAAAATATAGAGTGGGGGTATGTCGGTCCAAAAATATAGAGTGGGGGTATATTGGTAAACAGTAGGGTACAAAATGAGGGGTATATTGGTAAATGGTGGGGAATTTTTTTTTCCCACCAAAATGACGTTATTGTATTAATAAGATTGTATTCTACTAGTTTTCGAAAAAAACTTGATACAATTATTTTCAGTAGATTCACTTTTTTTATGACATGTTAAATTGTAATTAGTTGATGGTATAAAAGATAAATATTGACATGTATATAAATTAAATTCTATGTATAATATTAAAAATATAAAATTCTAAATTTAAACCTATACACACAACCTATTTTCAGGATTTAATTAATTTTTATTTGACTTAAAATTAAAAAAATACCATAGGGATCGTATATACACCTGGGGGGTATATATACGACCTTATTTTTTGCCCATCGTATATACACCCCCCAAGGCGTATATACGATTAAGGTGGGGGTGTGCCAATCGTATATATGCCTTGGGGGTGTATATACGATGGGCAAAAAAATAGGTCGTATATATACCCCTGGTGTATATCTGATGAGGCCAAATTTTTTAAAAAAATACGTTTTGGAAAGGCGTTTTAGGGTTTCGGTTTGGGTGGGGGTATATGGGGATTGGGTGGGGGTAAAAAAAACCCTTAGAATTAATTAGAAACAAGTTGGGCTTCATTTTGTGATCTATTTCTTAGATTTTAGTTAATTTACTCAGTGCACCACTTCTATTCATACATACACTTCACGATTGTCACTTAAAACTTAAAAGTGAAAACCACAGTGGTCGCTAAATTGTTAGCGCCGCCAAGTGCTCTTCTTCTACCGAGAGCCTTTGTTCATCCTTATCTTGACCGTTCTGTTTCTCTCGTTTGATCACCAAAATTATCAAACTTCACATTCCTATACAAAATCACTTTCGGAATCTGTTTATAGTGTTATTTTGGCCATCAGAGACCGAAATTATACTATATTTCGTACGGTATATCGCTGATTAAAGCCACTCTGATCATCGTTTGGAAAAAGCGGACGTCTCCTTTGAATTCCCCTCGTCAAAACCTTCAGGAAATTGTACTGCTTTTATTATTTTAGTGAAGTTGAAAACGACATGTTTTACCCGTTACTACGAATTCTGGTTTCATTTGTGGCCACACCGAAGATAATCTTAAATATCTGAAACTTTCTTTAGACTCCCCAAGAAGAATACTTTTATTTTATCCAATCAGATTTGCAAACTGAGATGTTCCAAAAAAAGGGTCCCATTTCTTCGTCGTTCTTCTTCATTACTGTTGAGCAAACGATTAAGGGAACAATGCGGTGATGGCCATAGGAGCTATGATCGGCCTTGGGGGTAGTGCCAATAAATGGAGTCTTATGTAAAGGCGGAGGTCAGCTTCCTCCGCCGAGGCGTCCTATTGATATACTGGGCTACTTTGACTAGACGCTGCTTGTGACTCAGGATGTTGAGGGCACTCGCATCCGCTTACCCAGAGTTAGATGGATCCCGATGTATTGACAGAGTAGTTATGGTTTGAGCATGATGTTGGAGTAATGGTGATAGGATTGTATGTAGTTGTCTTAGGATTTTGCTCGGCAGAGGCGCGGTGAGGATGATTAGTTAGGATCGCGCTGGCGTAGTAGTTTTAGGACTGTTCGATAGGTTGTAGTGTTGACGGTTAGTTGATGATTATTTGTGTATGTGTGTTATGTATGTTGTATCCACTACCGTTGATGGTTTCTTATTTTATGTGATTTCCCCACTCTTCTTTCTTTGTGGCTACTCGTGTGCCATTGTACACGTTTAGGTGATGAGCAAGCAGATGATGATGAACCTATCAACATGGACGCCAATGATTAGTTCGTGCGAGATCAGGACCTTAGTTATTATTTTCTATTATTTGTTTGTTTTTCAAAAGGTTTATTAAGTTGTAAAAGCTCTGAGATATGTGACACAGGGGTTCCATGGGGTTTTTACCGTACTTTACTTTTGCTATTTGATTTATTTGTATTTCTGCATTCGCTAGTGATACTTGATACTTCATTTGACTCAAAAATTTTACCAAGACGTATTTTCTACTAATTCTTTTATTTACATCACATTTTCCAAACGGGGTAGCGGGTGTCACAGCCACCACAAGATCATAATCTCCAAGTTGACTACAAAATAGATTGCGGAAATAATTACCAGCAACCCGCTGAATGGATGGAGGATCAGCAGCTAGAGTACCATCTCGTTGCAAGTGCTCAATCTGCTTCTTTTTGTACTTGCAAGTAGCGTTAGCATGAAAAAATTTGGTATTTTGATCTTTGTCTCGAAGCCAAAAGGATTTAGAATGCTGCCTCCAAAAAGCCTCCTCTTGCAAAATTAATTTGTTCAGTTTTCGCTTCATTCAATTACTGTCCGAGAATTGAAGAGTAAGAATCACTAACTAGGTTACCGCTGTTTCATATTATTATTATTATTATTATTATTATGATTAACATTATAACATTATTGTTCTATTTTCAACATATTGCTTAGTAGAAGAGCAACTCTATCATGTATCTTTCTTCTGTTAGTGTAATGAGATTCTGTTGGCTGAATCTCTTCAAGCTGTTACCTGCGTAAGCCCAAAGGGAGAGGAGAGGAGACGAGACGAGAGGAGAGTTCATCCCAAAAGACTATACTAGCCTGTTAGATGGCCGAATCAATCCCTAGTCTAGGCTTATAAACAAACCTCAATTGTTAGGTGGTGAGGCAAGGCTCCCCAACGAGGGGGCGCGGCTCGTCAAAAGCACCGACACTTTCGGTTGAAGACGTGTTCGGTGTCACACATGTATCGTGTTGGACAACCGACACGACACTTCAAATGAAAATTGGTGTCTGCGTGTCTGTCTGTCTGGTGTCCGTGTCGGTGCTTCATGACTCATAAGTCATAACACAAGCTTCAATCCTCATTCCTAAATTCTCTCTAGCTAGATTTATTATGGATCCTCTCCGTGTTTGTTTTACCTAGCTAGATTCTTCTATTAACTAGCACATGCTTTGCTAGCCTATTGTGAGCGAGCTGGAATGTTACCTTTCACTTTTCAATTTTGGTTTCTATCTTCCCTGCTGTTATAAAAAAGCAAAACCTGCAGTTTCAGTCTTTCAGATGGTATCTTAAAATCAAGTGTTCTCTTAGTTTGAGTTTTTCAAATAAATGCTCGCTTAGCCTTCATTCATTCGGGTTAGTTTTCCATATAATTTATGTTCTGTAACACTATTTGACTCTTTCCACTAGCTTTACAAATGAAATTAGAACAATGCACTGATAAAATTGCTAGCATATCAAGTTCTGACTTCTGACATGAAAACTAACAGATGCATTTATATATTGTTGTGCAGAATATTTTGAGAAAGTGCACTTCTCAGTCTTCCCAGATATGGGAGAGATTCGAGTTACTGGAATATTGGTGTCAGTGGTGTGTACTACTTTCTGTTTTATATTAGCATCTATAACTGTGTGTGTATCTGCGACCATGATTTCATGCTCATCATTTTGTCGTTTATATGTATATTCTGCTAGGTTGAGCTAGGGCCACACTTTTACCACCTGGATAATTCCCAGCCTATGAAGATTGTTTTCCCAGGGATGGGAGAACCTTGGTTTCTTCGTGTGGAAATCGAAGCTAGTCATTTACCCCAAGATGCTTCTTTTCTTTCCAAACATGGAGAGTTAATTATCTCCAACCGTGAAAATAAGACAACATGCAGCAGTGAGGAAAAGAGATCGGAATGGTTTCACCCATGTGAACATCAATTGGAACAGTGTGAAGCTACTAATGATGTTGTGAAAGAAAAGAAGAATTCTCACAAAAACTCCACCTCATGTGAACATCAATTGGAACTACATGAAGCTACTAACAGGCAGTGAGGAAAAGAGTCATTTATATAATAGGACTGTTCGATAGGTTGTAGTGTTGACGGTTAGTTGATGATTGTTTGTGTATGTGTGTTATGTATGCTGTATCCACTACTGTTGATGGTTTCCTATTTTATGTGATTTCCCCACTCTTCTTTCTTTGTGGCTACTCGTGTGCCATTGTACACGTTTAGGTGATGAGCAAGCAGATGATGATGAACCTATCAACATGGACGCCAATGATTAGTTCGTGCGAGATCAGGACCTTAGTTATTATTTTCTATTATTTGTTTGTTTTTCAAAAGTTGTAAAAAGCTCTGAGATATGTGACACAGGGGTTCCATGGGGTTTTTACCGTACTTTACTTTTGCTATTTGATTTATTTGTATTTCTGCATTCTCTAGTGATACTTGATACTTCATTTGACTTAAATTTTTTACCCAGACGTATTTTCTACTAATTCTTTTATTTACATCACATTTTCCAAATGGGGTAGCGGGTGTCACATTAAGTGGTATCAAAGTAGTTCGGTCTAATTCAGACAATATGTGTGGTATAATGTGCTTTCCGATGTGTGAACTTTGAGTAGAGTTGCATGCATTGCTTGTTTAATTGTTGATAGTCGTGTTGTTAACCTTTTGAGAGGGTTAAGTCCTCTTGGAAATGGGATGAGTGATAGGTATTCTTTTGATTAGGTAGAATCGTTAATGTTAGAGAAGATAGAAAGAAGTTAGAATCCAATTGAGAACCTGAATACCTCTCATCCTTAAAGCGAATTTTTCGTAGAGCTCGGGAGTAATGATGTGACGCGGACATCCTTACGTTCAAGCCCTATTAAAGATTGTTGTATATAGATCCCTTTGTGAGTTGTGTAGTTATTATTGCTTAAGCCACATGGCTAGAAGAGTAGGAGCGATTGATCACTCCAATTACTTTTCTCTGGTATTTGAGCAATGATTAATACTCTAGATGGGTAGTTTTAGCAAGGGATTCTAGAGTGAGTGAGATGTAGTGTGAGTAAGACTTGGCTTGTAGGTAGACGCCGGCAACCTTTTGGCACAAAAAAGTGGGTAGCAATAGCCAAATCCAACCGTAGGACATCGTTGGTATTAATTAGTTAGCTCCTAGGAAAGTAGACATATATCAATTTCTTAGTTCCACCTTATAGATACTATATATCTTTCTAGAAAAGCTTGATGTTAACTTTAGAAGGAGAAATATAATTAAGAAGTACCTAACCCCAAATCTTCAACTTACTCTCATGATCGGCCAATTCCTTCCTTGAAGCCCATCGTTGACATTTCATCTTTTGCTAACTCGAAAATGCTTGATCACTTGTCTATCTATCCAACTCTCCTAAGTAGTTACCCTTTCAATTTGCTTTTCGATATCATCCAAATTTCGAGAAAAGTAAATTTCTTTTTAATGGGTAGAATTGTAACACCCCAATTTCTTACTAGTATGTGTATATATACGTGTAGATATACTAGTAATCTTTTGTGCGCTTTAATAAATATATTATTCTATTATTTTAATTTAAATGTACTTCAAGTGTTAATAGTATCATTTTAAATAATAGGTTAAGTTACATTAAGATCTTATGAGCTTTCAAATTATTAAAATATGTTTGGTTGATACTTAATTGTATTTTTATATAATATTAATAATATTTTGTTGTTATTGTTTGATGTATTTTGGTAAAGTGAAGAACATTGTTGTTGTTAAGATTATTATTATTATTGCTTAAAAAAAGATTATTATTATTATTATTATTATTATTTATTTAATGAAAATATTTTGAGTTAAAGAAATATAGGTTAAGGTAGATGTTATAGGAGATTGGGATTTAGAATTAGGCTTGTGTTTTCTATACCCCCACACCCCATCCCCATATACCCCCTCCCAATTTTAAATCCCCAAAATGCCCTTTGAAAATTATTATTTTTAAAATAAATAAATAAATCGTATATACCCCTTTGAGTACGTATATACGATGGCTATTTTATGTCCAATCGTATATACGTACTCAAAGGGGTATATACGATGGGTTTTTTTATTTTTTTAATAATTTGTTTTTATTTTTATTACTAAAAGGCTACTAAAAATTCGTTAAATAGTCAAAACTACTCTAAAAAATTATAAAAACACCACTAAAAATCTAACAAAACCAAAATAAGGCTATACAAATGTTTTTAGATTTTTTGGAGACTATGAAAAATTAATAAAAATCGTAAAAAATAGTAAACGATGAAATTTGGGATTTTGAGGCCGTAGTCCTATAAGAAGTCTCATCTAAAGGAGTCTTGATTCTTGATTTTTTTCGGATTTAATGGCTGTGGTTTCATTACGATCGAAGTATGTTGCCCGAAAACCGATTTTTTAGCCTAAATTATTCGTTCGACGTATAACATCGTCACGTTTAACGAACTACACACGCTGACCTATTTTCGAGGATTTAATTAATTTTTATTTGACTTAAAATTAAAAAAATACCATAGGGATCGTATATACACTGGGGTATATATATCGACCCTATTTTTTGCCCATCGTATATACACCCCCAAGGCGTATATACGATTAAGACATGAGAGTGTGCCAATCGTATATACGCCTTGGGGGTGTATATACGATGGGCAAAAAAATAGGGTCGTATATATACCCCTGTGTGTATATATCGACAACAATTTTTTTTTAAAAAAATACGTTTGAGAGAAGAGGCATTTTGGGTTTTCGGTTTGGGTGGGGTATATGGGGATTGGGTGGGGTACAAAAAACCCTTAGAATTAATTAGAAACAAGTTGGGCTTCATTTTGTGATCTATTTCTTAGATTTTAGTTAATTTACTCGGTGCACCACTTCTATTCATACATACACTTCCCGATTGTCACTTAAAACTTAAAAGTGAAAACCCTGGTGGCTGCTAAATTGTTAGCGCCGCCAAGTGCTCTTCTTCTACCGAGAGCAATGTTCATCCTTATCTTGACTGCTCCTTCTGTTCTCTCTCGTTTGATCACCAAAAATTATCAAACTTCACATTCCTATACAAAATCACTTTCGGAATCCGTTTATAGTGTTATTTTGGCCATCAGAGACCAAAATTATACCGTATTTCGTACGGTATATCGCTGATTCCGGCCACTACAGTCATCGTTTGGAAAAACGGACGTCTCCTTTGAATTCCTCGTCAAAACCTTCAGAAATTGTATCGCTTTTATTATTTTAGTGAAGTTGAAAGCGACATGTTTTACCCGTTACTACAATCTGGTTTCATTCGTGGCCACACCGAAGATAATCTTAAATATCTGAAACTTTCTTTAGACTCCCAAAGAAGAATACTTTTATTCTATCCCATCAGATTTGCAAACTGAGATGTTCCAAAAAAGGGTCCCATTTCTTCGTCGTTCTTCTTCATTACTGTTGAGCAAACGATTAAGGGAACAATGCGGTGATGGCCATAGGAGCTATGCTCGGCCTTGGGGGTAGTGCCAATAAGGGGAGTCTTATGTAAAGGCGGAGGTCAGCTTCCTCCGCCGAGGCGTCCTATTGATATACTGGGCTACTTTGACTAGACGCTGCTTGTGACTCGGGATGTTGAGAGGCACTCGCATCCGCTTACCTGCAGTTAGATGGATCGGATGTATTGTGAGTAGTTATGGTTTGAGCATGATGTTGGAGTAATGGTGATAGGATTGTATGTAGTTGTCTTAGGACCGCTTTCGGTAGGCCGCAGTGGTGAGGATGATTAGTTAGGATCGTATTTGGCGTAGTAGTTTTAGGACCTGTATTCGATAGGTTGTAGTGTTGACTGGTTAGTTGATGATTGTTTTTGTATGTGTGTTATGTATGTTGTATCCACTCATCGTTGATGGTTTCCTATTTTATGTGATTTCCACTCTTCTTTCTTTGTGGCTACTCGTGTGCCATTGTACACGTTTAGGTGATGAGCAAGCGAGATGATGATGAACCTATCAACATGGACGCCAATGATTAGTTCGTGCGAGATCGGGACCTTAGTTATTATTTTCTATTATTTGTTTGTTTTTCAAAAGTTGTAAAAGCTACGAGATATGTGACACGGGGTTCCATGGGGTTTTTACCGTACTTTACTTTTGCTATTTGATTTATTTGTATTTCGCGCATTCGCTAGTGATACTTGATACTTCATTTGACTCAAAAAATTTTACCAAGACGTATTTTCTACTAATTCTTTTATTTACATCACATTTTCCAAACGGGGTAGCGGGTGTCACGGCCACCACAAGATCATAATCTCCAAGTTGACTACAAAATAGATTGCGGAAATAATTACCAAAGAACCCATTGAATGGATGGAGGATCAGCAGCTAGAGTACCATCTCGTTGCAAGTGCTCAATCTGCTTCTTTTTGTACCTGCAAGTAGCGTTAGCATGAAAAAATTTGGTATTTTGATCTTTGTCTCGAAGCCAAAAGGATTTAGAATGCTGCCTCCAAAAAGCCTCCTCTTGCAAAATTAATTTGTTCAGTTTTCGCTTCATTCAATTAAACCGTAAGACCCCAACGTCGTCCCTACGATCACGAACACCCTCTATGGCAGCTTTACAAGAGTTAATATCTTCACGGAAGTGCATACGCAGTCTACAGCCCCAAGAGAACAAAATCGTAGCACAATCACGTAAATGAGATTGAATGTCTCCCACAGTACCAGAACTCCAGCCTTCACGGACAACATAATAAATATTTGGTTTACACAACCAAGCATTCTGAAATTTGAAAAGAACACCTTGAATGGTACCTGTGTAGGAGAGCGGTCTAACAATAAAGGAGAGTGATCAGACTTCGGAGAAATTAAATTCAGGAGGCGTACCTGAGGGAAAATATCAAACCACTCCTTTGTAGCAAACAGACGATCAAGTCTCTGCTCAATGGCGTTAGGCGTACCCAGAGAAAAACACCAAGTAAACTGATAACCAGCCAGAGGTATCTCCACTAGATGTGCATCATTAATAGCATCTTAGAACCCTTTCATGAAATAGCCAACAATACAACACAGGAGAGTAGACATACCGCCGACCTCGAATCAACGCCAGAATGTCTCGGGTAGATCGGTCTGCATAGCCATAATAGCCGTAAACACATACGCCATCTCCTCGAACCTCATCATCAACTTCCACATCTAAATGGTGATTGGAATAACTCGTTGCATGACACCGAGAGAACACTTCTCCAAATCACGACTACACCCCCACCCCTAACAATTCTACCCACCGAGACTGACGAACCTATGATCTCCAAATCATTACATATTGGCGGTATAGTTTAACTTAATAAAAGCATAAACTAATTGTCTTTTATTTTTGAAAAGAAGTCAATTGTTTTAAATATGAAATTTAGCTTCTTTCTAAATAAACATTGTATTCTACTAGTTTTCTAAAAAAACTTGATACAATTATTCGCAGTAGATTTACTTTTTTTATGACATGTCAAATTGTAATTGGTTGATGGTGTAAAAGATAAATATTGACATGTATATAAATTAAATTCTATGTATAATATTAAAAATAAAAAATTCTAAATTTAAACCTATGTTAGACTTGCTGTTTCGTGTTTCATATTTTGTTTTTGTTCCAAGCCGTTTCGTGTTTCTAGATTCTTGAATGTATAAAGGAACCGAAACACTTTCCCAAACTCTCGTGTCCAAAAAAAAAAAAAACACAGCTTCCAAACTCAAAAACCAGATAGTGATACACTCAATCAATCTCAGAGCAGCACCGCGACGCGACCGACGGTGAAGAATGGCGGGCGACGTTGCGACAGTGTTTGTACACACTAACTTAGCCACTCGCCTCTGTTTCAATGCCCCTCCCGACATTACTGTCCGAGAATTGAAGAGTAAGAATCACTAACTAGGTTACCGCTGTTTCATATTATTATTATTATTATTATTATTATGATTAACATTATAACATTATTGTTCTATTTTCAACATATTGCTTAGTAGAAGAGCAACTCTATCATGTATCTTTCTTCTGTTAGTGTAATGAGATTCTGTTGGCTGAATCTCTTCAAGCTGTTACCTGCGTAAGCCCAAAGGGAGAGGAGACGAGACGAGACGAGACGAGAGGAGAGTTCATCCCAAAAGACTAGACTAGCCTGTTAGGTGGCCGAATCAATCCCTAGTCTAGGCTTATAAACAAACCTCAATTGTTAGGTGGTGAGGCAAGGCTCCCAACGAGGGGCGCGGCTCGTCAAAAGCACCGACACTTTCGGTTGAAGACGCGTGTTCGGTGTCACACATGTATCGTGTTGGACAACCGACACGACACTTCAAATGAAAATTGGGTGTGCTGCGTGTGCATGCATGCGGTGTCCGTGTCGGTGCTTCATGACTCATAAGTCATAACACAAGCTTCAATCCTCATTCCTAAATTCTCTCTAGCTAGATTTATTATGGATCCTCTCCGTGTTTGTTTTACCTAGCTAGATTCTTCTATTAACTAGCACATGCTTTGCTAGCCTATTGTGAGCGAGCTGGAATGTTACCTTTCACTTTTCAATTTTGGTTTCTATCTTCCCTGCTGTTATAAAAAAGCAAAACCTGCAGTTTCAGTCTTTCAGATGGTATCTTAAAATCAAGTGTTCTCTTAGTTTGAGTTTTTCAAATAAATGCTCGCTTAGCCTTCATTCATTCGGGTTAGTTTTCCATATAATTTATGTTCTGTAACACTATTTGACTCTTTCCACTAGCTTTACAAATGAAATTAGAACAATGCACTGATAAAATTGCTAGCATATCAAGTTCTGACTTCTGACATGAAAACTAACAGATGCATTTATATATTGTTGTGCAGAATATTTTGAGAAAGTGCACTTCTCAGTCTTCCCAGATATGGGAGAGATTCGAGTTACTGGAATATTGGTGTCAGTGGTGTGTACTACTTTCTGTTTTATATTAGCATCTATAACTGTGTGTGTATCTGCGACCATGATTTCATGCTCATCATTTTGTCGTTTATATGTATATTCTGCTAGGTTGAGCTAGGGCCACACTTTTACCACCTGGATAATTCCCAGCCTATGAAGATTGTTTTCCCAGGGATGGGAGAACCTTGGTTTCTTCGTGTGGAAATCGAAGCTAGTCATTTACCCCAAGATGCTTCTTTTCTTTCCAAACATGGAGAGTTAATTATCTCCAACCGTGAAAATAAGACAACATGCAGCAGTGAGGAAAAGAGATCGGAATGGTTTCACCCATGTGAACATCAATTGGAACAGTGTGAAGCTACTAATGATGCTGTGAAAGAAAAGAAGAATTCTCACAAAAACTCCACCTCATGTGAACATCAATTGGAACTACATGAAGCTACTAACAGGCAGTGAGGAAAAGAGTCATTTATATAATAGGACTGTTCGATAGGTTGTAGTGTTGACGGTTAGTTGATGATTGTTTGTGTATGTGTGTTATGTATCTTTGTATCCACTACTGTTGATGGTTTCCTATTTTATGTGATTTCCCCACTCTTCTTTCTTTGTGGCTACTCGTGTGCCATTGTACACGTTTAGGTGATGAGCAAGCGGATGATGATGAACCTATCAACATGGACGCCAATGATTAGTTAAGTGTAGATCGGGATCTTAGTTATTATTTTCTATTATTTGTTTGTTTTTCAAAAGTTGTAAAAGCTCTGAGATATGTGACACAGGGGTTCCATGGGGTTTTTACCGTACTTTACTTTTGCTATTTGATTTATTTGTATTTCTGCATTCTCTAGTGATACTTGATACTTCATTTGACTTAAATTTTTTACCCAGACGTATTTTCTACTAATTCTTTTATTTACATCACATTTTCCAAATGGGGTAGCGGGTGTCACATTAAGTGGTATCAAAGTAGTTCGGTCTAATTCAGACAATATGTGTGGTATAATGTGCTTTCCGATGTGTGAACTTTGAGTAGAGTTGCATGCATTGCTTGTTTAATTGTTGATAGTCGTGTTGTTAACCTTTTGAGAGGGTTAAGTCCTCTTGGAAATGGGATGAGTGATAGGTATTCTTTTGATTAGGTAGAATCGTTAATGTTAGAGAAGATAGAAAGAAGTTAGAATCCAATTGAGAACCTGAATACCTCTCATCCTTAAAGCGAATTTTTCGTAGAGCTCGGGAGTAATGATGTGACGCGGACATCCTTACGTTCAAGCCCTATTAAAGATTGTTGTATATAGATCCCTTTGTGAGTTGTGTAGTTATTATTGCTTAAGCCACATGGCTAGAAGAGTAGGAGCGATTGATCACTCCAATTACTTTTCTCTGGTATTTGAGCAATGATTAATACTCTAGATGGGTAGTTTTAGCAAGGGATTCTAGAGTGAGTGAGATGTAGTGTGAGTAAGACTTGGCTTGTAGGTAGACGCCGGCAACCTTTTGGCACAAAAAAGTGGGTAGCAATAGCCAAATCCAACCGTAGGACATCGTTGGTATTAATTAGTTAGCTCCTAGGAAAGTAGACATATATCAATTTCTTAGTTCCACCTTATAGATACTATATATCTTTCTAGAAAAGCTTGATGTTAACTTTAGAAGGAGAAATATAATTAAGAAGGACCTAACCCCAAATCTTCAACTTACTCTCATGATCGGCCAATTCCTTCCTTGAAACTGTCGTTGACATTTCATCTTTTGCTAACTCCGAAAATGCTTGATCACTTGTCTATCTATCCAACTCTCCTAAGTAGTTACCCTTTCAATTTGCTTTTCGATATCATCCAAATTTCGAGTGCGAAATTTCTTTTTAGGGGGTAGAATTGTAACACCCCAATTTCTTACTAGTATGTGTATATATACGTGTAGATATACTAGTAATCTTTTGTGCGCTTTAATAAATATATTATTCTATTATTTTAATTTAAATGTACTTCAAGTGTTAATAGTATCATTTTAAATAATAGGTTAAGTTACATTAAGATCTTATGAGCTTTCAAATTATTAAAATATGTTTGGTTGATACTTAATTGTATTTTTATATAATATTAATAATATTTTGTTGTTATTGTTTGATGTATTTTGGTAAAGTGAAGAACATTGTTGTTGTTAAGATTATTATTATTATTGCTTAAAAAAAGATTATTATTATTATTATTATTATTATTATTTATTTAATGAAAATATTTTGAGTTAAAGAAATATAGGTTAAGGTAGATGTTATAGGAGATTGGGATTTAGAATTAGGCTTGTGTTTTCTATACCCTCACACCCCATCCCCATATACCCCCTCCCAATTTTAAATCCCCAAAATGCCCTTTGAAAATTATTATTTTTAAAATAAATAAATAAATCGTATATACCCCTTTGAGTACGTATATACGATGGCTATTTTATGTCCAATCGTATATACGTACTCAAAGGGGTATATACGATGGGTTTTTTATTTTTTTTAATAATTTGTTTTTATTTTTATTACTAAAAGGCTACTAAAAATTCGTTAAATAGTCAAAACTACTCTAAAAATTATAAAAACACCACTAAAAATCTAACAAAACCAAAATAAGGCTATACAAATGTTTTTAGATTTTTTGGAGACTATGAAAAATTAATAAAAATCGTAAAAAATAGTAAACGATGAAATTTGGGATTTTGAGGGTAGTAGTCCTATAAGAAGTCTCATCTAAAGGAGTCTTGATTCTTGATTTTTTGGATTTAATGGTGTGGTTTCATTACGATCGAAGTATGTTGCCGAAAACCGATTTTTTAGCCTAAATTATTCGTTCGACGTATAACATCGCCACGTTTTAACGAACTACACACACACAAACCTATTTTCGAGATTTAATTAATTTTTATTTGACTTAAAATAAAAAAATACCATAGGGATCGATATATACACACGGGGGTATATATACGACCCTATTTTTGCCCATCGTATATACACCCCCAGCGTATATACGATTAAGGTGAAGTGTGCCAATCGTATATACGCCTTGGGGGGTGTATATACGATGGGCAAAAATAGGTCGTATATATACCCTGTGTGTGTATATACGATAATTTTTTTTTAAAAAAATACGTTTTCAGAAGGGCATTTTGGGGTTTTCAGTTTGGGTGGGGGTATATGGGGATTGGGTGGGGGTACAAAAAAACCCTTAGAATTAATTAGAAACAAGTTGGGCTTCATTTTGTGATCTATTTCTTAGATTTTAGTTAATTTACTCAGTGCACCACTTCTATTCATACATACACTTCCTGATTGTCACTTAAAACTTAAAAGTGAAAACCCTGGTGGCTGCTAAATTGTTAGCGCCGCCAAGTGCTCTTCTTCTACCGAGAGCACTGTTCATCCTTATCTTGACCGTTCCTGTTCTCTCTCGTTTGATCACCAAAAATTATCAAACTTCACATTCCTATACAAAATCACTTTCGGAATCCGTTTATAGTGTTATTTTGGCCATCAGAGACCAAAATTATACCGTATTTCGTACGGTATATCGCTGATTCCGGCCACTACAGTCATCGTTTGGAAAAACGGACGTCTCCTTTGAATTCCCCTCGTCAAAACCTTCAGGAAATTGTACTGCTTTTATTATTTTAGTGAAGTTGAAAACGACATGTTTTACCCGTTACTACGAATTCTGGTTTCATTCGTGGCCACACCGAAGATAATCTTAAATATCTGAAACTTTCTTTAGACTCCCAAAGAAGAATACTTTTATTCTATCCCATCGACGGTAAACCGAGATGTTCCAAAAAGGGTCGTTTCTTCGTCGTTCTTCTTCATTACTGTTGAGCAAACGATTAAGGGAACAATGCGGTGATGGCCATAGGAGCTATGCTCGGCCTTGGGGGTAGTGCCAATAAGGGGAGTCTTATGTAAAGGCGGAGGTCAGCTTCCTCCGCCGAGGCGTCCTATTGATATACTGGGCTACTTTGACTAGACGCTGCTTGTGACTCAGGATGTTGAGGGCACTCGCATCCGCTTACCCAGAGTTAGATGGATCCAGATGTATTGACAGAGTAGTTATGGTTTGAGCATGATGTTGGAGTAATGGTGATAGGATTGTATGTAGTTGTCTTAGGACTGCTCGGTAGGCCGCAGTGAGGATGATTAGTTAGGATCGCGCTGGCGTAGTAGTTTTAGGACTGTTCGATAGGTTGTAGTGTTGACGGTTAGTTGATGATTGTTTTTGTATGTGTGTTATGTATGTTGTATCCACTACTGTTGATGGTTTCCTATTTTATGTGATTTCCCCACTCTTCTTTCTTTGTGGCTACTCGTGTGCCATTGTACACGTTTAGGTGATGAGCAAGCAGATGATGATGAACCTATCAACATGGACGCCAATGATTAGTTCGTGCGAGATCAGGACCTTAGTTATTATTTTCTATTATTTGTTTGTTTTTCAAAAGTTGTAAAAGCTCTGAGATATGTGACACAGGGGTTCCATGGGGTTTTTACCGTACTTTACTTTTGCTATTTGATTTATTTGTATTTCTGCATTCGCTAGTGATACTTGATACTTCATTTGACTCAAAAATTTTACCAAGACGTATTTTCTACTAATTCTTTTATTTACATCACATTTTCCAAACGGGGTAGCGGGTGTCACAGCCACCACAAGATCATAATCTCCAAGTTGACTACAAAATAGATTGCGGAAATAATTACCAAAGAACATTGAATGGATGGAGGATCGCAGGACTAGAGTACCATCTCGCTGCAAGTGCTCAATCGCTTCTTTTTGTACTGCAAGTAGCGTTAGCATGAAAAATTTGGTATTTTGATCTTTGTCTCGAAGCCAAAAGGATTTAGAATGTCGCCTCCAAAAGCCTCCTCTTGCAAAATTAATTTGTTGATTTTCGCTTCATTCAATTAAACCGTAAGACCCCAACGTCGTCCTACGATCACGAACACCCTCTATGGCGACTTTACAAGAGTTAATATCTTCACGGAAGTGCATACGCGATCAAATTTCAAGAGAACAAAATCGTAGCACAATCACGTAAATGAGATTGAATGTCTCCCACGATGCGAACTCCGGCCTTTCACGGACAACATAATAAATATTTGGTTTACACAACCAAGCATTCTGAAATTTGAAAAGAACACCTTGAATGGTACCTGTGTAGGAGAGCGGTCTAACAATAAAGGAGAGTGATCAGACTTCGGAGAAATTAAATTCAGGAGGCGTACCTGAGGGAAAATATCAAACCACTCCTTTGTAGCAAACAGACGATCAAGTCTCTGCTCAATGGCGTTAGGCGTACCCAGAGAAAAACACCAAGTAAACTGATAACCAGCCAGAGGTATCTCCACTAGATGTGCATCATTAATAGCATCTTAGAACCCTTTCATGAAATAGCCAACAATACAACACAGGAGAGTAGACATACCTGCCAGCCTCCGAATCAACGCCCAGGAATGTCTCCGGGTAGATCGGTCTGCATAGCCATAATAGCCAGAAACACATACGCCATCTCCCTCGAACCTCATCATCAACTTCCACATCTAAATGGTGACTGGAATAACTCGTTGCATGACACCAGAGAACACTTCTCCAAATCACGACTACACCCCCACCCCTAACAATTCTACCCACCGAGACCTGACGAACCTATGATCTCCAAATCATTACATATTGGCGGTATAGTTTAACTTAATAAAAGCATAAACTAATTGTCTTTTATTTTTGAAAAGAAGTCAATTGTTTTAAATATGAAATTTAGCTTCTTTCTAAATAAACATTGTATTCTACTAGTTTTCTAAAAAAACTTGATACAATTATTCGCAGTAGATTCACTTTTTTTTATGACATGTCAAATTGTAATTGGTTGATGGTGTAAAAGATAAATATTGACATGTATATAAATTAAATTCTATGTATAATATTAAAAATAAAAAATTCTAAATTTAAACCTATGTTAGACTTGCTGTTTCGTGTTTCATATTTTGTTTTTGTTCCAAGCCGTTTCGTGTTTCTAGATTCTTGAATGTATAAAGGAACCGAAACACTTTCCCAAACTCTCGTGTCAAAAAAAAAAAAAACACAGCTTCCAAACTCAAAAACCAGATAGTGATACACTCAATCAATCTCAGAGCAGCACCGCGACGCGACCGACGGTGAAGAATGGCGGGCGACGTTGCGACAGTGTTTGTACACACTAACTTAGCCACTCGCCTCTGTTTCAATGCCCCTCCCGACATTACTGTCCGAGAATTGAAGAGTAAGAATCACTAACTAGGTTACCGCTGTTTCATATTATTATTATTATTATTATTATTATGATTAACATTATAACATTATTGTTCTATTTTCAACATATTGCTTAGTAGAAGAGCAACTCTATCATGTATCTTTCTTCTGTTAGTGTAATGAGATTCTGTTGGCTGAATCTCTTCAAGCTGTTACCTGCGTAAGCCCAAAGGGAGAGGAGAGGAGACGAGACGAGAGGAGAGTTCATCCCAAAAGACTATACTAGCCTGTTAGATGGCCGAATCAATCCCTAGTCTAGGCTTATAAACAAACCTCAATTGTTAGGTGGTGAGGCAAGGCTCCCCAACGAGGGGGCGCGGCTCGTCAAAAGCACCGACACTTTCGGTTGAAGACGTGTTCGGTGTCACACATGTATCGTGTTGGACAACCGACACGACACTTCAAATGAAAATTGGTGTCTGCGTGTCTGTCTGGTGTCCGTGTCGGTGCTTCATGACTCATAAGTCATAACACAAGCTTCAATCCTCATTCCAAAATTCTCTCTAGCTAGATTTATTATGGATCCTCTCCGTGTTTGTTTTACCTAGCTAGATTCTTCTATTAACTAGCACATGCTTTGCTAGCCTATTGTGAGCGAGCTGGAATGTTTCCTTTCACTTTTCAATTTTGGTTTCTATCTTCCCTGCTGTTATAAAAAAGCAAAACCTGCAGTTTCAGTCTTTCAGATGGTATCTTAAAATCAAGTGTTCTCTTAGTTTGAGTTTTTCAAATAAATGCTTGCTTAGCCTTCATCATTCGGGTTAGTTTTCCATATAATTTATGTTCTGTAACACTATTTGACTCTTTCCACTAGCTTTACAAATGAAAAGAACAATGCACCGATAAAATTGCTAGCATATCAAGTTCTGACTTCTGACATGAAAACTAACAGATGCATTTATATATTGTTGTGCAGAATATTTTGAGAAAGTGCACTTCTCAGTCTTCCCAGATATGGGAGAGATTCGAGTTACTGGAATATTGGTGTCAGTGGTGTGTACTACTTTCTGTTTTATATTAGCATCTATAACTGTGTGTGTATCTGCGACCATGATTTCATGCTCATCATTTTGTCGTTTATATGTATATTCTGCTAGGTTGAGCTAGGGCCACACTTTTACCACCTGGATAATTCCCAGCCTATGAAGATTGTTTTCCCAGGGATGGGAGAACCTTGGTTTCTTCGTGTGGAAATCGAAGCTAGTCATTTACCCCAAGATGCTTCTTTTCTTTCCAAACATGGAGAGTTAATTATCTCCAACCGTGAAAATAAGACAACATGCAGCAGTGAGGAAAAGAGATCGGAACGGTTTCACCCATGTGAACATCAATTGGAACAGTGTGAAGCTACTAATGATGCTGTGAAAGAAAAGAAGAATTCTCACAAAAACTCCACCTCATGTGAACATCAATTGGAACTACATGAAGCTACTAATGATGCTGTGGACGAAAAGGGAAATTCTCTTGAAAATTCCACCCCATGTGACCACCAATTAGAACAACGTGAAGCTACTAACGATGCTGTAAAAGAAAAGGGGAAATCTCATGAAAGTTCCACGCAGAATGCAGCACGTGGAACGCCGAAAGACGCCCGGCAGTTTTGGAGACAAACCTACCGGTTCAACCAATAATAGTCAATGTGTGATGCCAGAGAGGAAAGTTGAAAAGCTGGTTGAGTCGCTTGCTAATTCAGTGCAAGGCAGTCAAAGTAAGATGTCAACACAAGTGATATCAGTGACTGGTTTAATCAATAAGTATTTTTCAGGTTTCAATGTTAGCAACTCTTCAGACTCAGATGTTACATCTAGAGCTGTTTGTAGTAGTGAGAATGAAGTTCAATCAGACAACAGAGCACAGAGTTGCTCAAAGAAAAAAGTTGATGAATTACCACATTCCACTCCCAAAACCTCAAAGAGAAGAAGAATGAAAGCATTGCCACAGCTCACTCCCAAAACATCTGTTAACTTGGTTTCCAAAACTTTAGGGAGCAAAAATACAAGATTCATAGTCGGGGAACGTCTTCTTTCGGCTTCAAAAAGTTTTGGGGGTTCTATTACTAAGCGTAGTCCCTCACTTTCTGTTTGTAGATTCAATGATCGTAGGGACAAATCTCAAATTAATGGTTCGATATTTTCTATCAGTGACAGTGATAATTGACTGTGAAAATGGATGAATTTTGGAGATATTAGCCTTTTTGATTCAGCGTAACCATGGGAGAAGTTTCTGTAGGCAAAATGTTGTATTAGTATTTTGTGAATTACAAGAAACCAAAGTGATCTGCAAATTATCTTGTTACTAGGGAGATTTTGATTCAGATTATGCTGCAGATTTTTATCTATTTAAGTTTTATTGATTCCTTTGGGATCTCATAATTTTATTTGCAATGTGGTTTCTATGAGGTAATACATAATAGATTTCACGAATCTATCTCGAGCTACTTACGGTATTGAATTAGGTTAATGATAACAGGTTATGTTGTCGTCAGTTATGAATCCCTCCAAACTTGCAACATACTCGTCATACAACAATGGTAATTGTTAAATCGTCTCCTTTGATGCACAAGCAAGAAGAGAGTTGGATATGTAAAATATTACATATCTTGTCGTGTGATCCAGCTAGAGATCCGCAAAAAAAACTTGCTTAGTATATTTTTTTGGAGATGTATTTGTTGAAAGCACTAACGCTGTTCAAAATAATCAAAAAAACTGAACCGAACTAAAAAAAACTGAACTTTTGGTCACAGTTTTTGAACCGAACTGTGTTTATAAACACAGTTCAAAAACTGAACTCTTGATCATAGTTCGGTTCGTGAACTGGAAAACTGAACTTGAGTCAGTGTCACAAACACTGCAAAAGCCACCGCTTCTATGATTCTATCCTTCAATTTGCAAAACAATTTGGTGGAGCTTCATAGTTACGGTAAAAGCAAAATCAAATAAAGTATTTTTTCTTGAAAAGTTGATTTTGAAAAGTCACAACGTTAGTAACGTGTCTCAATTTTTTAAATTGTTATTAATAAATGTACTTTTACTCCGGCTTTTATAATCTGGTAATTTTTATTTTGTCTTAAATGTTATTTGGTTGCCTGCTAGTAAAAATTCATTTTAGTCTCAGTAATTTTTTTTTTTAGAAAGTGCATAGTAGAAATTTAACATCTACGTGTGCTAAAACATCTACGTCAACATTGTCAGGTGTGTTAAATTGTGCTAAATCATATTAAAAATCACATTAGGGACCAAAATGAATTAAAAAAAATTTGTAGGGACCTCTTTAAAAAAATATTTATGCAGAGACTAAAATGGTTTTCGCTTATTTTACAGGGACCAAAATGATATTTAAGCCTTTTTTATTTGTTCCAAAACAATAATATTTTTAAAAACTTGATGTATTACAGGGACCAAAATAATATTTCAGCCCATGAGTACAGCTAGGCCCGATTGCCCAAGCTTCTTCTTCACCTTATAAGGAGAACGGGTCACGAACTATGATTTGTACTTAAGTTACCAAATGGATTCATCCCATCCGAAGCAAGCGCGAGCCTAAGATTTCTTGGCTCTGAACCAAAATCGGGATATAAACGATCAACGTTCTTCCACTGCGCAGAATCGGTAGGATGGCGAAGCGATCGTCGTCGCATTTCTCTCATCTACATGCCATCTCATGTTCTTTGCGTCTTTTGCATTAGCAAATAAGCGCTTAAACTGGGTATTATTGGAAGATACCATAAAACTTTTGCGGGAGAACCTTTTGTGACATCATCATCATCACTATTAGATTCACCAGTCTTTACTTTGTATCGCGAAAGATTGCACGTGGGACACTTGTGCAAGTTCTCGAAATCATTTCGATACAATATGCAGTCATTGGGGCATGCATGTATTTTCTTATACCCCACACCCATCGGGCACAATATCTTCTTCGCGATCATACGTTCGATTCGGCAATGTGTTACCTTCAGAAGCATGTCTTTCAACAACTCAAGTAATTCGGTGAAGCCCTTATCAGTCCACCCATTTTTTGCCTTCAGATTGATCAATCTTATCGTCGCAGACAACCGTGTGAATTTATTGCATCCCAAATACAGAGGCTCTTCGTTGTCTTTGCATAGAGTATCATACATATGCGCGCCGCTTGAAAGACTCGGGGACCGATGTCACGAATCATATCCTCCATTCGGTCGGTCATATCCTCATCGACTTTCTCTCTTCTAGACACACTTGGGGTGTCTCCGATTCACCATGCCATATCCATCTGGTATAACTCATGCAGATACCGTGAACAATGAGATGGTCCTTTATTACGCTAAGTGGTTGTGGTGTAAGATTCACACACATAACACAAGGACAAGAATGATTCACAACATTGGGAAGCTTTGATTTAGCAAAATTTAGAAACTCTTCAACTCCTTTCGTGATACTCATCACTCATACGATCACTTTGCATCCAACTACGATCCATGGCTATGCTCCAAAAATAATAGACTAAGCTGTGGAATCAGAGCATGTTATTTATACAACTATAACACAAACATTAGCTAATGAAAATGAAATTGAGTAATGGTAGAACCCAAAAATATAAGCAAAGCTCATTTCAGAGCAAGGGATATTTTATGTTCTAAGAATTTATGTATGTTCTCAAAACTAAATAAGAAGAAAAAAGGGCACATATATTACATCATTCAAATTCACAAGGCTATTTTGGTTTGATCTTGATCTTGCAGAAAATGAATCTAGGATACAAAAAATCTGGCTACTCATTATTTATACAACTACCCATGTTTGCCTTGTGAGTAATTATAACCGTGGTAAATGAAAGTATGTTAGACCATTCTAAATGACTCAAGAAGGATCTAGAAAATCCAAGTAAACAAATCGGATGAGAGCAGATACCCAACAATACACTATTGAATTGAGAAGCAGATAGTGTGCAAATTTCAAAATAAATAAAGCATCGAGTCAAACCACATTACTGGCGGATATTTTGGTGAAGCTTGTCCGGAGATCAATAAAGTGTTGTATCTTGCTTTATCAAAAGTTAAACCTCTTAATACATATGGACGAATCAGAGATGTCTACAATGAGATCAAAAAGAATCACAAAATCAAAACCCAATACATACTAAAGAAAACCCTAGAAAAATTTGCTCTATAAAATCAAACAATCCATGTAAAAATAGAATGAATACATACTAAAGAAAACCCAATACTGAGAGAAAGAACTCACTCTTTAAAGAAAACCCTAGAAGCCGCGAGATGGAGGCTCGTCGAATCAAGAAGGCGCGACGGAAACGACGAGAGATGGATCTTTGAGATAGGCCCGAGAGCGACCCAATGGCGTGATGGAGGTGAGATTGAGCGAGATGAAGGCCGCGTGAGTGTGAGAAAGGGAGAGTCGTGAAAGTGAGATTGAGCGAGATGAAGGCGCGTGAAAGTGAGAAAGTGAGAGAGTGTGTGCGCGAGAAAGCCCGCGTGAAACTTTTAGCATTTTTTTTTGATAAAATAACTTTACGAATCGGTTATGTATAAAAGACCGATTCCAAAGGTCTATCTCCAGATACATTATGAATCGGTTCCTTAAATAACCGATTCCATATGTGTCAAAAATCTCTAAAACTTCCGTTTAATTGCAAAATTGCCACCGTGTATGCATTTGGAATCGGTTCCTTAAACAACCGACTCCTAATAGTGCTTCTTAAAGCAGATTTTGTACTAGTGCACGCATAAATCCTTCATGCGTTCTTCATCTACAAGCTACGGCCAGCCTCTAAAACTCGACTTTCCACACGAAATCCGCCGCTGATCCCGAATCCGACTCTGTTCCTTCAAGCGTGGTTTAGTCCTACTTGTGTATTCGCGATCCTAACCACAAAGAAAACCCTCAAGTCTTTTCCTCTCTCATGTGTACGATGCTATAGCCTTAAGAGGACTCACTATGTTGTTGCAACTTTCCTTCCAGGCTCACGCAAAGCTTACGTTTTAATTTGGTGAGCATCCTATTACGTCATTGCTTCATCCTTATGATAATCACAATCATGCTAGGACTTTTTCATTAAAATAATGTTTTGGGGATTGTTTCAAAAGTAATGTATTGTTATTATAATGATTATGAGACTTAGTATTACAATCTGTTCAACGCATGGAGTAGCCATATTTTATGGTTATCCTTGAAAAGAAACTATATTTGAAGAAAATAAATGTATTGTTGTATATATAATAAGATAAGTCTGGTACAATGTAATATTTTTAGTATAAGATTCATACCCTAATCTTGTTCATCTTCCTCTTTTCCATGGATGGGCTTGAAGCTCAAGTGTAGGAGAAAAGTCATTAAGTGGTGGTTCTTGAGTTATTGGTGGAGGGGTTCTCTTGGGTGTGTCAAATTTGAGGTATGGGGGATCTCTTTCATAGTTAATAATTTATAAACCATGAAATCATGGAGATTAGGTGTTAGGAGTAGCTATTTAATTTGATTCATGAATTATTTGAGTGTTTGGGTGTTTATTTGATTTTATATGTGATTACATTAATTGTTCTATGGAGATTGAAATGTTATTGTATTGATTGTTGATAATATGGTGTTATGACATGATGTTTAAATGAAGAATAATAAATAGAATTAAAGTGATGGCTAGGCGTTTGATGATATGTTTGAATGAACATGAATATGTTTTATAAGATTGTATGGTAGGTTGTGGTTGAGAAAATAAATTGGGTGGGCTGTGAATAGTGCTAGGGGCACCAGTTCGCTGGGAACTTGGCGCCTGTGTGTGCGCCAGGAGTGGTGCGTGAGGCGTGGGCGCCGGTTGTGCGCCCGTTCTGCGCGATGTGTCAGGTTTGTGTGGTCTTTGGGCGCCATTTGGCTGCCCTGTGCGCCTGTTTTGCCGCCTGGTTGTATTAGAGTGTCTAAGTGTGGGTTCAAATTAGTCCCTAAGTGTGAAATTAGTCCCTAGATGTCAAAATGGTTCCCGAGGTGTCAAAATAGTGATGATGATTAAGCGATGTGTAGGCTTCGGCCAAATAGTGATGATGATTAAGCGATGTGTAGGCTTCGGCCAAATAGTGGTGATGATTAAGCGATGTGTAGGCTTCGGCCAAATATTGTGACTAGAGTTGAGTTGCGAAATGAAAAGCGGTGAGTTAATGATTGTTGTGGTAAATGTATTGTGTGTGGTGCATTGTCATGGCGTCACATAAATCATGTGCATTCAGCGAAGATGTAGGCTTCGGCCAAAGCGATGTGAGTGGGCTTCGGCCAAAGCGACGTGTGCCCTCAAGGCTTATTGCGATGATGATGGATCCACATGCATATTGCATTTCATACATTACATGCATGCTCTGGTGATTAATTGGGTGTTCATAAACTAATGGTGTGTTTGGTGTAACTGTATTCCTGGTGTAACTGTGTTAATGGTGTATTTGAATTGACTGTATATCTGGTGTACCTATTCTACTGTGTTTCTTGTTTTATTTTGTTATTATCTATGTATTGAGACTCACCCTACTGCGTCGTGTTGCCTCGTATGTCGGCAACCTGCAGGTGACGGTGACTAAAGGTGTTTAGAGATCATTCTTCTAGTATGGTCGAGTCGGCTCTGATACGTAGCACCGGGGGGATGTTTAGTTTATTTATTTCTTTTATATTCTGAACTAAGATGTTAAGTTGTTATTTCCACTGCTGTAGTATTTTGTCCTCGGACGACGTTGGTGCTATGTATCATTTACTGAAGCTTATTTTAACTAATATTCTGGAGTTTTACTTTAATTACTATTTTGGAGTTATGTAGTGTATCTTGATTAAATGTGGCACCCTCGTGTGGCCGCACTGAAAGTTTTACGCACTCTGATTTTTCAAAATTAACATAAATAGTAGTTATGTATTAAAGGGGTGTTACAGGGTCAAAGGTGACCCGCATGCTATCCATATTGACCGGGTCCGTGTGCGCAAGATCCACCAAAAATACTTTAGTTTGGCAGAGCTTCAACATCACTGGGTTGGGCTAAAGTTAGCTGGGCTACAATAGTTTCACCTCCCCTCAGTTGCTGATACCCCTACAATACAAATAGAAGTTAAATGTGTAAAAATTCAACAGAGGTTAAGAGCAACATTGTTGGTGCTTTATTTTATTTTCACATTGGTCACTAGAGAAATAGTTATGGAATTAGTCAGATTATTATTGGCAATAACAAAATGTAGCGGCTCCTTTAAATGTGAACCGCATGGCCTTCGAATGCATTTGTGTGATACGACTAGGACTTGCCTTCTTGGTGAGAAACGTGTGGCCATTGACAAAAGTTAGGATTATCAATCATGAATAACGAAGGCCACTGATAGCAGACCTGCCGTTACTAGGGTATATTATATTGTAGGAAGAATAAGCGATAAATGGGGGGCAAAATTGTAATATCATGTAGTTCAGAATGTGTATATAGTCATGTTCTGAATCAATTCAATTCATCCCTTTCGTATCAGTTGATCTATCAGCCACATAGACTTACGATTTGCCGTAGCAGTGCCACTTCCTTATCTTGTAATTACCACCCCTCATTTTAGAACTCCAAAATGGCGTTTTCCATTGGAAAAAAATACCACCAGAGACAAATTACAGTGGGGGATTCGGCTCACGTTAACGAAAATAACGAGTTCTTCGGCGAGAAAGGAATTGCTAGCAGATCCTTCTTTTCTCGGTCTCACGCGAGATCTATCGACTAAATTTTCACCCAGGTTAGGAGGAGGAGCTCAGATCACTGGTCGTCACTGCTGACAATGGGAGATCTAGGACTGTGGATCAAGGGGTCCAAAAACGATTCATTATCAACATTATAAGTTTACAATATCATTGATTTTTTTTATTTTTTAAGAAAAATCCTTACATGATTCATTAAAATTAATAAACCAAATTATTTAACTACACATTTATATAAGAGTGAATCATCAATTTATTTTTAAAGCTTAAATCAGTCTTCTAATTAGCCCCTAAAGTATATAAAAATAGTAAATAGCTTAGTCACTAAAGTTTGTTACATCAATCAAATTAAAAATTCTTAAATTCTTAAGAGATTTAACTAATTTTTATTCCAGCATCTATGGATCTACTATATAATAATTCTATACAATCAACCCACTACCAAAAATACTAAATTATCCCTCACTTTTATCTCCATCCAAAGAATAAACGTGTCATTTCAAATTATTCCTCTCACATTTTTTTCTCTCACTCACTTTTATCATTAGTGGGTCTGACTCTCACATCATCTTTCAATTTTTATTTCACTTTAAAACCTACTACTTTTCTCTTTCTCACTCTTTCCCTTATCTCTACTATCAACATAATAAAATAACTCACTACCAAAAATACTACATTATCCCTCTCTCTACTATCATCTACTAATCTACTAAAACTAAGCAACTTAACCACTAAAAAATTCCAAAATAATTTTTTGATATCTTCATCTTCAACATAATAAAACAATCCACTACCAAAAATACTACATTATCCCTCTCTCTACTATCATCTACTAATCTGCTAAAACTAAGCAACTACTTAACCACTAGAAAATTCCTAAGTAATTTTTGGATATCTTCATCTTAAACATAATAAAACAACCCACTACCAAAAATACTACATTATCCTTCTCTCTACTATGAGTGGGGGGTATATTGGTAAATAGTGAGGTACAAAATGAGGGGTATATTGGTAAATGGTGGGGTACAAAATATAGAGTGGGGGTATGTCGGTCCAAAAATATAGAGTGGAGTTATATTTGGGAATAAAATTTTCCCACCAAAAGTGGATAAAAAAAAGTGTTGGACAAAAAAATATTTGCCAGGGTATGTCGGTCCAAAAATATAGAGTGGGGGTATATTGGTAAACAGTGAGGTACAAAATGAGGGATATATTGGTAAATGGTGGGGCACAAAATATAGAGTGTGGGTATGTCGGTCCAAAAATATAGAGTGGGGGTATATTTGGGAATAAAATTTTCCGACCAAAAGTGGATAAAAAAAGAGTGTTGGACAAAAAATAAATTTGTCAGGGGTATATCGGTCCAAAAATATAGAGTGGGAGTAGATTGGTAAACAATGATGTACAAAATGAGAGGTATATTGGTAAATAGTGGGGCACAAAATATAGCGTGGGGGTATGTCGGTCCATAAATATAGAGTGGGGGTATATTGGTAAACAGTGGGATACAAAATAAGGGGTATATTGGTAAATGGTGGGAAAAAAAATTTCCCACCAAAATGGCTAAAGTCAACCATTCTCTATTAACTAGGGGCGATTATTTCGTGCGATGATGATTTTAGTGATTAATGCGCCTACTGGATGTAATTTCGAAAAATCATCAACATTTTATAAGGGGGGTATAAAAATACGCAACACATATATATATAAGACGAAGATGCAACAATAGCCCTTGGTGGGATGAGGCAACAATGTCGGTCCAACAATATAGAGTGGGGTATATTGTAAATGATGGGAGTACAAATGAGGGTACATTTTGATAAAAAAAGTCTTGGACAAAAAAAAATTTGTCAGGGGTATGTCGGTCCAAAAATATAGAGTGGGGGTATATTGGTAAATAGTGAGGTACAAAATGAGGGGTATATTGGTAAATGGTGGAGTACAAAATATAGAGTGGGGGTATGTCGGTCCAAAAATATAGAGTGGTGGTATATTGGTAAACAGTGGGGTACAAATGAGGGGTATATTGGTAAATGGTGGGAATAAAATTTTCCCACCAAAAGTGGAAAAAAAAAGAGTGTGTTGGAAAAAAAAAAAAATTTATCGAGTGATATGCTCGGTCCAAAAATATAGAGTGAGGGTATATTGGAGTGAGGTACAAAATGAGAGGTATATTGGTAAATGGTGAGAATAAAATTTTCCCACCAAAAGTGGATAAAAAAAGAGTGTTGGACAAAAAAAAAATTGTCGTGGGGTATGTCACCAAAAATATAGAGTGGGGGGGTATATTAGTAAACAAATGAGAGTGACAAGATGAGGGATATATTGGTAAATGGTGAAGTACAAAATATAGAGTGGAGGTATGTCGGTCCACAAATATAGAGTGGAGGTATATTTGTAAACAGTGGGGTATAAAATGAGAGGTATATTAATAAATGGTGAAAAACAATTTGCCACCAAAATGGCTAAAGTCAACGACTTTGCCTTAATATATATATATATATATATATATATATATATATATATTGTTTTTTAGTTCCAAAGAAAGACATTATATATTATTCTTATGAAAAATTATACTTAGATTTTTTTATGCATATAAATGACACACGGTACCCGTGCGTATGCACGGATATAATGCTAGTTTTGTGTAACGCGTGAATCACTAAGGACACTAACGCAAGATATAGAGATGGAAGGAATTGTGTTGGAGTCTTAGTGGTTCAATATCCCTTTCATTGCCTCGTATAGTCAACACCACTATTTACCATCAACTTGACTTCCTCCTATCAATCCGGCGATAACAGTGAGTGACATACTTAAACTACTTAATTAGAAGTACCTTCTAGAATTACAAAACATCTTTAATTATAGATGTATCATTTTATGGGTTTGTAGTAATTAATTACAAAACATCTTTGATTATTGTTGAGCAGTTGAACTAAAACTACCCTCTTCTCTTTTTCTCCAAATTAGCAAATGGGTATGGTTACAGAGGAGTTCAGTTTCCCAAAAATAATTGATAGTTGCAAACATGATCACATAGATTCACCTCCTCTATGGAATCTATCTCCAGCAGCAGCTACAGCTACAGCTACAGCTACAGGTTCAAATGTTGATGAAGAAGAAGAAGAAGAAGAAGAAGAAGAGGACAAAATGGACTTGTTGTGGGAGGATTTTAATGAAGAGTTGAAGTTCTCTAATTCATCTTCAAGGGAACAACATCAACAAATAGTTCAATTCAGATCTCCTCCTCCTCCTTCTTCACTTGTCAGCAACACCAATAACTATAAGCCACGTGGCATGCTTCTCATTGTCAAGGTCATCAAGAACCTCTTCTCTGTTAAAAATTCTCATGCCAAATCCATCCAGAAAAGAAACAAAAAAAAAGCATAAGAAGAGTGAGTTAATTTTGTAATTAGTAGTTATTTGTCTATACATCTTCAAATGCAATATGTAAACACTAAACAGTTATATAATATAAACTATACACAATGCTTCTTTATTAATTTACATTTCATTCCAAGATAATGAGTTGAATGAATAGCTAGCTCATGTAATCACTAGTTTAGCTAATTGTCCTTAGAAGTTGTGGGTGAATGTTTTGGAGTCCAAGTATAGAGAAATTTAGGAAAGCTTTTGGTGTTCAACGTACCGGTTGGGTGACATTCTGCCAGACCTACAAAAATTTATTTAGTAGGGGGTGTGTACCAGATTCAATAGCATGTTGTCGAACTCGTGAAACCCAAAAAAAGGGGGCGAAAGAAAGATTTTTATTTATTAAGAGTGTTTTAGATATTTTGCAGGGTTTGGGGGTGTGTGGTGAGTAGGGAGGGAAGTAAGAAAAGCACGACCCTTGTAAGATTCCATTAATAAGAGCAAGGCCCAAACCATATAAACATCTAGACTAGAATGAAAATGGAGAAGGAAGTCCACCACTTCTTCCTTGAGAAGATGATAAGGACAACACTATCATTGAGCTCTCCTAGCCTCAAGATTGTGTGCGCAAGGTTCTCATCTCAAAAAACTTTGGAGATTTATGATGAACATTCACTAACACTAGCAACTAGTCACTCACCACTCTCTTGCTCAAAACGTAATAGTGAATTTCATTCATCAAAGTTCAAGGTTTACACTAAGTGTATCTCCTTATATATCTTGGGTCACTTGCGGTAAGCCCAACATATTAGACTCAATTCCTAAAAGAGTTTTTTTTGTACCCCCACCTCATCCCTCCATACCTCCACATAAATTGAAAATCTCAAAATACCCCTGAAAAAGACTTTTTTTTAAAAATAAAAAAACAATCGTATATATGTAATGAAACATATATACGACTAAAAAAAACGAATCGTATATACATTAGGTGGAGGTATATACGATTTGTTAAATTACAAAGTCGTATACACCCCCACATCTACGTATATATGATTTTGTAACCAAAAAAAAATATTTATAAAATTAAAAATATTTTTTTAGAAAAATAAATTAGATATGAATATTGACCGTCTTTTGGTTCTGTTTAGTGTATAGTTCGTTAACACGTGACGATGTGATACGTCGAGGGAATAATTTAGGCAAAAAATCGGTTTTCGGGCAACCTACTCCGATTGTAATGAAATCACAGTCATTAAATCCGAAAAAATCAAGGATCAAGACTCCCCTAGCAGGCACTTCTAACAGGACAACGGGCTCAAAATCCCAAATTCCATCGTTTACTATTTTTTATTAATTTTTTAATTTTTCATAGTCTCCAAAAAATCTAAAAAAAATTGCATGGCCTTATTTTGGTTTTGTTAGATTTTTAGTGGTGTTTTTACAATTTTTTGATTAGTTTTGACTCTATAACGGATTTTTAGTAGCCTTTTTGTAAATTTTTTTAAAAAATTTAAATAAAAAATCGTATATACATATGGGAAGGGAATATACGACTTGTTAAATTACAAATTGTATATACCTCCACAAATGTATATACGATTTGTTTTTAAATACGGTAACGGTAGGGGTACAAATTCAACAAGTCGTATATACCCCCACTTGATGTATATACGATTTGTTATTTTTTGAGTCGTATATATGTTTAACTACATATATACGATTGGTTTTATTTTATATTTTTTTTTTAAAAAACCTTTTTTCAGGGGTATTTTGGGATTTTCAATGATATGTGGGGGTATGGAGGGATATGGTGGGGGTATAAAAAAAACTCTTCCTAAATGATGTACAAGTCCATATGGCCCAAAATACAAACAAAGTGGTTGTAGCTCATAACAAAGCCAACAAGGCCCAAATCCAAATGCACGTTACACTAGAAATTAAATTCTAAGTTTATTGAAGGTATTGTGTTCCTGCTGAAGGTATTGCTGGTGGATTGGCTTTGTTTTGGAATAATGATTATGAAATCCAAATTCTGGATTCATCTATAAACTATATTCATACAGCTTTAAAGGAGAAAAAGACAGGTAATGTTTCAATTCTGACCCGTGTCTATGGAAACCCAACTTTTGATAGAAGAAGGTTTTTGTGGGGTAAATTACTGAATCTTATGCCTAGGAGAGATGAACCATGGTGTTGTATTGGTGATTTTAATGAAATGTGCTCTATTACAGAGAAGGATGGGTTGAGGTCTGTTGCTCCAATAAGAATGGCTCTTTTTAGAGATTTTCTTAATTCTGGGAACTTGATGGATCTAGATTTGAAGGGGAATAAGTTTACTTTTGCTAGTAATCCAAGAGATGGTGTTCCTGGGTGTATCAGCAAATACGAGAACTGCCAACAGCAATTGGACCTGCGGCCCAGCCCATCTCGATCGGCCCAAACACGTTGCTTGGAGCGCATTCTCGCCGCAATAAAAATCTCGCTAACGGTCGGACCTCGCAGATATATACGCCATTCGCATATGGCATCGTGCACGTTCTCTAACCTTGTGCTATCCGCCCGAGCGACCTCTCACTAGATCGTCGAGTGTCTTTGCAGTACCACCCGAGGTGCTCAACGCGTGAAGCGAGGCGGACCTGGCCCTTTCACTCATTCAACGACCGCCCATAGACGAATCAATCAACACTTCAACACTTCATTGGTCAAGGTACGATCAATTGGCGACCACGATGGGGGAGGCCCGAGCGCTATCCTACCCCCTTTCATGGCTCCACGCGATCGCCCCGCGCGCGCCACTTTCGACTCAATCCTCCGGCAGAATCGCCAGCAGCATTCTCGAGGGCGTGGCGGCCACACGATCCACGAGTCTCGAGACTTCCGCGACAAGAACCGCTGTGCACAACGGCCGCGGACTGTCCTCCAACAGATCCAACCGGCCGTTCTCGGAGATTTGCCGCCCGATTTGGTTGAAGCGGGCATTCGAGAACCCTACCGGATCATGACCAAGCCGTTTTGCAACTCCGCAAAACAAAAATCAAGTGATCGCAGATCGAGATGCGCTCATCTCTCAAGACGAGAGGTTCGATTCGGAGCGCCCACGGGCGAAGACGCGAGAACATACGCTTCGCTCGCCGCCGACCGCGCAAGAACACCGCTCCTCCTCGGCGAAGGAGCATCTCTCGCCGAGAGAGCACTACCCATCGCTCTTCGGCAAGAAGAAGAAGCAGGCACACACGACGCTTCAAGGAGAACGAGCGTAGACGCCGTTCGATGTCCAATGATTATGAAGATTCTAGCTACCGCCCCGACACCGCCGCCGCCGCTACCAGTACTCCTCCAATGAGTCGTCCGGTCACGTCGGTCGAGAAGAGATCTTGGGATTCTCGAGAAGAGCCGGAAGATTACAGAGATGGAAGAATTAGGACGCGTTTCGCGATCGCCAAGGAGAGGCCAAAGCGAAGCGACCCGTAAGACCTCCTCCACTTCCACCAACCGCCCGTCCGGAGGATTTTATGGAATGCCGCAACGCGAGGCATGCTCGCAATGCAACCCTTTGGGTCGAACGGCATTCGGACGTACACGGCCCGTTCTCCGTGGAGATCAGCGTTACAAAATTCGAGAGACCTCCGCAGCCGCCCAATCTCAACAAGTTTGACGGCCGAGGGGATCCGCATAAGCATCTCCGTTACTTCAATAATTATCGCCGCTATAGGGAATTGGGACCGACCATGAAATGCGTGCTCTTTCCCAGCCTACGGACGGCCGAGCATTGGAATGGTGGGAGTCTCTGCGACCCAATTCCATCTCCTCATGGGACGACACTGATAAGAATATTCTGTCTCACTACACCGCAAAACCGCCAATATCGGTATGAAGAATACTTGGACTCGTTGTTCAAGGAGATAATGAGACGCCGAGGCGATATATCGACCGGTTTAACACGAAAGCCGAAGTTCGTCCGTGACTTGTCGAGACAAGGACAAGTTGAAATATCTGAAGCGTGGTATTCGACCGACCACCGGTTCGTCGAAGAATTTACATTGAATCATTACTGTGATCTCACCACTTCCTAACAAGAGGCTAACGCCCACATGCAGTATGAAGAAAACCCCGCAAGAAGAAAGCCGTCGCGCACGACTAAAAAAGAAGAAAATGCAGGCGAGAGGGCTCGAAGGTCGCCGGTCGCCAAGATTGCCGCCGCGCGGAGCGCACCGAAGATTTATCAAAGTCGATCGGATCGTCGAAACGATCTAAACCGAAAGCGACCATCGAAATGGTCCCAATCGAGTGCCATCGAAATGGCCCAAGGGTTTAAACTCAAGAAACCTTAGATCGTCGAAACGATCCAAATCGAGCGACCGTCGAAACGGTCCCAACCGAGTGCCATCGAAATGGCCCAAGGGTTAGATCACCCGCAAACTTCAGGTCGTCGAAGCGACCTGTGGCATGTGCCACCGAGCCGGCACAAACGACGGTCATCGAGTTGACTCAAACGAGCGCCATCGAAAATGGCCCATAAACGCTAGGTCGTCGAAACGATCTACATCGAGTGCCATCGAAAATGGCCCAAGGGTTAAGTGATAACCCATCACGGTAGGGCAAAAACGACCTACCTCAAATGCCATTGAAAGGGCCTGATTGAAGGTCGCCGAGCGATCCAAGGCCCCGTTGGGATATTAAAACTTATCAAAGAATGGATGCTTTCGAAATAAGCGCGAACGACGACCGAACGGTCTTAACACTCGAAGACTTGGAGAAAAATAAACATACAAGGCGCGTAAAGAAAAGCGACCATAAACGAGCGCTATCGAAGTAGCACGAAACGGCCGCCGAGCGGCCCACCAGTTCAAAATGAATAAGGCGAACAAATGCAAGAAGCACGCAGACATAGCAATATAAATGTGAACGGGCGTAATTAAAGGCAAACGAAAATTGTCATTACAAAACGAGGGACGCCCGGTCGATGCCGAAAGGCCCACAAATCAAAATCGCACGGCGGCGAGAAATTGTTGTGCCCGAAGGCAAGTTAAACGGTTACAAAATTTACACCGCTCGCAGGCGGGCTTTAAAAAGAGAATGGTGGCGAGGCGAATGACGTTGCCTTGCTCGCCGACTTCTGCAGCAACATGATCTTGTTGTTATCGACATAAGGCGTGGGCTCGATCATCTTGTCATCAAAATTGATCCGCAGATCGGTATTCAATACCCGCACCGCCCGAGAGCATTGTAAAATCGCTCAATTGCAGCCTCCCGACCGGCTGGGCCACCTTCGTCGATCCTCTCGGCTCGGCCTTATCGGCCGCCTGAGCAACCTCTCTCTTGGCCGTAGCATCAAGATCGGCCTTCAAGTAGCGACGACGAGCAAAGAAGCTCCTTGTTCCTCTTTGCCACGGCCCTGGTCATCCTCCCTCGTTTGAGGGCCTCCTTCTTCGATCGGACGAGCTTGTCATATTTTAGCTGCGCCTCGCCTAAAGCCTTGTCTTTTCTCGCAAAATTCAGTCGACGGGTTGTTAGTCGGTCGAACAAAGATAGACGAAGAGTACAAGACTAAAAATAAAATTACCATCGATTCGCCACCACCCTCCGCCATGACTTTCTCGACCCCCATGCAGAGAAGCGCAGAGCGCCATGGGTTTCATCAGATCGTTTTCCATCGGCCGCACTACCAAGCTTTCGAGCGAGATGACAGAATCTCCTCCGTCGCAGGGGCCGGACCCGACAATCACGCTTGGCCCGCTTGGGTGAGCGATCGCAGACGGGGGAGGCGACCGAGGCTTGCCGACCGCTTCTTCCCTTGGCTCTTAGGAGTTTGGGGACCTTTGAGGAAGATTCGTGGTTATCCCCGACCGGAACCATCAAATCTCTTGGCCCCTCCTTCAAAGCTTCGGGATCGGAAGCGAAAGCAGTCGATTTTTGCCGGCCATTCTTTTCGCAAAATAACGAGCTATGAGTTAGAATAAAAGATTGACAAGATCGATAAAAAAAAATATAAAGAAAAAGTTCAAAAGCGAACCAATCTCGGCCTCCGTGTCTTGGGCTATTCAGACAAGACAAAGGGTCGGCAAGGTATGTCGCCCTTAGGATCTCGGACGCATCATACTCGCCAACGACTTTATCATCTCCGAGTCTCCGTGTCGGCCTCGCCAAGTCTTTCATCAGATAGATGTAGTCGCGTACGCTGAAGAAATGAGCCTCATTCCACATGATTGGGAAATAAGGGGACCTAGCATCTGTCAGGTTGAACCTCGAAACGGCCTTGCACGGCTTCTTGATGGGAACGATCCAAAAATACGGGCTTTTCCAGCCGCTCCCAACGACTCTCGGAATGCTTTGAAAAATCGGTGGTGGGTCTTACGCATTTTGAAGGAGACTTGCTCCTCTTCTCCTTGTTGGCCTTCTCTGAGCCACTCGGCTCAAAGATAGCAAAGAAAACCATCATCGAGACCGGCCGACCCACTTGGTCAAGCAAAGACCTCAAAAGTCTTTAAAAACGCCCATGCGTTTGGATGAAGCTGTGAAGGGGCGACCCCAATATGGCGCAGGACGTCGCGTTGGAATTCGGTAAAAGGAGGGGTAATCTTCATCTTCTCGAACACGAGCCGATACATCGTGAACTTGAAGTTGGGAGAATAAGTCGCGATATCTTCGCCCTCCTTCATGCCTCTTATCCTCCAGCCCGGTGAGTCTTCAAGGCGGCTCCGTAGATCGGGCAAAGCATCGTGACCGACGGTAAGAATGCTCCTGTTAGAGCGAAGAGTTTCCGACACCCAAGACATGTCAGATATATCTCGAGCTACATCGGCTTGGACTTCGGCCGACCCTTCGTTCGACCCTCCTATGTTGACTTCCAGACCAGAAATATCGACTTCGGGCTGAATCACCTCTTCTCCTTGGACTTCTTCGTCTCGGCCGCCCTCGGCCTCCACCATCTCCTCGTCCACGACTGGGACGACACTTTGCGCCTCGTCATCATCAATAATAATCACGTCGGCGTCCTCTTCTTCTCCCTCCACTCGGGATACAACGTCCTCGGGCGGTGGAGAGTTGCTCGGCCGCTCGGCAGAATGGACGGACCTGGAACCGGTACTCTTGGAGCTGGCCGATCCCCGACCGGAAGAACGAGAACTCGAGCCCGTCCGCCGAGGAACCGCTGAAGAGCTAGAATCTTTGTCGCCAAGACGACTTGGACTCGCCGCCGCCTCGACATGTATGTGGCGTAAAGATCGGGGCGGTTTTCCGAATACTGAGCGATTAACTTCGTCCGTGGCATACAAAACACTGTGATAAAGGGATCGAGTCGGTCGATCGAGCAAAGCACTCATGAGAGAGGCGCGGTGGCCATCCTCGACCGACACCCCTATCACGAGGCGTGGAAAAGCACGAAGTGCTTTCAAGAAAAACTCAAGCTTAAAAAGGTAAAGGAGAGATCGATTCATACCTTAAGCGGATGTAGTGGATCGGTCGCTAGTAGACGTAATCGCCGGATGCAAGTCGGCGACGGATGAGTCGGTGGTTGGCGCGTAGCAATTCTTGGAAGTGTGAGAAATGAACTCAGCAGGAAGGACTATTTATAGTGCGGATCTCCGCGCGCGAAGGACCAGGGATACGAAGAGTCACAACGCTTCGCCTTCTCACCAATGGTTGTCTCCGAGCGACCTCGGAAACACCAAACGTCATGTCTTAAATGTCAAGAATACCAACCGTCACAACCGCACGGCCGATGGTTGACAAGCGGTCGACACCGCCCCTACGAGAGAGCGACGGCGCATCCGTTACGCCAAAATAACTTCACTCCCCGGGCATCGATTCAAGCCTCGGCCCGCTCTTAGCGACCTAGGCTTGGGGGCAATCGTTCTGGGTGTATCAAGAAATACGAAGCGCCAACAGCAATTGGACTCGCGGCCCGGCCCATCTCGTCGGCGCCCAAACACGCCGCTTGAGCGCATTTCGCCGGCGAAAATCTCGCTAACGGTCGGACCTCGCAAAGATATATACGCCATTCGCATATGGCATCGTGCACGCTCTCTAACCTTGTGCTATCTCGCCCGAGCGACCTCTCACTAGATCGTCGGAGTGTCTTTGCAGGTACCACCCGAGGTGCTCAACGCGTGAAGCCAGGACCGGTCCTTTCACTCATTCAACGACCGGCCCATAGACGAATCAATCAACACTTCAACACTTCATTGGTTAAGGTACGATCAGATGGTATAGTCACTTATCAAAGGATAGACAGGGTTTTGATAAATTGGGGGTGGAGGTCTCTCTATCCTCATGCTACAGGTATTGCTCTCCCAATATTAAATTCTGATCATTCTCCAATAGTGCTCATTCCTTATCCTAATGTTAGATGTCCAAAGTTTTTTAAGTATGAAAGCTTTTGGGAGGATCATAATGATTGTAGACAGGTGGTTTCTGATAGTTGGAGGTCTTCTGATTCTATTGAGGATGGATGGAAGAAGTGGGATGTAAAAACTAATAAGTGTAAAAGGTCTTTGAAAGTGTGGAGTCAAGCTACTTTTAAAAATGCTGCTGTTGAGATTTATAAACTTAAGAGTAGACTACAAGTTCTAACTAATGCTGGCAATAATAGATCAAATCTTGAAGAAATCTCTTGGATTAGGAATGAGGTTGATAAGTTATGGAAACAAGAAGAAAGTTACTGGGGGCAAAGATCAAGGTTGAAATGGTTGAATTTTGGGGATAAAAATTCAAGTTTCTTTCATGCTACTACGGTTCAAAGGAGGGATAGGAATAAACTGTTTAGAATTAAAGACAAAGATGGGTGCTGGGTGGAGGGTCAATCAGCTATCACAAAGGCTATTGAAGATTATTATAGAGAAATTTATGTCCCTGCAAATGCTGATTCTTATCAGTGTCTATCTGTGATTCCTAGTTTGATCTCTCCGATGAAGATAATCGTAGGTTAATGTCTCCTATTTTGATTTACGAGGTGGAGAGGCTTTTTTCTATGGGAGCTCAAATCTCTGGTCCAGATGGTTTGAATGGTTTGTTTTATCAGAAGAACTGGGAGATTGTTAAAGATGATGTGTTAGATGCTGCTAATGAGTTTTTTACAACTGGGAAGTTGGGTCTGTCTGTGAATGATACTTTGGTTGCTCTTATTCCTAAGATTCGACATCTTGAGGAAATAGGTCAGTTGAGGCCTATTAGTTGCTGTAATTTTATATATAAGATTATATCTAAAGTTCTAGTAACTAGATTAAAGCCTTTTCTTAATTCTCTCATCTCTCCTCAACAAAGTGCTTTTGTTGGGGGTAGAATGATTCAAGATAACTTAGTGGTTGCTCAAGAAGCATTTCATTTCCTAAAAAAGAAGAAACCTATTGATAATGTTGGTTTTGCAATCAAATTAGACATGAACAAAGCTTATGATAGAGTGGACTGGTCTTTTCTTAAAGAGGTTCTATTATCCTTTGGTTTTAGCTAAACTGGTCTCTATTGTTATGTCTCTCGGTCACAACAGTCAAATATGTCTATCAAGTTAATGGTTCTAGGAGTAGAGTTGTAATTCCAAAGTGTGGTCTAAGACAAGGTGATCCTTTGTCTCTCTATCTCTTTATTTTAGTCTTTGATGTTTTGTCTAGGCTTCTTTCTAAGGCTAATTCTGTGGGTTTGATTAAGGGTCTTAGGTTGGCTCCTAAAGCTCCTATTCTTACTCATCTATTTTTTGCTGATGATGCTCTAATCTTTGGGATAGCTAACTAAAGCTCCTATTCTTACTCATCTATTTTTTGCTGGGAAGAGAATTAGCTTACAGAAATCTGGGCTAATTTGTGGAAAATCTACCCCTTTGCATCCTAAGAATGCTCTTTCTGTTTCTTTGAATATTCCTTTATGGGACTCCCGTGGGAAGTACTTGGGTGTTCCAGCTGAATGGGGAGCTTCTAGAAATCAAGCTTTGGCTTGGATAAAGGAGAGAGTGTTCTCAAAGGTGGAGGGTTGGAAGGAGAAATTTTTGTCTCAGGCTGGGAAAGAGATTCTTATCAAATCAGTCATACAAGCTATTCCATCATATGTTATGTCTATTGTTAGGTTACCTAAGAAATTTTGTCAATCTCTTTGTTCTGCTGTGGCAAATTTTTGGTGGAGTTCTAAGGTTAATTCTAGGTGTAACACCCTCTTCTAAATAAACTACTATTTGATTAATTGAAAATCAGAGTCTCAGAAAAATTTCAGTACGACCACACGAGGGTGCCACATTTAAAAATAACCACGCTTAATAACTCCAAATTAATTCTTAAAGACTTAAGGTACGAGATACATAGCACCACAATCAATATGAGGTAAACCATCGCAGCGGAAATAAACAAAACGTAAAATATAGAAATGCAAAACCAAATGGAAGTCTAAAAACATAAAATAAAACGACAAGTAAACTAAAACGCCCCCCGGTGCTACGTATCAGAGCCGACTCAACCAACTAGAAGAAGGTACCAAATCACCTTCAATCGCTGTCACCTGCACGTTGCCGACATGAAGCAACATAAAGCAGTAGGGTGAGTCTCTTTACATAAATAATAACAAATAAGACAAGCATCACATCAGAGAAGGCAACTAAACACACCAATTTACATTCATATTCAAGTACACCATTAATTCAAAATCACCAAGAAAATGACCGGATGCATGTTTAGTGTATGAGATGCAACCCAAAACTCTACGGGCATATGCATGTGGATCCATCACCAAAATAGCCTTGAGGGCATTCACCAAAATATATAATGAGGCCGAAGACTACTCACCAAAAATGCATATGATTATGCGACACCATGACAATGCACCATTTACACCAAAAATCACCAAAATTATGCAATAGCATGCTCACCAATAGTCTTATTGACTCACCGGCACCAAAGAAAGGTCATAGACCCCACCCCTAATATTTATTCACACCGTTTAGTATACATCACCGTTAAAAACCGCACCACAAGGACTAAAACTGCACCAAAGGACTAAAACAGCACCATCAGGACTAAACAGTGACATAAGGACCAAATCAGCACCTAAGGACTAAAACAACACTTAGGGACTAAAACAACACCTAGGGACTAAAACATCACCAAAACTAGGCAACAGTGTCTTAGACACGGTTTAAGATAGAACTAAGGCCTCACCTTAGACACCAACTTAGACATTAGCTTAGACACCAACTTAGACATCATCTTAGACACAGGCGCACACTCCTGCGCCATGGGCAGCCAAATCTGGCGCCCTTCACCTAGACACCGGCGCACACTGTTGTGCCATGGGCTGCCAAATATGGCGCCCCACACCTAGACACACACAGTGCCTACTCTGCGCCATGTGGTCGCCAAAGCGCGGCACCTTGCATCGAGACACAACACACAAAGACACAGGCAGCCAAATTGGCGCCCTGCACCTAGACACCAGCAACACACAGCACACAGGGCAGCCAAATTGGCGCCCTGCACCTAGACACAACACACAGGTGTAACGCCCCAAAATAATTTAGTTATTCACTTAATTAAGTTAATTAAGGGTTACAACATTTTATTAAGTCAAATAAATAATTTAGAGTTTTATTTTATTCAGGAGATGTTTAAGTAACTAGGAGGTGCAAATAAAGGGCCCATGGACCATTAGTAGGCCCATGTCCAATGAAATAAACTTAGGGTGTAGGGTTTTCTCCCCATTTGGAAGAAAGAAAAGAAAAGGAGAGGGAGAGAAAGAGGGGAGGCCGACTGTTCAAGGAGAGGAAAGAGGGGGAGAGCAACTTTTCATCTTGGCTTGTGGTAAGTGGGTTTTGGTCTCATTCCTTCTCATTTTTCTTGCTCTTTCTATTAGTATAAGTTTCATCCTCTCATTCCTCTTCATTTTCACTTTGCCATGGAAGGGGTTTGAAGCTCA
The DNA here is from genome assembly GCA_020916435.1 of Oxytropis ochrocephala. Taxonomy (NCBI): domain Eukaryota; kingdom Viridiplantae; phylum Streptophyta; class Magnoliopsida; order Fabales; family Fabaceae; genus Oxytropis; species Oxytropis ochrocephala. Next base: position 41,017,207 of record CM037095.1, read on the forward strand.
AAGTTGGTTGAGTGGCTATTTTTGGTGGTTCTTGAAATTGTGAAGGAGAGAGTACTAGCATTCCTTCAATTCCTAAGGTTAGGGGGCTCTCTTTTCATCCATAATAGTGTGTAAAGTGTGTTTTGTATGTGGGTTAGGTTCTAGAATGTTCAATTGATTGATTGTGTGTAGAGTGTGTTTTGATTGTGGGCTACAATGTTCCCATGATTATTGGTGTCAAATTGGTGTTGTGATGTTGGGTGGTTATGCCACTATGTGGTTGTTGTTGTAGTCTTTGTTAATTGTTGGCGTGTTGGTGTTGGCGTGGCACGATGTTGCCTTGTGCCCAAGTTGGGGCGCGCCATGTCCTTGATCAATTTTTGGTGTGTTGGTGTTTGAGTGTCTAGGTGTGATGTCTAGGAAATCGATGTTGGTTGGTGTCGATGTCTAGATGTGGTTGTCTAGGGAAAATTGAATTTGGTGTTGAAATGTTGTGATTTGTGTCTGGCGCGTAAGTGGCGCTTGCGCGCATCCTACGCGCAAGGGTCCTCGTCATAGCGCTCAAAGTCGCGCGTGAGTGCGCGCGCGCCGCGCGCGGTCCCCCTGTGCTCCTCATGCGTTGCTGGCGCGCAAGTCGCGCGTGAGTGCATGCGCGCGCGCCAGTTCCAGCGCACGTGTCTAAGTTCTGCGGCGCCCGCCATCTTTAGACGCTTTGTTTTGGTCCTTTGCAATTATTTGGTCCCCAAAGTTGCTTTGTTTTGGTCCTTTTACACCGTATCGGTCCCTAAAATGCTGTTTTGGTCCTTTTGCACCGTTTAGTCCCTAAAAGTGCTGTTTTGGTCCTTGTGCACTATTGGTCCTTCTATTGTGTTGTTTTGGTCCCTATGTGACTGTTTAGTCCTTAGGTGACCGTTTAGTTCTTGTGGGTGTCGGTTTAGTCCTTATGGGACAAGTTGGTCCTTACGTGCGAGTTGGTCTTGACATTAGTGTTAGCCGTAGAGCTATGTCTTGGTGTTAGCCTTAGAGCTAGTGGTTGATGATGTCTTGGTGAATTTAAGGAGGTTTCTCAAGGTGGTTGCTTAAGACGGTTGTTCAATGGTGGTGGTATTTTACATATAATGAGATTGTATGTGAATGATGCATTGTTCATGGTGTCTCATTCCTCATATGCATCAAAAGGTGGTTGTGCCCTCAAGGCAAAATATTAAGGTGGTTGTGCTCTCAAGGCAAAATTTAAGGAGGTTGATGGTACCACATGCATATGCCCTTAGTGTAGGGTTGCATACATGCACATATTCATGTAATTGGTGTTGCCTTTTGAAGGTTGTGAGTTGATGTGCTATACTTAATGTCGTATGCTATTTGTTGGGATGTGATTGTTGCTAGTTGCCTTCTCTAATATAAAGCTCGCTCTAAATGCTATTATTTATGTAAAGAGACTCACCCTACTGCTTTTATGTTGCTTCTCATGCTCAAGCAACATGCGGTGATAGCGATTGAAGGTTCTTCTACCTTCCTTTTTGGTCTGTAGAGTCATGCTCTGATACGTAGCACCGGGGGGCGTAGTAGTTTATGTCTTACTGACTTGATGTTGTTTCACTCTTTACTTCGGGATGTAAAAGAGTCAATACTATTATTTTGAGATATTCCACGCGAGCTATTCATTATGACGTGATGATGTTTGAGATAGGTGTATTTGAGGGCTCGCCCCAACTTTATGTGCTATGTATCAACGATGTTATTTATGTGAGCATGTAATTGATGTTAGCTCGCGTTTTGAAGTAAATGTGACACTCGCTTTCAATTGTGTGAAAGATTTTTGAAAACTCGATTTTATTAATTAAATAGTAGTTAAGTAGAAGGGGTGTTACAACAGCGCACGGGCACCACCACCGCGCCACGTGCCTCAGACACCAAGAACACAGCGCATGGGCAGCCACATTCTGGCGCCCTGTACCTAGACACCAGAAACACAGGCGCACTTGGGGCAGCCACAGTTGGCGCCCCTGCATGCAACACCTGCACACGCACACACAGCACAACACGCACAGGCGCAGTGGCCGCCACACTTGGCGCCGCACGTGCTACACACCAAAGACACCACACGCAACTCACCCGGCGCACGGGGCACGCCAATTTGGCGCCCCTGTCAGCGCCACCTTCCCACGCAGCACACACACACACAGGCGCACATAGGCGCACGGGGCATGCCAATTTGGCGCCCCTCTCCCCTCAGCATACACCCGATTGCAATCACCAACACAACACCTTCAATACATTGTTTATTCAAGCAATTTGACAAACACCTAACAATCACCATATTCTCTCCTATTTAATTTCATTGAATTAATATAACAAACACCTTAACCCCAATTACAATTGAACTAATAATTCAATTCACATGATATTCAACCCAAACGGCATATTCATTCAAACAACAATACCAATCAATCAAAAACACCACAATTCAATTTAATGAAATTCTCTCCTAAAACCTAACTCCTATGGTTGCTAGTCATATGAGTTATTAAGAATGAAAGAGAGCCCCCTAACCTTTGTTAATTGAAGAAAACACCCAAGCTTCTAGCAATTCCTCCAAGACCAACGATCCAAGCTTCCTCCACCCTTGAGTTCTTGCGCTCCTCCTTCTCCTTTTTCTCCTAGCCGATCGCGCCTCCCTCTAACACACTTCTCACTTTTTGATTTGTGAAGGAGTATAATATGTGGATTTTTGATACATAGAGAGAAGCACTTAACAAGGACAGACGCGACTAAGATATTTGGGGATGGTCACGGTGGTTGGAAGCGGTGAAGAGAGGGTTCACGGTGGTTGAGGAAGGGAACGTGGAGAGTGAACACGATTTTTGTCGCGATTTTTCTTAGCAAACGAAGCCATAATCAGTCAAACTAAGGTCATAATTGGAATCAGGGATGAAATTCGAGTGGGGAGGTGAAGTTTCAGGGCTGACCGCGGAAAGGAGAGTGAGAACGCGAGGGAGGAAGGATCTGGGTTAGGGTTTTGCTGATTCAGCTGCGTGAGGAAGAAGAAGGAGTCTGCAGTGGGTCGGGTCGTGGGCCTCAGGAACGGGTTGCGTGTTTCTGGGCTGGGTGTAACACCCCCTTCTATTATAAGCTAATTGAATTAATAAAAATTATAGTTTTTCAAAAACTTTTCCACGCACCTCAAAGAGGGTGGTACATTTACATGAAACATCATCAAATCACATTAAATAGATCAAACGCATCTAGTGCGTGAAAATGCATAACACGGTCGTATGGGTTAAAACCTCAAATACTGCATTTTAATGTTTACAATAATCCAGAAATAGTTTGCAACGCAGCGGAAATAAAATTGAGTTCAACATGCTCAAGACATAATCCAAACAGTTTAATACATAACATAAATAATGATACTAGAACCCCATCCCCGGTGTTACTAGATCGGAGTCGATTTACAGCACGACCCAAAAGGGCTTGAACACCTTCACTCGAAGAACCACTGGCGTTGCCACGAGAGCAGGCAACATAAAAATGCTAGGGTGAGTCTCTTTACATAAATAATAACAAATAAGATAAGCATTATATTAGGAAAACATACCACGTAGATCAAGCCATCTACCATTCAATTAGAATACCAACAAACAACAATAATGAAATAATTAATCATCAACAAGAATTCAAAGAATGCATGGTTATATGCATGTGTGCAATATGCATGTGGATCCATAACCACCTCAAAACCCCGTCGGGCAACCACCACGTTTGGCCGAAGCCACCCACCATGTTTTGGCCGAAGCCACCCACCACTTTTGAAATGCATATGATTTATGCGACACCATGACAATGCATCACAACATCACAGATTGATCACATCAAGTAATAACTCACCACTTTGGCCGAAGCCCACATCATTAATTGACCCACCTCTTTGGCCGAAGCCCACGTCATTTATTAACCCACCTCTTTGGCCGAAGCCCACGTCATTTATTAACCCACCTCTTTATCATTTATTAAATTGATTCTCACCTAAAGACCCAACCACCTCATAAGGACCTTTTCCACACTCAAGGACCATTTTGACACACCAAAGATTAATTTAGGGACTTAGGAGTTTATTTGACACGTTAGGACTAATTAGACGCTAAGGGATTATTTTGTCACGCCAAGGATTAATTTAATTCTTAGGGACTAATTTGTCACGCCAAGGATTAAATTAATTCTTAGGGACTAAACCATCACTTAGACACATTTTGGGTACTTAGACATCAAGGGGGCAGCCAAAATAGCGCCCCATAACCAAACACCAAAAGCCCACACTCACACACTAGCACAGTCACACCAGCCACACACCTGGCGCCAGAATGCTAGGCATTTGGCGCCCCCCTGCAACACCTTTCCCCAATTTACTTCAAAACTAAATTATTAATCAACAATTCATTTTCCCCCACAACATACGCACATAATCATTAATTTATTACCATCAATTCATTATATTCTCATACTCATTCTCATATGACCATTTCATCAAACATACACTATGCATAAATCACAACTCATGTTTCCACAACAACAATTAGCATGTTATGACCAACACAAACATTCCAAACATCAAACAACATGTCATCAACACACAATCACACAACAAGTCATTATTAGAGCCATTCCACCTATAACACATATCATACTAGCTATTATTAACATAAAAGAGAATCCCCTAACCTTACGAACTACCGAGACGTTCCGAAATTCACGACCCGAACTTCACGAACTCGCTCCTAACTCGTCCAACCGCTTCAAAACCGAAAACCCAGCTACTCCAATACTCCAACACGAACAATTATGCAAGAATAACAACAATGGCGATACCCAAAGTCATACACTAAATATATCAAATATAATTAATCGCTCATTTAATTAATCAATTGTGTTTCGAAAAGGAGTACCTATCGAAAAGTACCCAACCGAGACGATGGTTCGAAGTACACGAACGTGAAACACGACCTTGGATGAGCAAGAGGGTCGAAACTGTGAGATTGATAGGATTAAACGAATGGTGGGTCGATTCTGGTGAGAAAGACTCGAGTTCATGCTTGATTCACGCAAGGAACCCCTAAGGTGGTCGGAATCGCGACTTAACGGCGGCTGGGCGTTGCTTTGCATCTGACACAACGAAGCACCAAACGATGGAACTGAGGCCAGAAACGGAATCAGTGGCAAAATCCGAGTGGGAAGGTGGAGTTTGGGGTTCAACCGCGGAGAGGGGAGGAGAACGCGACGGGAGGACGAGAATGGCGTGAGGGTTTTCTTTGGTCGCCGCTGCGCGGTGTCGCGAGGAGAAGAAGAGAAGAACCGCAGGTCGGGCCATTCGTGGGGGTGGGCTGCAAGCTAGTTTGTGTCTAAGTGGCTGGGGTGCGCCTAACAAGTAAATGGGGGTGTATGCGAGTAATTTCACCCCTAAGTCATTTCAAAACCCCCAATTTTGTTACAACTCTTATTTTAATACCTCAATAGTTTAAAATAACGTTCTACGGAAATAATATCTCAAACACATTTATTTTATAAAAACAAAATAAATAAGAATAATATGAATAATAATCATACATCACAAATAGCTTATAAAAATACATTTAAATATAAAATATATTTATTCAACTAATTTAATGGTTCAACCACACGATAATTCAAAATAATGTAATCTTATCAAATTAGCTCCAAATAATTTTCTAATAAAATTTGGGGCGTTACACTGGGTCTTGTAATACCCTAATTTTGTCCGTCCCTTAAGCCAATTTCAATCATGGAGTTTACGAGGGAGACCTAGTGCTCAAGAAGATCCTGCCTATTCAAAGTGATCCCTGTGGAAAATGGACTCCCACCCATTGTAATACCCTAATTTTGTCCGTCCCTTAAGCCAATTTCAATCATGGAACTCAACTAAATCAAAATACCACTTTGTTTAAATTAAGTAGGCATTTGCTTAAATCGTGCGTTCTTCAATTTAACCTTCAGTATTTAGGTTTAGTAAATGCGTAAGTAGTGTTTTTAGTTAATGAGCTCATTTCTTCTATTTGAGTCTCGTTTTAGCGTATTCGTCTAGTCTGACACGTTCTCGTCTTTGCGTTTGACCCGACTCTTTTCCTTATTAATCTAATCTTGTGCAGTTAATTTATTTTGAGTATATGTGTATAGTCTAAAAATGCAAGAAATCCTATTTAGTTTTATTTACAATTTAAAAGTGTTTAATAGTCCAAAATGTCAAAAAAAAATACTATTTAATTCTTATTACAGACCAGAAGTGTTCAAATGTCCCAATGTCAAAAAAATACAAAAAAAAAAAATACAAATAGACAAAAATAAATAAATTCGAAAATTACAAAAAAATAAGAAAAAAAAACAACAAAAAGCAGCAGCAGCAGTAAAGTTGGGGTTCCAACAGCTGCTCTCCAAGTAGCTGGGCCGATCCGCTCCACTCCAAATCTGAAAAATCAAAGTGATCCCTGTGAAACTAAATTAAATGCTCTGACCTAGTATTTTAATATAAAAAGAGTCACAAGGCTCGATAAAGGTACACGTTTTGAGGTAAACAACACCAAAAACGATTAGGGTTTTACATCAAGCCCTAATCACACAAACACTGCTTTTTGAGATCGAGCAAAGTAAAAAGAAGGGTGAACAGCAACAGTTCAAACGAAACAACAGTAGCAGAGTAGGAGTTCAGTTACAAGCACACTAAGAGAGAGACACTGTCATCAGATTTGGAGTAACAGGTTGGTTCACTCAAAAAATATAATCACATTATACCTATTCTACCTTATTAGTTGTGTTCGTTGTTAGATCTAAAAATCACGGACTTGTGTGCATAACAACCCATATCTCATTTACTCCAAAAATAAATAGGAGAACAATTTATATAATATTTCAAACTCGATTTATATTAGAAGTTAAGTTCTTGTCATGAATTAAGGTCATTTCCGTTTGTATTAATATGTATGCATAATGATCGATTTATGTTCAAAACAAGGTTTAAAATCGAGAGAAAGACATCATCATCATGTGGTTTTTTTGGAATGATTAAACGATGTAAAAGCTAGATCATAGAGTAACTAAAAATAAAGATGCAAGGATTAGTTTGTTTAGAAAATGAAGTCATGTTTTTTTCTCTAAAAAGAATAGGAACAGATTTATTTTTAGAAGAGTAAAAAAACAAGACCGATTCGTTTTTGCAAGGTATAAGCTAGAAATAAGAAAATAAGTAGAAGATAAAAATAGTAGAAGAGAAGCGGATCGAGAAAGCTTTAAAACAAACAGTAATAAAAAAAGCAACCGACCTTGAGCTCGCGGAGCTCTCGGTCATCTTCTCGGCGAAAGTCCCGCGAGCTCCTCTAAACCGAGCGAAGCTCACTCCAGCCCTCGCCGCGGCCGGTTCTTCTCCTCCTCGCCCGCGACGTCGAAGTTGTCACCGGCGCTGCGCCACCACGCAGCTTACCTCCGTGACCCTCTTCTCCGGCGTCAACTCATCGATCGCTCCTCTCTTTCTTTTCCTTTCCTCCTCCGTTCTCACCGCTCTCCGATCTCTCATTGCCGATCTCCTTCTCTCTCACAATGTTGATTTCGTTTTCTCTCTCTTCATTAGAGAAGAGAGGTTTCTGGCTGGAAAATGGGGATGAGAATAAATTTTAGGGTTGCTGAGATCTGCTCCCCTTATATGCCTCAACCCTTTCCTCTTTTAGTTTTAATTTTATTTTTTAATATTCAGGCCTCTATTTGCACCCCTCCCCTTCATCATTACAACCCTCGCATTTAAAAGCCCAATTCACATATGAATCTCGTAAACGATTGAGCCTTCTTTGTTTACACCCCGTTTAGTTATACCACCCCGTAACTAATGACACCCCATTTTGCAATTTCTCACCCTTTTTCTCGTTTTTTTACTCGAATACGTTTCATTAAATCCAAAACTTTGTTAGTGGCCATGTGAAGCCTTTGCTTGCATGATCATTGACAATGTGGACCTAGTGATGATCACTTGGAGCCTTTGCTCAATTGATCATCATGAAAGCCTAATTTTTCTAAATACTTTTCATTAAATCAAACTTTGTTAGTGGTTTTGCGAAGCCTCTCCGCTTGCATAATCATTAACAATGAGGAACTAGTGGTGATCACTTGGAGCCTTTGCTCAATTGATCATCATGAATGCCTAATTTTTCTAAAGATCTTTCAATAAATCAAAAACTTTGTTAGTGGTTTTGCGAAGCCTATGCTTGCATAATCATTAACAATGAGGAACTAGTGGTGATCACTTGGAGCCTTTGCTCAATTGATCATCATGAATGCCTAATTTTCCTAAAGAACTTTTCAATAAATCAAAAAACTTTGTTAGTGGTTTTGCGAAGCCTATGCTTGCATAATCATTAACAATGAGGAACTAGTGGTGATCACTTGGAGCCTTTGCTCAATTGATCATCATGAATGCCTAATTTTCCTAAAGAACTTTTCATTAAATCAAAAAACTTTGTTAGTGGTTTTTGCGAAGCCTATGCTTGCATAGTCATTAACAATGAGGAACTAGTGGTGATCACTTGGAGCCTTTGCTCAATTGATCATCATGAATGCCTAATTTTCCTAAAGAACTTTTCATTAAATAAAAAACTTTGTTATTAGTCTGCGAAGCCTTTGCTTGCACGATTATTAACAATGGAGTACTAATGGTGGTCACTTGGAGCCTTCGCTCAATTGATCATCATGAAAGCTCAATTTCACAATTAAACAAAATAAAACCAAAATCTAGAACTACGTAGCTTTGAATTCTCCATCGCACTGGAGATACGTAGGGAGCGGATCCTCCGTCAAGCACAATAAACTAAAAACATTTTTCCTTTCAAAAAAACCCAAAGCGGCTAACTCTCGTCAAGCGCCGCAAATAAAAATTCATTAAGTCTTTTCAAAAGAGGCAAATAAAAGTATTTTTCAAATCAACACACAGAACCACACATTAATTAAAGGTTCCCTTTCAGTAGAAAGGAGGTGTGTGGGTGCTAATACCTTCCCATGCCTAACCGAGGCCCCAGAACCCAAATCTTTAAGTTTTCCAAAAGACCATCTGCCTTCCCAAAAAGGTTTTTCTTCAATATTTTCCTTATAATAAATATTGGTGGCGACTTCATTGTTCTAAAAGGTTGTAAACGAATAAAAACCCTCGGGGACTTTTTCGGGCGCAACAGCTGGCGACTCCACTGGGGACGAAATTTATTTTCAAAAGAGGGTCGAGCCTAATTAATTAAATATGTGATTTGTGTGTTTGATTTGAATATCTTGTTTTGCCTCTATTATTCTTCTTTCTCATACAAGCATTGTTGCACTCATGTGCATTCGCTTCTTCCTCTTCTATGATTGCTTCCCGTTTATCTTATTTGCTTGTATGCTTAGTTCTTCATGCATATTCCCCCCAATCTAATCATGCTCCTTCTTCTCGGCTCCCTTTCTTGAGGTAAGCAATGCGATTAGTTCTTTCGCTAAAACCATAGGTAGCTTATTTGATATTAAACCCTAGGGTAGACAACATGTTATTATTTGCTTTTGTCTCGACTGTCTGGGTTTTCATTTGCAGGTTGGGGAAGGGTAGTTATTGCTAAGTATTGTGCCCTCAACACACACTTCACACCCTATACTTGTGAGCGCTGAGTGGGGCCTAAAACCCAAGTCCGAACAAAAACCTAGGAGAGTGGGAACGACTAGTGAGGCGCCATTCGTAGACCTTTTTGTCCGTATGGCTCTCATGAAAGTTCCGCCCAAGAGTACGCTTTGTCATGATGCCTCACACACTCGGTAGCTTTCTACGATTGTGGGTGTCATCATGAGAAAGACTTTAGCTCTTGGTTGCCATTGTGAGGAAGTGATTAGAACCTACATGGGAAGATTACCCTTTTCGTCGACTTTAGACCCTAGGATTCCCACCATTCGTAGGACACGGGGGCACACCCTTGTTTGTTGCATTTAGCTTAAGCATTCCTTTTTCTCAAACTTTATTTCGAAAAGTTGTAATTTTTCTTTCATAAACAACTACATGAGGTGGCATGCAGTTTCGAAAATGTTCAAAGTACCACCAATTAAACCTCATTTTATTACCATTCTTCCATGTCATTTCGCATCCACATCATTTCGCATTCACATCATTTTTGCACCATTGCATTTGCATCTAACGAAATCCAAAAAAATTCGGCATTTGCATTCTTCATGCATTAAAGCATTGCATTGCATTCATTTATTCATTCTTGTGTTCATAAGTGCGTTTCGTCAACGGAAAATCAGGCAAGCTGGTTAGGCATCGCTATTTGACTCGTCTACAAGCAAGGCTCATGGCAGCTAACCAGAATGACTCGGACTATCCTATTATTGAAGACCTAGGAACTGGTGAATCGGACCATGATACCCCAACTGCTGAGTCTCCCAATCCAGAGCAATTGGTTCAGGAAAATCGAGAGTTGAGAACGAAAATGGGGGCAATGGAAGCACAGATGACTGAAATGATGGCGATACTACAAGCCTTGAGGAACGGAACTGTCGTTGAAAGTCCCGTCGTCGCTACCGAAGCTGCCGTCGCTCTTCCCCCTCCGAGTCTTGAGACTGTCACCTTCGCTCATACTTGAGGGCCAACAACCGAGCCAACCGGTCATGCATGGGATGCCGGGGACTCCCACCCGGACACACCTCCGGGAGCCGAGGCTAATGCAGAAGTAATCCCCAGGGTTGCGAGCGAGTCCAACCCATCTCACCGCAAACAATGGAGGAACGGAACGCCTCGTGCCCAAATTCGATTCCTATTCCGCAAGGAACTCCGTTTGGCTTTCATTCACCAAAGAATGGTCCATCCCCAAGTTCGGGGACCCATCACGGGAATACAATTCACTCGCGTGACCCACACGTGAACCCACCCGTAGTGACGATGAATAATCCTCATTACGGTGTGAATGTTTTCCTCTAATTACCCTACCGAAACCGTAAGTCGCATGCGGATGCTAGAGGAGAGATTAAGAGGCGTAGAAGAGGAGCGAGTTCACGGGCGAAATGCCCATGAGTGTGTTTGGTCCCTAATCTAGTCTTGCCTCCCAAATTCAAAGCACCAACTTTTGATAAATACGAGAGGACGACTTGCCCGGTCGATCATGTGACGATGTCTTCACGGAAAATGACCGCCCATGCCCGGATGAGAACTCGATGATGCACTTGCTTTCAGAAAGTTTAGCCGAGCCGCTCGACCGGGTACATGCGCTTGGAACCAACCAATATCCATTCTTTGGAAGGACATGGCAGATGCTTTTATGCGTCAATACCAAGATTACAACAATGATTTGGCTCGGATAGGACCCATTTACAATGCATGTCTAAGAGAGATAATGAGTCGTTCAAAGAGTACGCTCAAAGGTGGAGGAATCTCATTGCTCAAGTAAAACCCCCCTCATGGACAAAGAAATGGTCCACATGTTTATGGATACCCTTCTGCGGTATATTATGATAGGTTGGTTGGCGGCGTAGCCTCGAATTTCTCGAAATGGTCGTCCACAGGAGAAAGAGTAGAGAATGGCATGCGCGTGAGGAAGAATATCTCATGGCCCAACACCTCCTTCTTAGGTCGAAAAAGCCTTTTTGGGGCCCCACAAAAGGACAGAGAGGTGAAACCAACGCAATTATTGGAGCAGGTGGTCCATCACACAAAGCAATCCTCGCAAGCTATTCCATTTCAAACACCACTGCTTGCACTGTTCGGTCAAACCACCACGATCGGAACTATGGTGAAAGGAAGCTCGTCGCCTTCGATCACATTCCCATGTCCTACACGGACTTGTTCAATTATCTCATCGCCAACAAAATAATCAATACTCGTCAAATGAAGCCATATCGGCCTCCCTATCCCGGAGGTACAACGCAAACGCTACTCCGCGCCTTTCATTGCAGGCGAGTAGGTCATGTGGTGGAGGATTGTAAAGCATTCAAGTATGTGGTGCAAGAATTACTTGATGCAAAGACTATATCATTTCAACAACCCAATGTAGCCACCAATCCGTTGCGTGGCATGGAGGATCTCTTTGTTAATGTCGTTGACCATCAGGGGGGTCAGTGTTTGGTTAGAATAGTTGATTGCATTCAGATGCCTCTGAGTTTTATCCATGCCGAATTATGCCGTTTTGGTGTCATCAAAGAAGGGTGTGCTAGGAAAGACGCCTGCGATAATCCTCGCTGCATCGGGGCATGTGAAGGCTTTAAATCAATTCTCCAAGATCTCTTAGATAGACACTTGGTCCAAGTGGGAACTCAGGAAAAGGAAGGAAGTGTATCTACCTTGCAATCAGGTAGCGGAGGCTTCAAGAGGGAGAAATGGCTGGCCAAACTCAGAGGAGGAACACCCGAACAGGGGAGGATGATCATCGCTAACCTCAAGAACAACTTCCGGAGTGCTGGCATGCTGAACCCTGACCAGGTTAATGTGGTTGAAGAAGGATCAAGCTCGAGTGGCTGTGTTGTCGGCTTAGTGCGCTGCTGTGCTGTTGGAGAGAAGCTGCAGAACTGGGAGACCATGGATTTCCCCGTATTTTTCAATTTAAAGTAATTTTCATTGTAATGTAGATTCCTCGGCTCTGCCCAAGGCCTTGGAACGTTTCATTCGGGCACACATGTTTTTGTCAAGACTCATCAATCAATAAAGTGTTATTTTGAATTTTCAATAAAATTTCTGTCTTCATCTCTCGTTTGTGTGTCTTTTCTTTGTCTTTATTCGCCGCTCCATTTTAATGCAGATCAAAAATAGTCTCTGAAAATAATAATGCCCATAACTCATACTGTGACTTTGATTACAGGTTAATCAAGCCGAGGAAGATGTTGAGGACAATTGGGATACTCCTCCAGAAAATCATAAGAATGGTAGAGCAAGAAGAAAAGGTCATTGAGCCCCATGGGGAGTCCACGAGAAATGGTCAACTTGGGTACTAAGGAAGAGAGTAAAAGAGGTCAAGGTTGTAATACTGCAATGGGGATAGAGAGCGCAAAAGATTGATTCAACTCCCGCTGACTACGCTGACGTATTCGCATGGACTTATCAAGACATGCGAGGATTGAGTACTGGATATTGTTGAACACACATTGCGGTGAAATCAGAATGTCCCCAGAAAAGCGTAAGTTGAGGCGAATGAAGCTGAAATGCCTTTGAAAATCGGGGATGAGGTAAAGCGATTTGATGCGGGGTTCCTAGCAAAGTGGCCAAGTACCCACAGTGGGTTGCCAATATTGTCCCAGTTCCCAAGAAGGATGGGAAGGTCAGAATGTGCGTCGACTACAGAGATCTGAATCGTGCTAGTCCCAAAGATGATTTTCTCCTTAAAAAAAAACAAACGAAAAAAGCAAAAAATATAAAAAAAAAAAAAAAAGAGGGCAAATATATAGGAGTAAATAAATTATTGTCCTTGAGTTAATTTTTTGAGAAAACGAGCAATCGTGATTTGAAATAAAGTTCGACCATCTTCCCATATTCTCGAAAAAACTATGCTACCCACTGTAAGCCGAAAATCCAAAAATCTCCCTAGACAAGGATCACCTCAAATATCAAAAAAGATGCATCACTTTTTATCAAGCTCACCCGAGCCAAGGAAAAATCAAAAAAGAAAAAATCAAAAAAGAAAAAATAAAAAAGGGATTTAAAAATGAAAATCCCAAAAATACAAAAGAAATGTAAGTGGTGAGCTGATGCACGTTACCACAAAACACAAGAGATCCTTGTCTCAATAGACTGCAAATACTTCCCTTTGACCTCGGCATCCCGCCCTCCACCAACCCTTAGCCAGGAATAAAACTTCCAAACACCTCATCAAGCCAAATAACCATCATAAATCATCAAACGTCAGCCAACGCCGAATAAAAATCATCCTACCATTAGCTTCAAGCACTTCATTACACCCAATCATCCTTCCTCCACAAAAACACACAATCTCCAAAAATCCATTCCGATCAATGATCGATTGCTTTTGTTTTCTCAGAGTTTTAGCTTTAGGACAAATAAGTTTATTTACTTAAATATGTTTGTCCAAAAAAAAAAATCTCAAAAAAAAAGAGGAGAAAGAAAAATCAAAAGGCTGGCACTCCAAGATTCATTCAAGTTACAATTATATCAAGGCAAAGTTTTAGAGATCACCAAGTGGGTTGAAGCTGCCTCATACTCAAGTATAACCAGTTCAGTGGTTGTCAAGTTTGTCAAGAAATATCTGATCTGCCGTTACGGTCTTCCCAACAAAATCATCGTTGATAATGGCAACAACTTGAACAGCAGAATGATGAAGGACATATGTGCGGAGTTCAAGATTCAGCATCACAATTCATCCCCGTACCGTCCCAAGATGAATGGGGCAGTTGAAGCGGCCAACAAGAATATCAAGAGAATAGTGCAGAAAATGGTGGTAACCTACAAAGACTGGCACGAAATGCTTCCTTTCACTTTGCATGGCTATCGTACCTCGGTGCGTACATCATCGACCGGGCAACCCCTACTCATCAGTTTACTGGGTCGGAGGCAGTCCTCCCCATTGAAGTTGAAATACCATCTCTGCGCGTGTTAATGGAGACAAAACTTGATGAAGCAGAGTGGGTTCAGTCCCGTATTGACCAGTTGAACCTCATTGACGAGAAACGGGTGGCCGCAATGTGTCATGGACAGTTGTACCAACAGAGGATGATAAGGGCTTTTGTCAAAAGAGTCTGTCCTCGTGAATTCCAAGAAGGAGATCTTGTACTCAAGCAGATCTTGCTGATCCAGACGGACCCCAGGGGCAAATGGGCTCCCAAATATGAAGGACCTTATGTGGTGAAGAAGGCATTCTCGGGAGGAGCTCTAATCCTGGCTAACATGGACGGAGATGAGATTCCAAATCCAGTGAACTCAGATGTGGTCAAGAAGTATTATGCCTAGAAAAATAAACAAAAAAAGAGAAAGATAAGCCAAGAAAAATCAGCTCGCTAGGTTGAAAACCCACAAAGGGCGGCCTAGGCAAAATCAGAGCGACCCGGTGGATCGAAAACCCGCAAAGGGCGATTCAGGCAAAAATTAGGGTCAGAAAACTTGGGCTCGAGAAAAGGAAAGGCAATCAGCACTCCCAAAGGTTTGGATAAGAGGGTGATCAGAGTTATGAGTATGGGACGGCGGGCACCGTTACTTCAGAGATGAAATCACGAGATCTGTTCCTTTCTCTTGTGTTTTCTCAGTTTAAAAGAAAGATTGTAATGCACTTCCAATTGGCGTGACTTTCTGCACGTCCAATTTCCATATCAATAAAAGTCAAACTTTTCTTTCATATATGTGCTTTTCGTGTCTCTGCTTTCACCTATTCAGTTTCTTTCAAAATAATAACTTTTATGATTGATGAAATTGATTTGCAAAACATGTGCACATTCAAGAGCATTACAGGATCATTACGAAATCTTTGAAAAATACAGAAAGAAATGATTTCCCAAGTGAGTAAAGTTGCAAAAAGAAGAGACAAACAGCATAACGAATCGGTGCGCAATCCTCGCGTGATCATCGTCCTAGGACAGCCTCCGTCCGGCAGATCGACTTAACCAGCAAAAAAAAGAGTGCCAAAAAACAAATAAGTAGAAAAAAGAAGAAAAGAAAAAAAGAGAAGAAAAATCACAGAAGACGAAATACAAAAGAACACAACATCTTCATATCATTCATCATTCTCATATCATCCATACCATTCATCACTTCATGGCATCAAACAGTATATTACACTTTCAAATTCGCATCTCAGAAGAGCGAAAGAATAACAAAAGAAAAAAGAGGATGAAAAATCAAACAGAAGAAACATCCCACCAAAATCAATCATTGCATCCATGTGCACCCAAATACCCAAGTGCATGCATTTCATGCACCATTCAAGAGAAAAGTTACTTGGACTGTGGAGTCCCAAAATCTCATTTTTAGAAAGTCACAATCAATACAGAGTTCGTAAACTCCATCAATACTGAGTTCGTAAACTCCACCAATACAGAGTTCGTAAACTCCATCAACCCGAGTTCGTAAACTCCATCAAACCAGAGTTCGTAAACTCCATCAACCCAGAGTTCGTAAACTCCATCAATCCAGAGTTCGTAAACTCCATCAACCCAGAGTTAGTGAACTCCTTCAGAGTTAGTGAACTCCTTCCACGCATCACAACATCGTTATGCGAGCACGCGATGGATCCATCGACTTCGTTAAGTCCTTCGGATTAGTTGTGTCGGCCTAAGGCACGGCGTAAATCCATTGATCAAATCGATTCCGACCGATGTTGATCGGCCGCTCGAAAAGGCCACCCCCGAGTTCAGTAAACTCCATCAATCCGAGTTCGTAAACTCCATCAACCCGAGTTAGTGAACTCCTTCCGAGTTAGTGAACTCCTTCCACAGATCACAACATCGCGTTACGCGAGCACGCGATGGATCCATCGGATTCGTTAAGTCCTTCGGATTAGTTGTCAGGTCACCTAAGGCAGCGTAAATCCATTGATTAAATCGATTCGGACTTGATGTTGATCGGCGCTCGAAAAGGCCACCCCAGAGCTTCGGACTCGACAAGAGTCTGTTAAAAGGTTTTAGGCAACCTCCGAATTCCCAATTTACCGCTTTTCCCAATTTATTGCTTTCCCGTTAATGCGACAAGTGTTAACCCCCCCTCTCAAAAAAGAAGATAACAAAAAGCTTTGAGTTTTCTGAAACGAACAAAATTAGTATTATTTCTGTATCTTTATTTCCACTTCACCAACAAATATGAAAAGGCCAATTCATATTTTTTGGCGAAATGTGAAATAAAGAGGGGCAGCTGTAATACCCTAATTTTGTCCGTCCCTTAAGCCAATTTCAATCATGGAGTTTACGAGGGAGACCTAGTGCTCAAGAAGATCCTGCCTATTCAAAGTGATCCCTGTGGAAAATGGACTCCCACCCATTGTAATACCCTAATTTTGTCCGTCCCTTAAGCCAATTTCAATCATGGAACTCAACTAAATCAAAATACCACTGTTTAAATTAAGTAGGCACGCTGTTTAAATCGTGCGTTCTTCAATTTAACCTTCGTATTTAGGTTTAGTAAATGCGTAAGTAGTGTTTTTAGTTAATGAGCTCATTTCTTCTATTTGAGTCTCGTTTTAGCGTATTCGTCTAGTCGACACGTTCGCTCTTTTTGCGTTTGACCCGACTCTTTTCCTTATTAATCTAATCTTGTGCGCTTAATTTATTTTGAGTATATGTGTATAGTCTAAAAATGCAAGAAATCCTATTTAGTTTTATTTACAATTTAAAAGTGTTTAATAGTCCAAAATGTCAAAAAAAAATACTATTTAATTCTTATTACAGACCAGAAGTGTTCAAATGTCCCAATGTCAAAAAAATACAAAAAAAAATAATACAAATAGACAAAAATAAATAAATTCGAAAATTACAAAAAAATAAGAAAAAAAAACAACAAAAAGCAGCAGCAGCAGTAAAGTTGGGGTTCCAACAGCTGCTCTCCAAGTAGCTGGGCCGATCCGCTCCACTCCAAATCTGAAAAATCAAAGTGATCCCTGTGAAACTAAATTAAATGCTCTGACCTAGTATTTTAATATAAAAGAGCTGTCAAGGCTCAGTAAAAGGTACACGTTTTTCGAGGTAAACAACACCAAAAAACGATTAGGGTTTTACACTGAAGCCCTAATCACACAAACACTGTTTTTGAGATCTGAGCAGTAAAAAAGAAGGGTGAACAGCAACAGTTCAAACGAAACAACAGTAGCAGAGTAGGAGTTCAGTTACAAGCACACTAAGAGAGAGACACTGTCATCAGATTTGGAGTAACAGGTTGGTTCACTCTGTAAAAAATATAATCACATTATACCTATTCTACCTTATTAGTTGTGTTCGTTGTTAGATCTAAAAATCACAGACTTGTGTGCATAACAACCCATATCCTGTTTACTCCAAAAATAAACCGGAGAACAATTTATATAATATTTCAAATCTGATTTATATTAGAAGTTAAGTTCTTGTCATGAATTAAGGTCATTTCCGTTTGTATTAATATGTATGCATAATGATCAGATTTATGTTCAAAACAAGGTTTAAAATCAGAGAAAGACACTGTCATCATGTGGTTTTTTTTGGAATGATTAAACGATGTAAAAGCTAGATCATAGAGTAACTAAAAATAAAGATGCAAGGATTAGTTTGTTTAGAAAATGAAGTCATGTTTTTTTCTCTAAAAAAGAATAGGAACCAGATTTATTTTTAGAAGAGTAAAAAAACAAGACCAGATTCGTTTTTTGCAAGGTATAAGCTAGAAATAAGAAAATAAGTAGAAGATAAAAATAGTAGAAGAGAAGCCAGATCAGAGAAAGCTTTAAAACAAACAGAATAAAAAAACAGAAACTGACCTTGAGCTCGCCGGAGCTCCGGTCATCTTCTCCGGCGAAAGTCCGGCGAGCTCCCTCTAAACCGAGCCGAAGCTCACTCCAGCCCTCTGCCGGCTTCGGTTCTTCTCCCTCCGCCCCGCGTACGTCGAAGTTGTCACCGGCGCTGCGCCACCACGCAGCTTACCTCCGCAACCCTCTTCTCCGGCGTCAACTCATCCCAGTCGCTCCCTCTCTTTCTTTTCCTTTCCTCCTCCGTTCTCACCGCCTCTCCGATCTCTCATTGCCGATCTCCTTCTCTCTCACAATGCTGATTTCGTTTTCTCTCTCTTCATTAGAGAAGAGAGGTTTGCGGCTGGAAAATGGGGATGAGAATAAATTTTAGGGTTGCTGAGATCTGCTCCCCTTATATGCCTCAACCCTTTCCTCTTTTAGTTTTAATTTTATTTTTTAATATTCAGGCCTCTATTTGCACCCCTCCCCTTCATCATTACAACCCTCGCATTTAAAAGCCCAATTCACATATGAATCTCAGAAACGGACTGAGCCTTGCTGTTTACACCCCCTGTTTAGTTATACCACCCCCCGTAACTAATGACACCCCATTTTGCAATTTCTCACCCTTTTTCTCGTTTTTTTTACTCGAATACGTTTCATTAAATCCAAAACTTTGTTAGTGGCCATGTGAAGCCTTTGCTTGCATGATCATTGACAATGTGGACCTAGTGATGATCACTTGGAGCCTTTGCTCAATTGATCATCATGAAAGCCTAATTTTTCTAAATACTTTTCATTAAATCAAACTTTGTTAGTGGTTTTATGAAGCCTCCGCTTGCATAATCATTAACAATGAGGAACTAGTGGTGATCACTTGGAGCCTTTGCTCAATTGATCATCATGAATGCCTAATTTTTCTAAAGATCTTTCAATAAATCAAAAAACTTTGTTAGTGGTTTTGCGAAGCCTATGCTTGCATAATCATTAACAATGAGGAACTAGTGGTGATCACTTGGAGCCTTTGCTCAATTGATCATCATGAATGCCTAATTTTCCTAAAGAACTTTTCCATAAATCAAAAAACTTTGTTAGTGGTTTCATGAAGCCTATGCTTGCATAATCATTAACAATGAGGAACTAGTGGTGATCACTTGGAGCCTTTGCTCAATTGATCATCATGAATGCCTAATTTTCCTAAAGAACTTTTCATTAAATCAAAAAACTTTGTTAGTGGTTTTTTTGAAGCCTATGCTTGCATAATCATTAACAATGAGGAACTAGTGGTGATCACTTGGAGCCTTTGCTCAATTGATCATCATGAATGCCTAATTTTCCTAAAGAACTTTTCATTAAATAAAAAAACTTTGTTATTAGTCCTGCGAAGCCTTTGCTTGCACGATTATTAACAATGGAGTACTAATGGTGGTCACTTGGAGCCTTCGCTCAATTGATCATCATGAAAGCTCAATTTCACAATTAAACAAAATAAAACCAAAAATCTAGAACTACGTAGCTTTGAATTCTCCATCGCACCTGGAGATACGTAGGAGCGGATCCCCTCCGTCAAGCACAATAAACTAAAAACATTTTTACTTTCAAAAAAACCCAAAGCGGCTAACTCTCGTCAAGCGCCGCAAATAAAAATTCATTAAGTCTTTTCAAAAGAGGCAAATAAAAGTATTTTTCAAATCAACACACAGAACCACACATTAATTAAAGGTTCCCTTTCAGTAGAAAGGAGGTGTGGGGTGCTAATACCTTCCCCATGCCTAACCGACCCCCGAACCCAAATCTTTAAGTTTTCCAAAAGACCATCTGCCTTCCCAAAAAGGTTTTTCTTCAATATTTTCCTTATAATAAATATTGGTGGCGACTTCATTGTTCTAAAAGGTTGTAAACGAATAAAAACCCTCGGGGACTTTTTCGGGCGCAACAGGTCTGCGCATCAGTTTAGTGAGAAGGGGGTGCAAACATGAAAAAGGGGGTCTATGCGAGTAAAAATGCTCAAAAATCCTATTTGAATCATTTTCAAAGCCCAATTTAACTACAACTATTATTTTAACACCTAAATAGACCAAATAATGTTCTAAAGAAATAATATCTCAAACACTAATATTTTATAAAAATAAAATGAATATATATTAATAATCATATATTACCAATAGCATATAAAAATACATTTTAATGGGGTTTTAATAACTTAAATACCTAATAAATCGAAATAATATAATCTCCCAAAATAATTTATTACTCCATCACATAATAAAAGGACCACAAGGAACAAAAATCTGTGTGTTACAATTCAACCCCCCTAAAAAATTTCGTCCTCGAAATTTATACAAGTCTCAAGGACAAATAATAGAATGAGTACTTCCTGGTTTTAAAACATGGAAGAGGAATTGAAACCTTTTCAAGGTCAAAAGAGAAATTGTCACAGTTTCGAGGGAAGAAACTGAAGTTATTAACAAAAGATAATGCACAGTGAAAATTTTATGGCCGAGGATGGTAAACACTTAAACCGCAAGGAAAATAAAGCTAGAATGTCATCAACAAAAATAACTAAGAGGTTTCGGAAGGATGAGTTACATGACGGAGTCTCGACAACCCTTGAGTAAAAAGTATGGAAGAAGAATTGGTCGCTATAAAAGTAACTGATGGACTTATGTCACGATGTAAAATATCATAGAATGTAAGAACAAGCACTTCACTAATTAGAATAAAATTCTTTCCAATTATATTAATTGCAACTCACAAAACAAGCAAAACTATCTTTCACAAAAGTTAATGTCTTGGAAAAATTGACGTGTGGGCATCATGGTCACTCATGTTAAACAAGCATGTACTTCTAAATAATTACCATGTTATTTCACTAAGCTTTTTTTTTTATATAACAATAGTATATGGTCTTAAACTACACATTTTACTATCAAGCATAATTCCAATGAGATTAAATCAAGCCCGCGAAAAATGGAATAACAACATAAGAGTTAGTAACTTAAGCATAATGACCAATGTGGTTTGATATTAAAAATAAACCAGTGGATACCCTTTTTAATCTTGAATCTTTAATTTTAAAAGACTGAACAAACAAGTTTTTCGTTAGCTAGATATTAACACGTTATCTTTAAAGTACAAAACCATGAAATGCAGATCATAGAAGGTAACTAGATAAATTATATCCCAAAAATCAGATTACACGAGAATTTAGCTCACGAACAAATTTTTTACAAAATAACTAGCAAAATACGAAGTTCACAATATTGTACACAGAAAATTTAGGCAAATTGAATAACAAGCTAAAACAAGTTAACACATTAATAATGACTGGCGAGACACTCAACTTTGAAACATCAATACCCGGATAAAGACACATATACAGTTCACATTCATAAACAAGATAACATAGAAGTTAGAAATCAATTCTCAAGAATACAAGGTTCACACAGAGAAGACAAAATAGACACACAATTGACGGCCTAAAGAATGGACCAAGCTCTATGAAAAATCTCTCTAAGGGAAAAGAGTCATTCGGGGTCTAGGTTAGATTCTAACACTATACCAGCTCTGAATGTGATACTCTTTTCTAAGAATATCTACCACTCATCCTATTATCTTGAGAACTTCACCAACTAAGTTGGCCACCCTCCTAATTACCAAGTATCAAACAAGTAATGCGTGCAACTCTACTCAGAGTTCACACATCGGAAGACACAATAAACAATACAAATGATCCGGTTAGGACCGAACTGCTCTGATACCACTAATGTAACACCCTCTTCTAAATAAACTACTATTTGATTAATTGAAAATCAGAGTCTCAGAAAAATTTCAGTGCGACCACACGAGGGTGCCACATTTAAAAATAACCACGCTTAATAACTCCAAATTAATTCTTAAAGACTTAAGGTACGAGATACATAGCACCACAGTCAATATGAGGTAAACCATCGCAGCGGAAATAAAACAAAACGTAAAATATAGAAATGCAAAACCAAATAGAAGTCTAAAAACATAAAATAAAAAGACAAGTAAACTAAAACGCCCCCCGGTGCTACGTATCAGAGCCGACTCAACCAACTAGAAGAAGGTACCAAATCACCTTCAATCGCTGTCACCTGCACGTTGCCGAAATGAGAAGCAACATAAAGCAGTAGGGTGAGTCTCTTTACATAAGTAATAACAAATAAGACAAGCATCACATCAGAGAAGGCAACTAAACACACCAATTTACATTCATATTCAAGTACACCATTAATTCAAAATCACCAAGAAAATGACCGGATGCATGTTTAGTGTATGAGATGCAACCCAAAACTCTACGGGCATATGCATGTGGATCCATCACCAAAATAGCCTTGAGGGCATTCACCAAAATATATAATGAGGACGAAGCCTACTCACCAAAAATGCATATGATTATGCGACACCATGACAATGCACCATTTACACCAAAAATCACCAAAATTATGCAATAGCATGCTCACCAATAGTCTTATTGACTCATCGACACCAAAGAAAGGTCATAGACCCCACTCCCAATATTTATTCACACCATTTAGTATACATCACCGTTAAAAACCGCACCACAAGGACTAAAACTGCACCAAAGGACTAAAACAGCACCATCAGGACTAAACAGTGACATAAGGACCAAATCAACACCTAAGGACTAAAACAACACTTAGGGACTAAAACAACACCTAGGGACTAAAACATCACCAAAACTAGGCAACAGTGTCTTAGACACGGTTTAAGATAGAACTAAGGCCTCACCTTAGACACCAACTTAGACATCAGCTTAGACACCAACTTAGACATCATCTTAAACACAAGTGCACACTCCTGCGCCATGGGCAGCCAAATCTGGCGCCCTACACCTAGACACCGGCGCACACTGTTGCGCCATGGGCTGCCAAATCTGACGCCCCACATCTAGACACAGGCGCCTACTTCTGCGCCATGGGCTGCCAAAACTGGCGCCCTTGCATCAGACACAACACACAGCACACATGGCAGCCAAATTGGCGCCCTTCACCTAGACACAACACACAGCACACAGGGCAGCCAAATTGGAGCCCTGCACCTAGACACCAAGAACACACAAAGACGCAGTGCGGCGGCCAAATTGGTACCTGCACCTGACACAAAGACACACAGCGCATGGCGGCCAAATTACGCGCGCCACGGGCCAGACACTGAGAACACAGCGCATGGGCAGCCACATTCTGGCGCTCTGGGCCTAGACACCAGCAACACAGGCGCATGGGCAGCCACATTCTGGCGCTCTGTACCTAGACACCAGCAACACAGGCGCACTTGGGGCAGCCACTGATGGCGCCCCTACATGCAACACCTGCACACGCACACACAACACAACACGCACAGGCGCAAGGGGCTGCCACACTTGGCGCCCCTGCCTGTGCCACACACCAGCACCCACATGCAACTCACCCGGCGCACGGGGCACGCCAATTTGGCGCCCCTGCCAGCGCCACCTTCTGATAACTCATATTTATATGAGTTATTTATACTTATTCAAAGATAAATCATGCAAGTTCTCTAGCAATAATAGATTAGTTTAATTAGTTTTCTGCTAGTTTATTGTTTCTTAGTTAGTTAGGGGCTAAAATTACAAGTTCTGTGCATTTTGGCACCAATTGGTGCCTTTGTGAGCGTTTTGATGCTTCTTATGTTTGTGCAGTAAAGAGCTGAACGTGGCCACGTCCCTCACCACGTCTGTAGAAGGGCAGCAGAGCAAGAGTGAAAGATCTCAGTTTTGGCGCGCTAGCAATGATGGTCAAAGATTCAACAAGTCAGAATATCTTCTCTCTCCTCAGGGCTGACGAGGATGACGCATTGTAGCACCGCATGATGTCGGGATTCGAAGTGCAAGGCAGCTTGGTAGGTGGGCAAATGACATCAGCGACACGTGACCAAGTTGGCTATATAATGAAGACTCATCTCTCTCTAAAAAGACACACGCTTACTCTCCTAAATCACACCAATCCATCCCTTCATCATCTATCTTCCTCCATTTCAGAGAAAGTTGTCTCAAAGAAGTTCTGGACACAGACTTCTTCATTTTAACTTGTCTCAAACTCCATTTTTATTTTCTTCGCAAACCACTACTGTAAGGTTCAGACGTTGTAACGTCTCTACAGCGTGCATGCAGGAAGGGTACTTAGGTGTATCTTTTGCACTTAGTGTCTTTTTCTCTATGTATGGTATTAGGATTTTAACTCCTTATTTTACTGTAAAGATGCTCAGCATGAGCTAAACATTTTGTAGTTGGGTTGTTGTTTTGCATGTAATGAATTTCTAGTTAAATGTTATGAAGTATTGACACTTATATGTTTTAGGCAAAATAGCATCCGGGGTCCTTTAACTTATTTTCCGTTTTCGCTTAGGTCCCTTAACTTTAGAAGCTAACGTTTAGGTCCCTTAACTTTTAAAAATGTGTCATCGTAGTCCCATTTAACGTTTTTAAACTAACAACAACTGGGACTTAAACGTTAGCTTTTAACGTTAAATGGGACTACGATTAAACATTTTTAAAAGTTAAGGGACTTAAACGTTAGCTTTTAACGTTAAATGGGACTACGATGACACATTTTTAAAAGTTAAGGGACCTAAACGTTAGCTTTTAAAGTTAAGGGACCTAAGCGAAAATGGAAAATAAGTTAAAGGACCCCAGATGCTATTTTGCCTATGTTTTAAATCTTTGCATGATAATATTTCCAAACTTGTTTTGAGACTGGCCACTTAAAATAGGTAGATTCATAGGTACAGACATGGTCTATGAAAAGAACTCAAAGATTTATATGAACGAAAAGGTGCACTAAAGACATTTAGGCATTTTTATCTTAGTCTAGACATAGAATGGATAATAGTTCATAGAACATTGCTGTGGGTACTTAAAATACAGGAGTGGGCCTACTTAGAACCTAGACATAGGACCTCTAATACTTGAAGCTCTGACGTTTTGTGAATGAAAAGCACAGCTCTTTTGCAACAGAGTTCAAACGTTATAACGTCTATACAGAATAGCATTTGTACGTAATAGCGTGTAAACGTTATAACGTCTGGCTAGAGAAGATTTACTTGCATGCAGCAATCACACTCATTCTCATCCATATTCACAACCACAATCTTGTTTACTTGTTTTATTTATGTTCTTAGTATTAACACCAACTTTTAGTGTCGATTTGTTACTTGTTTCACTTGTGTTTTGAGACTTGAGCTTTTAAGAGTAAACCAATCCTCGTGGGAACGATCTCTTACTTTTTATCCACTTTATTACTTGTACGACGTGTATACTTGCACTGATATTGCGACTACAACACGAACGCAACATCAATCGCCAGGTAGACGTTACAGCGTATGCTTAGTTCCAACTCAAGCTCTAGTTCGATTGAACCAGGAAGTGAATCTGCGCCTGAATTTGATCCAGAACCTGAAAGAACCTTCAGGCAACTAAGGAGACAACAAAGGTTAAGAAGGAGGCAACAACAACATCAACATCAATCGCCAATCATGTCTGAACATGGTACTGGTGGTAGAAGCTCTAGAGGTGGACCTGCTCCAAGAGGAGGTAGAGGACATGGTCGTGGACCACAGACCCATACAGAGACACTCGTTGATGATGAACTATGGCAGAGGCAGCAACTCATCAATGTAGAACCAAAAGACATGGTCGATGACAGGGACAGGCCTATGCGTGACTATGCCGTGCTCAATCCTGCTCATTTACAAACAAACATTGCAAGACCAACCCTTCATACTGGTCACTTTGAATTCAAATCGATGATGTTCCAAATGCTGCAAACTGCAGGGCAATTTGGGGGTTTTCCTCAAGAAGATCCTTATGCACACCTAAGGCAATTTTTGGATGTGTGTAGCAATTTTATCATCCCTGGTGTCTCAGAAGATGCTTTCAGACTAAAGCTATTCCCATATTCTCTCAAGGATAAATCCAAAAATTGGTGAACTCCTTGGAACCAAATTCAATTCACACTTGGGATGAGCTAGTTGAGAAGTTTCTTGGAAAATACTTCCCTCCCAACAAAAATGCTAAGTTGAGAAATGATATCACTTCCTTCAAACAAAGGGAAGGGGAATCATTGTTTGATGCTTGGGAAAGGTGGAAGGAATTACTAAGAATGTGCCCACACCATGGCATTCCCGTGGTTATTCAAATGGAGACTTTCTATAATGGTCTATGTTATACCTCAATTTTGTCCGTATTTCTTTTTCTGGTTTTAGTCGTTTATTTTATTATTTGTTCTGAAGTCGCGCAATTGCGAGAATTGTTAAAAAGTGTCTCACCTAAGCCGATCTCAACTAACCTGTTCAAACTAAGTCGAAATGTCATTGCTTAAATTGAGAATGCGCGCGAATGATCGATCTTTTCGCACATTCTTTAGTTGAATCTTCGTATTTGGGCCTAGTCGAACTTAATTGGGTTTATCCGAGTCGTTTCCTTGCAAATGGGCTTATTTGAGTTGTTTTCTCGCAATTGGGCTCATCATTCCGACTTCTTTTCTATTTTTATTAATGTTATTTTGTCCTTATTTTGAGCATATACATATATATATAGTCCAAAAAATATCAAAAAATTCTATTTAATTGTATTTACGTTTTGAGAGTGTCTAATTGTCCAAAATGTCCAAAAATACAAAAAATGATAATAATAAAAATACAAAAAAATACAAATCCGAAAAAGGCAAAAAAAATAGAAAATGGCAGCAGCAAGCTAGGGTTTCCGGCTAGAGGTGTCAATGGGCCGGGCTCGGGCCGGCCCGCTCAGGCCCATCGGGCCAAACAGTGTATATGGGCAGGGTCGGGCCAACCCAATATTCTGATGGGCTGCAAAATGTAGGCCCAAGCCCGCCCAACACCAGCCCATGGGCCAATGGGCCCGCCCAATGGGCCGGCCCAACGGGCCACAAGCCATTGAATTTTTAAAATTTTAAGTATAATTGTTTCTGTCAATGAACAACGTACATAAACAAAATTCAGCAACACAATATATCTTTGTCCATAATCCAAAATAGCATACATAAATAAATTCGTCTTGGTTTTGCAAAACACATTGTCCATAATCCAAAATAGCTCAACTACGCAATATATCTGAGTTCAAAAACTAAAACAAAATACTACAAATTCAGCGATAAATTCAGCAACAACAGCAAGCCAGCAACGAACAACATTTAACTATCATCCGACAACTTTATCTCCACTACAAGTTCCGGCACATCTACAATGAATAATATAAAAGAAGTCAATGATAAGCTCTATTTCCGGCAGCTTCATTCCAAGCTGTTGGGCCTGGGTCGATCCGATCCAGAACCTGAAAATAATTCAAATTGCAATTAATGCAAAAACCTAGTTTTTAGTATAAATAAGCGATCAACACACATTCCAAGACACACACAAAAAGCTGCGAAAATCACGAGCAAAATAAGGATTAGAGTTTCACATTGAAACCCTAATCCAATAAACACAGTTTTGAATTTCTGAATATGACGTAGAAGCGGACACGGGAGCAGCAGAAACAACAGTAGCAGACACTATAGAAGATCAGTCACAAGCACACCAAAGAGCCTAAACAGAAGCTGGAAAAAGGTTAGATTAGACACGTTTTTCTTGTAGATCGTTCTGATTCTCAATTCATCAGTAGGTTTAAGTTGCTCTGAGTATTTAATCAAACCTCTATTGTTGTTATTGTTTGAAAATGTTGAATTAGGGTTAGAAATCAGAAACAGGATATGCTAGTTTTATTTGGGACCAAAAGAATAGTAGTTTTCTTTTGTTAGTTGATGTTTAGGAAAACCTGAAGTTAAAAGGAAATCTATCCATTAATATAACAACAGTAACCAGTGGTTAAGAAAATTCAAGAACAAAAAGGAGTAGAAAAACAGATCAGAGACAAAGAAAAATGAGATAAAAACAAAAAAAAAACAACCTCTTAGCTTGCTCGCCGGAGCTCCAGTCATCTTCTCCGGCGAGAGCTCCGACGAGCCACCACGAAAAATCCCCCACAGTGAACTTTACCTTGAAACCGACCCCCAGCCGCGAGACAACCCCTCCACCAACAACCCAAAACCGAACAGCCACCACAACCAACCGAGTGACTCTTCCTCCCATCGTCATTCTCCCACTATCTCTCTCCCAAACCGAACCATAAAACCACCATAGACCCTCCCATAACCTTCGAACCAAAGCCATGAACAGAAACTAGGAACAAAATCGAAAGAGGGTAGAAGGAGAAGAGTGCAAACCGAAAATGGAAAACGAGATAAACCGTGATCCGTGATTTTCTTCTTCAGGCACGATCTCCGCCTTCTTTTCCTCCGACAATGTCGCCGGAGATATCTCTCTCTCTCCATTTTGATCAGCTGCGCTGCGCAACTGAGGGGTGAAGGGGAAGGAATCAGGTTTTTAGGGTTTTTTTCTCTCGAAGTTAAATAAACGGCTAAGTCGGTTGTACAACCGGGTTAGTCATTATTTTAGGACCAATGAGCTGTACAGTTCAGTAATCCTGAAAACTTAATAAAATACGAATAAACTATTTTTCCTAAAAATAGGGGACTAAGTCGGTTGTACAACCGGGTTAGTCAGCGTTCTAGAACTAATGAGTTGTACAGTTCGGGAGTTCTAAAATACCTATTCTAAAACCAACTCACACCAAACAATCTTCTTTCAAAAAACTCAAAAATCATTTTCAAAAAGTAGGGGACTAAGTCAGTTGTACAATCGGGTTAGTCAGCGTCCTAGGAATCAGTGAGCTGTACAATTCAAGGAATCCTAGGACCCCTACACTAAAAAATACCAACCCACAAACCTTTTTCAGGAAGAACTACGTAGCTTTGATTCTTCCATTGCATCCGGAGGTACGTAGGAGCAAGAGTCCACTCTTGTTAAGCGCTAAAAACAAAAAATTTAAATAAGTCTTTTCCTCTATAAATAAAAGGGTAAATATTAAATTAAATTACAATTAATTAGACCAAAGGATGTCATGGGGTGCTAATACCTTCCCCACGCATAACGACTCCCGAACCTTAAACTCGCCTTGTCCAAACTTAAAGGGATTTCCCGAATTTGCCCTTAAACTAGAATTTCGGTGGCGGCTTCCTTTCGAACTTGAAGAATCCTTTCCGGATTTTTAGATGGTCGCTCTGTTGGCGACTTCATGGGGACTTAATTTTCTTTAGAGAGTCAAAACCTAGTCTAATTATTTAGGATTAATTTAATTTTTACCCTTCCTTTATTTATTTATTTTATTTTTCGCATCCTATACTTTTATGTGATTTATGAACCCTAGGATAGAAGACGATATTTGTATATATGTTTGTTTGTCTGTTTGCAGCTTTTGGGTTGTTTTTTTAATTGCTCCTACACATACTTCACAATTACACTTCTGCACACACATGTGAGAAAAGTCCTCTACCCGGACTTGAGTGCAAGCCTAAGTTAGAACGAGATTGTGTAGTGATGGCCTGCGGGACGTACGTCTCGTTGGGTGGTCACGAAAATCTCACCTAGAGTTTGATTCCTTTTGAGGATGCTATCCCTTCTAATAGCTTGCCTATTGTTGGGGTCAGTATTCTTGACTGGAGTCCTTGGCTCTAGGAACCATGTGTAGGATTCTTTAGAACTACCCTTGTGAGGTCCACTATAAAAAAAAACTTTAGACCCACTCCATAGGGTACCCTTCTAGGGTCACGAAGGAGCTCTATACCCTTGCATTCAAACAAACATTAATGCATACCGTCTTTTATCCAAAAAAAATCAAAATTGTTATTTCCTCAAAGTTTTTTAGAAAGTATATTACATGCATTTTTTCTTTTTTTTTGCATTACAAAAATATTGAAATAAGCGTTATGTTACATGCATTTTTGTGACCGTCAGGGAGTTAAAAGTTTTATTTTGGAGAGAAGCCATGCATGCTAAAGTCAAAATCAAATTTTGTTCTTTACTCTCCAAATGAAAGTTTATAACTCCCCAATGTTATAAAATCAAATCATATGTTATCATCTCATGCACATACATCTCATACACATACATTTCATGCGCATACATTACCATTTCATTTACATTTCATACTTACATCATGCATTGAAAAAAAAAACAGAAAAAAGGTAAGCTGGTTCATCAACATCGTTATTGGACTCGCTCCCAAGTAAGGAACATGGCCGAAAACCAAGACAATCAAGTGTTGAAGGATGAGATTGAAAAGCTGAAGGAACAAATGAAGGACATGCTGGGTTTGAAAGATCAGATCACCGAGATTTTGAAGCTTCTCGCCGAGAAGAATGCGGGCGACAACATTTCGGCTGGGGGCACCATTGACCAGGCCACAAACGTATCCCGTCCTCATAACTCTGGTCCCAACACTCAGGGTGTACAATGGCCTCAATGGGGTCTACCACCAGATTACATGCCTCCGACCATGGGTGTTGTCAATGAAGAAGATATTTCTGGGGTTGTTGCACAGAATCAAGATGGAATAGCAGGAAACAATGTTGGTGATTGTAGCGACCGAAAAATCCGGGAAAGGATTCTTCGAAGGTTCATAGGAAGCCGCCACCGAAATTCTAGTTTAAGGGCAAATTCGGAAAATCCCTTTAGGTTTAAGATAAGACTTAGTTTAGGGTTCGGGAGTCGTTACGCGTGGGGAAGGTATTAGCACCCCACGACATCCTTTGTCTAATTATTTATGCTTTATTAATATTTACCCTTATTATTTATAATGAAAAAGACTTAATTAATTTTTAATTTTTAGTGCTTGACAAGAGTAGACTCTTGCTCCTACGTACCTCCGGATGCAATGGAGGAATAAAAGCTACGTAGTTCTTCCTGAAAAAGGTTTGTTGGTTGGTGTTTTTTAGTGTAGGGGTCCTAGGATTCCTTGAACTGTACAGCTCACTGATTCCTAAGACGCTGACTAACCCGATTGTACAACCGACTTAGTCCCCTACTTTTTGAAAATGATTTTCGAGTTTTTTGAAAGAAATTGGTTTGATATGAGGTGGGTCAATTTTAGAATAGGTATTCTAGAACTCCTGAACTGTACAGCCCATTAGCTCTAGAACGCTGACTAACCCGGTTGTACAACCGACTTAGTCCCCTATTTATGGAAAAATGATTTATTTATACTTTATTAAATTTTCTGTAGGATTACTGAACTGTACAGCTCATTGGTCCTAAAATGATGACTAACCCGGTTGTACAACCGACTTAGCCGTTTTATTTTTGGAAAAAATGATTTATTTATATTTTATTAAGTTCTTTGTAGGATTACTGAACTGTACAGCTCATTGGTCCTAAAATGATGACTAACCCGGTTGTACAACCGACTTAGCCGTTTATTTGACTTTGAGAGAAAAATTATTTATGTTTGAGTTGAAAAAGAATTAAAAAGAAAAACAGGGGGTGAGAATTGTAAATTGGGGTTTTATTAGTTGCAGGGGGTTGTATAATTAATAGGAGGTGTAAAAAGGAAAACCAGTTTGCATTGGAGGGCCCAATTAGCGAGACTGGGCTTAAGTGAGAGTGGGCGTGGCATTAATCCGTGGGGTGTACTTAGTAACTTGATAATTAAAAATAAACTTAAAAATAAAACAAATAGTGGAGACACTATAAAAACCCGAGATAGAAACCCTAGACCTAAAAAACAC
This sequence comes from Oxytropis ochrocephala, assembly GCA_020916435.1. Lineage (NCBI taxonomy): Eukaryota > Viridiplantae > Streptophyta > Magnoliopsida > Fabales > Fabaceae > Oxytropis > Oxytropis ochrocephala. Next base: position 41,049,266 of record CM037095.1, read on the forward strand.
TCACTTCTCTTCTCCACTTGGTGGCTGCGCAACTGTGTAGTTAAGTGTATACTATGCTCTTTTCACTATACAAGAAATTTACACAAAAAACAACGCAGGAGGAAGCCAATCTATACATTAAGTATATGACATGAAATTCAATGAGCATGACCAAGTAATATTATATTCCCTTTTTTCTATTCCAATATTTTCATAAACAGATCTACCAAAGAACTATAAAACATGAACAACCCTTTTTTAAAAATATTACCTGTAGGCTAATATAAAGTATTTATTTACAATTAAAGTTAGGATACTTCTTGAGAATTATAAAATCTTCCTAAGAATAAAAAAGATTTGTATAATGCCAATACAGACAATAGAGATTGCTCATAACTGAACCAAGACATTGTTGTAAATTTCTATTTGTGTAACAATAGAGATACCTGATATTTTTGTTGATGTAAACAGAAACTTACTTCAATCATTGGACACCTTTTCATCTAACAATCAACACCTGCGTAGTCCGTCAAAGAAATTGTTCACCATCCCACTGACGCATGAAATACACTAAACTCCAGCCTCTGTTTGTGTCTCCTAATATTGCTCTGCTACTGTTGAGTGCCTTTGATCTGGTGCCTGGACTGCTATTGTTTCTACTGCTTCCAAACCAGAAATCCGAAACTATGTGTTTAGTGGATTAGGATTCTGACTTTGAACCCTAATCCTTGTTTAGGTGATTTTTTGGTTTCTCTGTCCTTCTCACTGAATTTGACTGTCTATTTATAATAAAATACTAGGTTTTGCATTAATGATTTTGATTTACCTTGATTTCTCTTATTTTTCATATTTGAGATTGATACTTGGGGACCAAGACTAGGGTTTGAGAGAGCATAAAGGATCCAAACAACTATTATTTGGGCTAGAGCTGTGTTTATTTTGTATTTTTTTTTTATTATTTTCGGATTTATATTTTATTATTATTTTGTATTACTATTTTTTGCATTTTAGACCCTTTTTTGGACTTTTAGACACTTATACATTGTAATAAAACTAAATTACATTTTTTCACATTTTTTTGACTAAATATTGTTTAAATAAATTAAATAAACAAAATAAAAATAATAATAAGAAAAAGGAGCCAGGCCAAATACAAAGACGAGAACGGGCCAGACTAGACAAATACGCTAAAACGAGACCAAAATAGAAGAAATGGACTTGTTAACTAACAACGCTAAAATTAACTCGGAATCGCATTCTTAGGCCTGAATTTGAAGAGATAAACCCAATTTTTGAGAAAAATGACTTTTGGTAGACCTGCTTATGTACGACTAAACCAAAATACGGAGATTAAATTGAAGAACGCACGAAAAGATCGATCATTCGCGTGCATGCCTAATTTAAACAACGGTATTTCGATTTAGTTGAACGGGGTGATTGAAATTGGTTCGGGTTAGTAACCGAGACACTATACTAATAATTCTCGTAATCATGCGACTCCAAAACACGACCCTAATAAAATAAATGACTAAAACAAGAAAAAGAAGACGGACAAAATTGGGGTATAACAGTGATGAGACAGAACAAATTCAGCACAAAACTTCTGGCACCACCAAAGGGCTTTCTCAAGTTCTCGAACCTGACTTCAAGAATCATACTCGCCCTGTTCCTCACAATGTGGGTGGTCTTTCTCATGGCTACCAGGCTGAAGATCCTCAAGTAAGAGATAAGCTGCAAATGCTAGAAGAGCGTCTAAGAGCTGTGGAAGGATCCAATGTGGGAGTAAGGGACGCATATGATCTATGTCTCGTACCCAATGTGGTCATTCCTTATAAGTTCAAAGTGCCAGACTTTGATAAGGGGCAACATGTCCTCTTAGTCACCTGACTATGTACTGCAGGAAAATGGCTCAGTTTGCGCACAATGATCAGCTGCTTATTCATTACTTCCAAGACAGTCTAGTCAGGGTGCTTCGAGTGGTATACGTGATTGGAGCGTGCTCATATCCAATGTCGGAAAGATCTGGCCGATGCTTTTCTTAAGCAGTACAAATATAACATCGATATGGCTCCTGATAGGACACAATTGCAAAATATGACCAAAAGAGACAACGGGTCCTTCAAGGAATACGCCCAGCGCTGGAGAGGGTTGGCCGCACAGGTAGCACCACCTCTATTAGAAAAAGAAATGGTTGCCATGTTCATGGAAACTCTTCCATCCCCCTACTATGACAAATTGATAGGGGGAGCATCTTCAAACTTCTTAGACATGGTTACCATAGGAGGAAGAATAGAAAATGCAATGAAGACTGGGAAGATCACTCATAATTCAGACGGGACTCCTACAATGTTCAATAAGAAGAAGAGGGAAGTCAACGCTATAGTAAAGAATCAAGGAAATTCGCACTATAATTCCCCAGCACCATCCAGCCATCAAGGGTCATCCCAATACGACCCCATTCCCATATCATACACCGACTGCATGCAAACCAACTTATCACCACAATTTGATTTCTCCTCGTCAGATGAGACCAGTCCAGCCTCTATTCCCAAGAGGACACGACCCAAAAGCTAGCTGTGAGTTCCACGCTGGGGCAGTCGGTCACTCAGCTGAAAATTGTTATCCCTTAAAGCACATCGTTCAAGGCCTCATTGACACAAAGCAGCTAAACTTTAAGGAAGGTGATGATTAAATAGCAGTTGGTCAGAGTTATCAAAGTACCGAAGACGGTGTCGTCAATCATGTGCGCTTTTCTCCTACAAATAAAGAGTTCAAGAACTGAGAGACTGTTGATTTTTCTGTGATTTTCAATTCAAAGTAATTTTCTGTAATGCAAATCCTATGGCTCTGCCCAAGGCCTTAGGACATTTCAATAAGGGCACGCATGTTTCATTTCAGTATCATTATTAATAAAATAGCATTTAAAATTCTCTAAATTCTCCTTATATCTCTCTCATTTGTTCGCTTTGCCTTCTCCTCTATCCGTTTTCACTTCCAACTAATGCAGATCAAAATTCTTGAAAATAGCAATATCGGTAACTCATATCATAAACTTGATCACCTCATTAATCAAACTGAGGAAAATGTTGAAGATAACTGGGAGGCCCCATGAGAATCTAGCTGGAAACAACTTAATCTACTAAGCTTGGGCACTAAAGAAAACAAAAAGAATACAACAATTAAGGACGGCGAACCAAGAAAATTCACACGAATCTTGTCTGATTGGGTCGACGTCATGGCATGGATACATCAAGTCATAAGAGGCTATTAAACGCCCACCGGTGTAACAAGATCTGTAATTGTTTTTAGTCTGCCGTTACGGCCTTCCAAAAAGATCGTCACAAGCAATGGTGGTAGGGTGTTTGTAGACCTCAGGTCATGCTCATAGCCCTTCCCCATACCTCCCAGAGGTGAATGAGGCAGTTGCAGCAACAAACAAAGAATATCAAAGAAATCCCGCAGAATGCGATCCGCAAACACTCCCTTGGCCTCACATGGAGTTTAGACCTCATTTCACACCTCAACAGGGGAAATCCAACACAACAAAAGAAGTGCTCCCATTAAACCTCATCAAACAAAATGGTTGCCCCATGTCATGACCAGCTGTATCAGATAAGAACGAAGAAAGCTTAAGAAAGCTTGTCTTCGACAATTTCAAGAAAGAGACCTGGTGCCCAAGGAAACCTTACCTATCCAAAAGGATTCTCAACCTCGAATCACGAAGAACCTTACGTGGTGAAGAAATCGTTCTCTGGAAGAGCCTTGATTCTCACGACGGTGAAGACCTCCCAATCAGCTCAGATGCAGTCAAGAAAAAAGAAATGATATAGAAAAAAGAGAAAAATGAGCCAAGCAAGAATGAGCTCGCTAGGTCGAAAACCCAAAAAGGCGGCCTAGGCAAAAGTTAGAGCAACCCGATGGATCGAAAACCCAAAAGGGCGATCCAGGCAAAAATTAGGGTCAAGAGATTGGACCAAAATACTGAGGCAAACAACACTTCTGAAAGTCGGACAATGAGGGGATCAAGGTTGTGAACATGGGTAGCCGATGGCGTTATCTCAAAGAGATTAGCTACCAACAAATCTGCTTAGTATTTTTGCTCTTCTGTTTCTTTCAACTCGGTTACTGGTGTAATCTTCAGTCAGTGTGTCTTCTGCATACTCAGCTCCCAATATTAATGTCAAACACTTTCCCTTCTCTTTTATTCTCTCTCTTTTTGAAATGATGTTTTATGATAAATGATACTGAATTGCGAAACATGTGGCATAATCATAAGCATTACGATCATTACAATGTTTTTGCTAATCTTGGAAATGACATAATCTCCTACAAAAAAAATAAATAAAACAGTCATTGCAGAAAACAAATAGATCTTATGACAATTCGCGATCACCAGCATGTCGATCCGGCAGTACAAATACACAAGATGGCTTCATATCTCACACAGGAAGTCCCACGAGTTGATGAAACCAGTATAAAAAAAGATTGTCAAAAAAAAAAAAGAGGGAGTCATCCCACATTTCATTCATCATCCCACCACATATCAATCATTACATGTGCATACATCACATACAAGCAAATACCTTTCATTGCATTGTTAAATACACCAAGCGTAGATTGCTTCTTCATTTTAAAAACACGACAAGTATCAATCACTATATTTTGTTCCTCTAATAGCAGCGCTTTAGGCGTTGATCTCATATCATATCACAGATCACCAGGTTGATCTCTATAGACCCTAAGTGGTCCTTCAGAGCAGTGCCCTAAGTGGCCCAGGTCGCAACGTCGGAGTCGAGCCCGACAGACCTTCGCAGACCCCGAGTGGTCCTTCAGACTAGTTGTGTCAGCCTAAGACACAATGTACGTCCTTCATGGTCAACATATCAGTTCTAGACCTGATCTTGACCCATCATGGCCGCTCGAATATAAAGGCCCCCTCAGACCGTTTAACTAGTACCGTAGCTAGTTGAGCTCCTTCAGACCACGATGGTCCTTCAATTAAGGCTTAGGCAGCCTTCCAGACCCTGAGTGGTCCTTTAGAGCCTTAGTGCTCCTTCAGGTCCTTGATGACCCTTCATTTAACTTCCGGGTAACGCACCGAGTGTTAACCATTCCTTGCTACTCTGCAAACTTTCCGCTTCCCCCTTAAAATGAACAAAATTAGCATCTATCTATCTTTATTCATATTTCTACTATGAAAGTCCGAAAACTCGCCACTTTCAAGTAAAATAATAATAAAGAGGGGCAACTGTTATACCCCAATTTTGTCCGTATTTCTTTTTCTAGTTTTAGTCATTTATTTTATTATTTGTTCTGAAGTCGCACAATTACGAGAATTGTTAAAAAAGTGTCTCACCTAAGCCGATCTCAACTAACCTGTTCAAACTAAGTCGAAATGTCATTGCTTAAATTGAGAATGCGCGCGAATGATCGATCTTTTCGCACATTCTTTAGTTGAATCTTCGTATTTTGGCCTAGTCGAACTTAATTGGGTTTATCCGAGTCGTTTCCTTGCAAATGGGCTTATTCGAGTTGTTTTCTCGCAATTGGGCTCATCATTCCGACTTCTTTTCTAATTTTATTAATGTTATTTTGTCCTTATTTTGAGCATATATATATATATATATATATATATATATATATATATATAGTCCAAAAAATATCAAAAAATTCTATTTAATTGTATTTACGTTTTGAGAGTGTCTAATTGTCCAAAATGTCCAAAAATACAAAAAATGATAATATTAAAAATACAAAAAAATACAAATCCGAAAAAGGCAAAAAAAATAGAAAATGGCAGCAGCAAGCTAGGGTTTCCAGCAGCTTCTTTCCAAGCTGTTGGGCCTGGGTCGATCCGCTCCAAAACCTGAAAAATAATTCAAATTGCAATTAATGCAAAAACCTAGTTTTTAGTATAAATAAGCGATCAACACACATTCCAAGACACACAGAAAAAGCTGCGAAAATCACAAGCAAAATAAGGATTAGAGTTTCACATTGAAACCATAATCCAATAAACACAGTTTTGAATTTCTGAATATGACGTAGAAGCGGTCACAGGAGCAGCAGAAACAACAATAGCAGACACTATAGAAGATCAGTCACAAGCACACAAAGAGCCTAAACAGAAGCTGGAAAAAGGTTAGATTAGACACGTTTTTCTTGTAGATCGTTCTGATTCTCAATTCATCAGTAGGTTTAAGTTGCTCTGAGTATTTAATCAAACCTCTATTGTTGTTATTGTTTGAAAATGTTGAATTAGGGTTAGAAATCAGAAACATGATATGCTAGTTTTATTTGGGACCAAAAGAATAGTAGTTTTCTTTTGTTAGTTGATGTTTAGGAAAACCTGAAGTTAAAAGGAAATCTATCCATTAATATAACAACAGTAACCAGTGGTTAAGAAAATTCAAGAACAAAAAGGAGTAGAAAAACAGATCAGAGACAAAGAAAAATGAGATAAAAACAAAAAAAAAACCAACTCTTAGCTTGCTCGCCGTAGCTCCGATCATCTTCTCCGGCGAGAGCTCCGACGAGCCACCACGAAAAATCCCCCACAGTGAACTTCACCTTGAAACCGACCCCCAGCCGCGAGACAACCCCTCCACCAACAACCCAAAACCGAACAGCCACCACAACCAACCGAGTGACTCTTCCTCCCATCGTCATTCTCCCACTCTCTCTCTCCCAAACCGAACCATAAAACCACCATAGACCCTCCCATAACCTTCGAACCAAAGCCATGAACAGAAACTAGGAACAGAATCGAAAGAGGGTAGAAGGAGAAGAGTGCAAACCGAAAATGGAAAGAGAGATAAACCGTGATCCGTGATTTTCTTCTTCAAGCGCGATCTGCGCCCCCTTTTTCTCCCACAATGTCGCCGGAGATATCTCTCTCTCTCCATTTTGAGAAGCTGCGCGGCGCAGCTGAGGGGGGAAGGGGAAGGAATCGGGTTTTTAGGGTTTTTTTGTTAGGTTTAGTTATTTATATCAGAACGCTATTTACACCCCCTTGTTCACGCGCGCACCCCTCCCTCACTTAAGCCTGGGGCCGATTCAGGCTCCCACATGCGAACTGGGCTTCCCTTTTTTTTTACACCTCCTATTAATTATACAACCCCCTGCGACTAATAAAACCTCAATTTACAATTTTCACCCCCTGTTTTTCTTTTAAATTCTTTTCTAACTCAATCATAAATAATTTTTCTCTCGACGTTAAATAAACAGCTAAGTCGTTTGTACAACCGGGTTAGTCATTATTTTAGGACCAATGAGTCAGCATACTCAAGTAATCCTGAAAACTTAATAAAATACGAATAAACTATTTTTCCTAAAAATAGGGGACTAAGTCGGTTGTACAACCGGGTTAGTCAGCGTTCTAGAACTAATGAGCTGTATAGTTCGAGAGTTCTAAAATACCGATTCTAAAACCAACTCACACCAAACAATCTTCTTTCAAAAAACTCAAAAATCATTTTCAAAAAGTAGGGGACTAAGTCGGTTGTACAATCGTAAGTTAGTCGGGTCCTAGAATCTGTGGTATGCAGTTCAAGGAATCCTAGGACCCCTACACTAAAAAATACCAACCCACAAACCTTTTTCAGGAAGAAATACGTAGCTTTGATTTCTCCATTGCATCCGGAGGTACGTAGGATCAAGAGTCCACTCTTGTCAAGCGCTAAAAACTAAAAATTTAAATAAGTCTTTTCCTCTATAAATAAAAGGGTAAATATTAAATTAAACTACAATTAATTAGACCAAAGGATGTCATGGGGTGCTAATACCTTCCCCACGCATAACGACTCCCGAACCTTAAACTCGCCTTGTCCAAACTTAAAGGGATTTCCCGAATTTGCCCTTAAACAAGAATTTCGGTGGCGGCTTCCTTTCGAACTTCGAAGAATCCTTTCCCGGATTTTTCGGTCGCTACAGTCTAGATCAGCCTACTAGATTGATACTTGATGCTTCTGTTGCGCTTGTGTAATAGTGTGGTTTTTCACAATTATAGTGCAAGTATACACATCGTACAAGTAATAAAGTGGATGAGAGTAAGAGATCGTTCCCACGAGGATTGATAAGTTTTCAAAGTCCAAGTTTCAAAACACAAGAGAAGTAAGTAACAAATCGTCAATAAGAGTTGGTTTTTAAGCTAGAGATGTAAATAAAACAAGTAAACAAAAGTTGATTGTGAATATGGATGAGAGATGAGTTGAGTTGTTGTATGCAAATAAATCCTTCCTAGCTAGACGTTATAACGTTTACACGCTACTTACGTTCCAATGTTATTCTGTATAGACGTGGCCACGTTTGAACGCCATTTGTTGTAAAAGAGCTATGCTTTTCAAAGACAAAACGCCGTCGAGTTTCAAGTATAAGAGGTCCTATGTCTAGGTTCTAAATAGGCCCACTCCTGTATTTTAAGCACCCACAGTAATGTTCTATGAACTATTATCCATTCTATGTCTAGACTTAGATAAAGATGCCTAAATGTCTTTAGTGCATTGTTCATTCATATAAATCTTTGATTTCTTTTCATAGACCATGTCTGTACCTATGAATCTACCTATTTTAAGAGGCCATCCTCAAAACAAGTTTGGAAATATTATCATGCAAAGATTTAAAACATGTAAGCGTCAATACTTCATAACATTTAACTAGAAATTCATTACATGCAAAACAACAACTCAACTACAAAGTGTTTAGCTCATGCTGAGCATCTTTACAGAATGAAGAGGATTTAAAATCCAAATACCATACATAACAGAAAAGATCCTAAGTGCAAAAGATACACCTAAGTAACTTTTTAGCATGTACGCTGTATAGACGTTACAACGTCTGAGCTTTACAATAATGCAGAAAATAAAACTTAAGTTCAGACAAGCAAAATATAGAAGTCTGTTTCCAGATCTTCTCTACAAAACTAATTCTGAAATTAATGGAGGGATGGTGAGGGGATGAAGATGAAGTGATTCTGAAGATATGTAGAAAAGATGATGCCTTGAGAGAGAGCTGAGCCTTCCTTAAATAGCCACCTTGCTTACGCGTGCTGATGTCACTTGCCCACCTACCAGATCTGTTTCTTCCTGACACTGTTCAGTGCTACAGTGTTTCTGCACGTCAGCTCATGGGGACTAGAAAGATCTTCTGACTTTATATCTTTGACTATCATTGCTTAGCGCGCCAAAATTGAGATCTTTCACCCTTTCTCTGCTGCACTCCAGTAGACGTGGTGAGGGACGTGGTAACGTTCAGTGCTAATTTTCCTGCACAAGCACAAAAAGCATCAAAATGCTCTCAAGGGCACCACTTGGTGCCTAAATGCACAGATTTATCACTTTATCCACTTATTTGCTAAAAACTCAGAAATTACATAAAACTAATTTAATAAACCTTGTATTGCTAGAGAACTTGCATGATTTATTCTTTGAATGAGTATAAATAACTCATATAAATATGAGTTATCAGCTTCATCAGGTGGTGTCATTCTAAACATGTCCTTCTCTGAGGCATGCAAGCTTATAGATGATAAAGCCACCCATAACTCCCATTGGCCATCTGATAGATTTACTCCTGGAAAGAAGGCTGGTGTCCATGAGATAAGTGAAGTAATCGCTTCTTTCGCTGTGTGGCTACTCTGACCAACATGATTAACTTGCCAAGTCCAAAAAGGATGCTCGCAATGGGGTGAGGATGACCGGGCCAAACTCTCCAAGAGGAACAAGGAGCTTGCGGTCAAGTCGCAAATCAAGACCCGACCTTGAAGTCTGGAGAAGGAGAAGGCGGGTGGGGTACCGAGAAGGCCGAGTGGAGGCTCAAATTCGAACAATAGCCGAGCATGCCGGAATGCGCGATCGGCGCTTCTATAATGCTCTCGGTCAAAAAGTGGCGCTGAACGCTGGATTTGAACATCAATTTTGATGAAAAGATGATACAGCCCGCCCACTATGTTGAGAACAACAAGATCATGCCGCCCGAGGAACGCGACGAACAGGGTAACGTTGTTCGCCCCAGCTCGGTTATCTTCTGAAGCCCGCCTGCCGTAACGCCCCGAAAATAATTTGAATATTTATTTAATTGATTATTTAGGAGTTATGTGGTTAGTCATATTTAATTAAATGAATGAGGTGTTTTAATTAAATATGGAGGTGAGAGATAGTAAATAAGAGAGTGGTGGTATTATTAAGTTAGGGAGTAGTTGAATTAATTGAGGGGGGGTGTGAATAGAGGCCCAACCCACTTAGGCCCAATTGATTGTTGAATTAAATGAAAGAAATGAATTAAGAAGAAAGAAAGAACAAAGTGGACCGAGAGAGAAAGGAGAGAGAGACGCGCAGAGAGACCGAGAGAGGAAGGGAGGAAGGGCGACGGTGAGGAAGGGAAGAGGAGGTGGAGATCTTCTCCATCTTAGCACTACGTAAGGGGCTTTTAAGCTCATTCTCTTCCAATTTTCCTCCTTTAGCTATTGATGTTAGTTTCAATCCCTAATTCCTATTTATTGTTGTTTTGCCATTGTTGGAGAGTTTGAAGCTCAAAGTGGAAATTGTGGTGTTTGTTAAGTTTTGGAGGATAGGAGAGCTTGCATTCTTTAATTGCAAAGGTTAGGGGGTCTTTTTCATTTATAATAGGTTGTAATATTTGTATTGTATGAAGGTTAGGGTTTTAGAGTGGTTTATTAATTATTTGGTGAAGATGATGAATAGTGATTATATGTTGATTGAGTGTTATTTGGTTTGATTGTTGTTGTGTTGAATTGATTTTTGAGGAAAACACTATGTTGTTGTTGAAATGGAATTGATATGCATTTTTGTGTGGTTTATGAGTGTGGTTGTTTTGTTGTGAATAAATGGGTGTTAGGTGTATTTGGATTGTTTTGATGATATGTTTGTTGGAAAAAAATGAAGTATGAGTATATATGTGCAATAGGTGTATATGACTTAATTGGATAATTGATTTGTTGGATTAAAATGTGTCTAAGTGATGGTTTAGTCCCTAAGAATTAATTTAATCCTTGGTGTGACAAATTAGTCCCTAAGAATTAAATTAATCCTTGGCGTGACAAAATAATCTCTTAGTGTTTAATTAGCTCTACTATGCCATATAAGTCTCAAAGTAATAAATTAATTAATAGTGTGTCAAAATAACCTTTAAGTACTAAGTTAACCTTTGGTGTGTTAAAGTGGTACTTAAGCGTAAGTAAGGGCCTTATGAGGTGGTTTGGTCCTTAGGTGAGATTTAATCTAATAAGTGTTAAAATGGTGGTTAATAATTGATGAGGTGGTGGTTAATAATCGAGGAGGTGGTGGTTAATAATTGAGGTGGTGGTGGTTAATAATTGGCAATTGTGGTGGGTTAATAAATGACGCGGGCTTCGGCCAAAAAGGTGATGTAATATTTATTGTGATGGATTGTGTGTGATGCATTTGTCATAGTGTCACATAAATCATGTGCATTACGTGACGGTGGTGGTGGTGATGTGGCTTCGGCCAAAAATGTGGTGGTTGCCCGATGGGGTTTTTGTGATGGTTATGGATCCACATGCATATTGCACACATGCATATACTCATACATTTGATTGATGCCTCCCGATGAGTGGGAGTTGAATGCTATGTGACGGATGATGAGTGTTTGTTAATTGAGCAGTGAGGCTTCTCGAGGTTTGTATTTAGTGACGTATGTTAGTATGGTTGTAGAGTGTGTTCTATTTCCTTCCTCGTATAATGCTTATATTATTTGCTATTATTTATGCAAAGAGACTCACCCTAGCATTTTTATGTTGCCTGCTCTCGTGGCGACAAACAGGTGATTCTGAGTGAAGGTGCCATGCTTCTTGGGTTTATTGAGTCAGCTCTGATAGTAACACCGGGGATGGGGCTCTAGTTATCTTCATTTTTATGCTATGTACTAAACTGTTTGAATTATGTCTTGAGTATGTTGAACTCAGTTTATTTCCGCTGCGTTACAAACTATTTTCTGGATTATTGTAAACATTAAAACAGGTATTTGAGGGTCTTGACCCGCGTGACTATGAGATGTTTTTCGCACACTCGATGCGTTTGAATATTTAAATATGTTTTGAATGATGTTCTGTTAAATGTACCACCCTCTTTGAGGTGCGTGGACAAATTTTTGAAAAACTCTGATTTTTATTAAATAATTAATAAGTAGTAGAAGGGGGTGTTACATTAGTGGTATCAGAGCAGTTCGGTCTGTCCGGCCAAGTTTGTCCAGTCGTAGGGTCTCAGAGATCCCTTGTTGATCTCCAACAGAGACTTTGTTAGAGATTTTGTTTGGTTGTTTGCAGCTGTTGATTGTAACATTGCTTGTAGTTGCTTGTGACTGTTGGTTGTATTAAGTGAGGTATGTGTGATTAGAAGAGCATTTTAACGACGTCCAAGGAGTAGGAATCGTGACGACGCCTTCGTACTCTGGACTGCGTTAAAAAGCCCTTCAATGTGAAAGGTGTAAATTTTGAAAAGACGTAGTTTTGTGATCTTGATTAAATTGGATGCGTGAGTAGGAGGGACTGATCACCCCGATAACTCATTCCCAATGAAAGAGGTGACAATAACTCGTAATTATTATAAATTTTGAATATATACTAATTTCAACTTGATTGATTGAGTGGTGTGTGCAAGTTGATTGACTATTAATTTTTAGAAAAATAGGTGCCTTATGGAAGTTTGAGTTTGATTTGGGGTTTGATAGTAGGGAGATGTCAAAATAAGGATTGACACTTTGGATTTGAAGTTCGTACAAAGAAAATAGAGCATGCCTTTTTGGAAAAGGTTTAGAAATATGGTTTCTGGAAAGCCTAAGGTAGAGAAATTGTTTTTAAAAGTATGGTAGTCGAGGGAGTACCTATCTAGGATCTAGATGATAGTGTGTAACTTTGATGATTAGATGATTAAAATTCGGTACGAAGAGTAGGAATGCCGAGCTGAGGAAGGCATTGTTTGTAGTTGGATATGGATTGACGTAGGATAGGAGCATTAGTACTCAAATGATTTTTGTGGCCTTCTGCTTGATCAGTTGTTCTCTAAGTGATGCTTGAGTGCGCAGCTCTTCAATCAGGTCCAATTCTTCTCGTATCGCCCGGTCGTTGTCGGCTATGGTAGGGGGGTTTGAAGTCCTCCAATTTAGCTCCCCCATTTCTATGGGTATAACAGCATCAGTTCCATACACAAGTCTGAAGGGCGACTCCCCGGTCGATGAATGAGGGGTCGTCCTGTATGCCCAAAGAACGGACTGCAGCTCCTCGACCCAGTTCCCTTTTGCTTCGTCCAGTCTTCGTTTCAAACCACGCAGGATAACTCTGTTGGCCGCTTCAGCTTGGCCGTTTGTCTGCGGATGCTCGACCGAGGTGAAACGCTGTTTAACCCCTAAGTCGGCCAACATTTCTCTAAATCTTTTATCTACGAACTGGGTACCGTTGTCAGTTATCAATTGCTGCGGGACGCCAAAACGGGCTAGCACACACCGACCGAAGAACTTGCTTACTTTTGCCAATGTGATCGTTGCAAGAGGCTCGACCTCGATCCACTTCGTAAAATAGTCTACTGCCACGATCAAGAACTTGAACTGGCCTGGTGCAGATGGAAACGGGCCTAGCAGATCCATGCCCCACCAGGCGAACGGCCAAGGTGAGACAAGACTTTGTAACTCTGAAGAGGGTGCAATGTGGACATCAGCATGTACTTGACATTTTTTGCATTTCTGAACGAGCTTCTTAGCATCCTCGTCCATGGTCGGCCAGTAATAGCCGGCCCTGAGAGCTTTCTTAGCTATGGAATGCGCACCTTGGTGGCTACCACAAACACCTTCATGAATATCTCTCAACACATGGTCGGCCGACCGTCAGAAGACATCTTAACAATGGGGACGAGAATCCTCTTCTGTATAATTTCCCTTCTATTACTCAATACCTGGTCGCCCTGAGCCTGACCAATTTCGCCTGCTTCTGGTCGCTCGGTTCTTCCCCTTCAACGATGTACCTTAGAATAGGGGCGATCCAATCTGAATCTGGATTGACACAAAGAACGGCCGACGACTGGCTCGGCTTGGTCGACACACTCGGTCGATTTAGGGTCTCCTGAATCAAACTTCTGTGATTTCCCGGAGTTTTAGTACTTGCAAGTTTTGATAGAATATCCGCTCGAACGTTTTCGGTCCGAGGTACATGTACCACTTCTGCTTGATCGAACTGCTTGAGCAGCTCTCTTACTCTGGAACGTTTTCGGTCCGAGGTACATGGCCCACCAGCTATGCACGCCTCATACTCGGCCTGGTTGTTTGATGTGTGGAACGCAAAAGTCAATGAAACCTCCACGGCAAGGCCCTCTAAATTTTCTAATATTAGGCCTGCTCCACTTCCTTTGCTATTGGACGACCCATCTACGTGCAAGATCCAGGTCGTTTCAGCTTGATCTTCTGGGACCGGAGTCATCTCAGCTATAAAGTCGGCCAGCACCTGCGCTTTTGCGGCCGATCTGGATTCAAACTTAATCCCAAACTCACTGAGCTCTACTGCCCACTTTATCATTCGTCCCGCCAGGTCTGGCCGATGGAGGACTTGCCTGATTGGCTGATCGGTCCTTACCACGACCAGGTGGGCCACAAAGTAGGGTCTTAATCTTCGAGCAGCCACTAGAAGTGCAAGGGCAAATTTTTCTATTTTCTGATACCTCAGCTCGGGCCCTTGCAGTACCTTACTGATGAAATAGACCGGATTTTGCTTTAGGTCGCTTTCCCGACTAACACAAAGACTCAAAACTTCTTCGTTATCGCCAGTATATAAACACAGTTTCGCAAGCAAATGCTTGGTCATAATTGGTGGGTTAGTCAAAGTGTAACACCCCCTAATCTTAATCAATTCGGTCTACTAAATTAAAATCAGAGTTTCAAAATTCCACTCAAAGGAGTGCTACATTTGGTGATTAAAAGGAAAACAGAAAATCAATTAAGTTCAAAACAGTTTCACAACATTATACAAGCATGCAGTCATGCGCATCACCACGGCAAAAAGGGTCTCAGCCCATCATATAAGGCACCTCGGCCAGTAACACAACAAGTCATATTACATAGTAATAGTTACACAAATATGATAGTTTTAGTTCCAAAAGACTATCTAGCAAAATATACACAAGATCAGTATAAAGAGTACAAAATAATCTACTCGGCCCCAACCCAGTGTTACACGACCAGAGCAGACTCAACCAACATCAACTAGGCACAGCTATCACTCATGAGTACCTGCAAGTTGCCACGAGAGCGAGCAACAATAAGCGACTAGGGTGAGTCTCTTAACACAAGTAATATAATGTGAAGAAAGCTTAAGGATAGAGATAGCACTAAAAACACCTCGGTTCAGCAATTACAGTCACTCACCGATAGTCCACATAAACACAACAATTATCAACCAGCTCAAACACAACAATTCATGTAATGTATGCATGTATGCAACCCATCCACAGGGCATTATGCAATGAGGTACCTCCACCGTCGTTATTTAGCCCGTCGGCATCTCCGTCGTTAACTCCGTTGTTATTTGATATGGAGACCGAAGTCCTACCATATCCGAGGCCGAGACCTCCTCCGTCGTAATATGCACATGAACATGTGACTTCATGACAAATACAATCACACACAAATCAATCATAACGTATGTGAATGTTTACACCGTCGTTACTCCGTCGCTCACACTGACGTCTACACCACCTAGACATCATCACAGTGCTAAGGTCGACCCTACAACACCGGTAGAATCACCTTAGGACCTACAACCGACTTCTCAGTCACCTCGGCAATCCATGGTGGACTACTTGTCACACCGAGGACCACAACGACACTTAGGGACCAAAATGTCACCTAAGGACCAAAATGGACTTAATCGCTCCCTTACTTATGCACATTGGTGCTAAAGTAGCACTCGAGAGCGCCCCACAATGTGTTAGATAACATTGGCGCTAACCTCACCTCGGCACACTATATGTGTACCTCGGCTAACCACGCAACATCACCTCTAAGACACTATGTGTGTGTACCTGCGCTAACCACACCTAAACCCTCGGCTCGAACGCGCTCACGATTACACACTCCTTACACCAAAATCATCTAAGTCATGGGAAATTCACTCCTCGTATCCCATGGTTCGGTTCCACCTACTCTTAGGCACTTGGGCGTTCACCTCGATGACGCTACCTCGGCACGAGGACCCTCTACACCTCGGTAACCTAAGGCGAGACACCTACACTTTGGTTTATGCGTCCCTACCCCTCGTTAATGGTGTTTAGACACATACTCTCCCTCAAACTCCCAATGGACCCTCAACACTAAGACACTCTAAGCGTTGACTTCCCTCAAGCCTCGGTTTCTCTCACTCTAGGCTTAAGGTATTTTGGTTTACGCTGCGTAATAAGGCGCTTAACTCCCTTTTTACTTCTTTTACTCTGTTTCTTCACTTAAACTCAACATGCAAGCTCATTTCCACTCACTTCACGCATGCTCACTCGGATACTCACTCCATTTGCTCTGATCCTCTCCTTAACTCTACATGCAAGCTCATTTCTTCACACTACACCGATTTACACTTTGATGCCTCACCATGCAAAGCTCACTTCACCACACTGCAGAGAGAGTTACACTCCTCTCTCTTTCCCAACCGATCACCGTCAGTATCTCACCACAAATCTCAAGCAAGGAGCAAAACACAAAGAAAGATACATCATGAACAACACATAAAACACACATGCAAGGTGATCAAAACCACTCACACCAAAACACTATCAAACACAGAATATTACAAGGATTAAAAGACCCCTAACCTTAATGATTCGAGAAGAGATGAGAAACCTTCACTCTCCAACAAACCACAGCAACAAGCTCTCCTCTCCTCTCCTAGCTTGAACTCTCCACGCTCAAGTTCTCTTCCTTCTCTCTTCGGTTCTCACTTCTCTCTCTCTTCCCTCAATTTAGAAACTTAACTATATTTTTGAACTGAATGGGATGTCTCCTTCGAAGGTACCATTTAATATGTCCCAATGGACTTAAATGGGCCTTGGCCTTATTTAGGCCGTGGGCTTGCTACTACCCACACCCTTTACCTACTTTGACATTTCCCTAAAATAGTAACACATGCTTAGCTTTTACTTAATGAATTACTTGACTTAAGAGTAAAAGGTTGCAAACCCTTAATAACTCAACTAAGTTAATTAATTGGATTATTTTGGGGTGTTACACAAAGCTTCTTTCAATTCCTCCAATGCTCGCTGGCATTGGTCGGTCCACTCAAAATCTATATCTTTCTTCAGGAGTCTGAACAGTGGAAGCGACTTGCAGGCCGCTTTTGGTATGAATCGATAGGCAGCTACCATCCCGCTCACCGTTGGATTTCTTTTTTTGGTCTTCGGGCGGCCTCATGCCGGCGATCGCCCCGCACTTCTCGTGATTTGCTTCTATTCCTCTTTCGGTTAGGTGAAAGCCCAAAAATCGCCCCTCACCCCAAAGGTACACTTCTGCGGATTGATCCGAGTGAATTTTTCCTAGCTTCTTCAAGATTTCCTCAGTCGCTCACATGATCCGGATCGGTCCCACTTTTGATGATCATATCGCCCAAGTACACCTCGGATATTCGACCGATCGCCTCTTGAAAATCTTATTCATCATTATTTGGTAAGTCGCTCCAGCCGTTCTTTAGCCGTAAAGGCATCACCTTGTATTGAAAATTGCCTCGATCCGTCATGAAGGCCGTCTTGTGTCGATCGGGTGGATACATCGTGAATCGATTGTATTCGAATAAGCATCCAAAAAGACAATAATTTGTAACCCGAGGCACCATCGACCAATTTGTCAATGTTGGAGCACGGGAAGGCATCCTTCGGGCATGCCTTATTCAGGTCGGTGTAATCTACACACATTCTCCACTTGCCATTCTTCTTTTTAACCAACACGACATTGGATAGCCAGGTCGTGTACTTGATCTCTTCGATGAAGTCTGCCTTTACGAGGTCCTCAACGGCCTTTGCAGCGGCTTGAGATTTTTCCTCATTCTGAGTTCGTCTTCTTTGAGCGACCGGCTTAACCCCTTCATCGACTGAAAGTTGATGGCAAGCTACTTCGATAGGAATGCCGGGCATGTCCGATGCCTGCCATGCGAACAGGTCGGCATAGTCTTTCAAACATTGCACAAGGTCTTGCTTCACCTGCTCTGGTAGATCGCTACCGAGCTTAACTGTCTTTGTTGGGTCGTCTCCCAACTGCACATCTTCCAATTCCCCATGAGGTTCTGGTCTTTTCAACCTGTTCTTTAGCTCTCGGGCTAAGTCATCGTCGTTATCCTCTGGGTCGCTATCTGGATCATAACGAGCATCCAAATCAGCGAGATTGACCTGGTGACCTTCACCAGTGCTTTGAGAATTTGGGCCACGATCTACCTCATCACAAATTTCTTGATATAAGTAGTGGCTCCGCCTTGCTGCCTCTAGGTCGGCCGCCAGGGTAACTACCTGGTCGTCCTTACTGTAGAATTTCATCTTCAAATGAACCGTCGATGCTACGGCCTCCAGCTTGCCCAAAGTCGGCCTACCAATAATGCACTGGTAGCAGGATTTGATTGGGAGTACAAGGAACGTCGTCCGGACCGTCCTGTACAGAGTGCTTTCCCCAGTATCGTCACCAAACATAACCAAGAGCTCGATCGTTCCCAATGGATAGGTAGTCGCTCCATTGAAACCTGTTAGTGGGGTAGGCTCGGCCTGGGGAATTATCTCACTTCGATCAACCTTTAATTTGTCGATCAAATCTTCGAACATGATATCGGCCGAGCTACCTTGATCGACCAGAATTCTTTGCACTTCCGTGTTGGCCATAATTGCTCTGACTACCAATGGGACATAACTGTTCGGCCTACCATCAAGTAGGTCGCTGTCCCCGAACGATATGGGAGGTCTATTCGAGACCGGTGGGACTGTTGACGTTGAACCGACCATTAGAAGTTCGTCCCATTTTCTCTTGGTGGCTTTGTTAGATTCCCTACGATCCAACGGATTTCCACCGTGAATAACCATTGCTACGTTGCGGCCTTTGGACCGTCGAGTATCTCGATCTTCAGACCGATATTTATCTTGGGTGCTCGTTATGACTAGAGCACCCTTTCCTCTGTCTTGATCATTCTCTTTTGTCTTCTCTTGAGGTCGGTCGTCTTCCTCCGACCTCACATACTTGCCCAACTTGCCCTTCTGAATAAGTTCCTCAATGTCGTCTTTGAGGGCCATACAGTCGTTGGTATCGTGCCCCTTGCTCTTGTGGTAATGGCAGTATCTTTTAGTCGGCCGTGCCCCCTTCTTGAGCACGAGCGGATCGGGCCGCTTTACACCCACAAACTCATTGTTTTGGCACTCACTGTAGATTTGTGCAATGGAGGTGTTGAGACGAGTACGATGATCAAACTTTTTGTCTCTGAAATCAGGCCGGCTGTCTCGGCGACCTTCCCGACCCTTAGCCGGTCTATCTTGCTCTTCTTTTGGTCGCGTGCGGGCGGACTTTCTTGCAGCTAAAGTTTCTTCATACGCCATATGAACGTTTGCCCTCGTTAGGAAGAAGCTGAGGTCTTGATAATGGTTCAACGTGAATTCTTCTACGAACCTGTGGTCCGGTCGAATTCCACGCTTCAGATATTTCAACTTGTCTTTGTCTGACAAGTCACGAACAGACTCGGCCTCGGTATTGAACCGGTCGATGTACTGTCTCAGCGTCTCATTATCTCCTTGAACAATCGTGTCCAAGTGTTCTTCGTACCGATATTGGCAGCGGTTGGCAGTGTAGTGAGACAAGAAGATTCTGACCAAGTCTTACCACGAGGAGACAATGTTGGGTCGAAGAGATTCCCACCATTCCAATGCTTGGCCGTCCAACGACTGAGGAAAAAGCCTACATTTCATGGTCGATCCCAACTCCCTATAACAGCAGTAATTGTTAAAGTACCGGAGATGTTTGTCTGGATCCCCACGACCATCGAACTTATTAAGATTGGGCGGCTTTCGCAGATCTCTAGGAATTTTGTAGCGCCTGATTTCTCTGGTGAATGGGCCGTGTTCGTTCTGAATGCCGTTCGACCCGAAGGGTTGCATAGTGAGGCATGCCTCGTTGCCCGGCATTCCATAGAATCCTCCAGAGGGGCCAGATGGCGGAAGTTGAGGGGGCCTTCTGGGTCGCTCGCTTTGACCTCTTCTTGGCCGCTGCGAGACGTCCCTAATTCTTCCATTCCGATAATCTTCCAACTCTTCACGAGAATCCCAGACACGCTTCTCGACCGAGCGTGAACCGGACGACTCATTAGAGGAATATCCGGTAGGCGAAGCGACCAGATCGTCGGATCGGTAGCTAGAGTCCTCATATTCATCATAAGATAATGAACGGCGTCTGCAAGACGTTTCTCGCTGGGGGGCGACCTCACGTGCCCTTGTTCGTCGCGCCAGAGACCGGTGGGTGGTGCTCTCTCGCGAGAAAGGCTCTTCGAGGAGGGGAGCGGTGTGCACGCGCAGGTCGGCCGAGCGTAAGGTTCTCCGTCTTCCGCACGCGGCGGCCCTAATCGACCTCTTCGTAGCGAGAGATCGGCTCGCCACGATGCCGCAATGACCGGTTCTTTCTTTGAAGGATCTCGCGGGGACGGCCTGAGTGACATGCTCGGGCAATGGCTCTTCAATGCCTGCCTCCATTAACTCGGGCGATAGTTGGGGTGGAGCGTACGGTTGTACCTGCTCCAAGATCGGTCCGCGACCCTGCATTGAGGGTTCTTGTCGCGGATTCCCTTGAGATTCATGAATCGTTATCGCTCACGCCTTCTCGGGTTCTTTGTTGAGGATGTTGCCGGAGGGTTGAGCCGAGATGAGGCCCGCGTGCGGGGCGGTCGCGTGGAGCCATGAATGGAGTAGGATAGCGCTCGGGCCTCCCACTGTGGTCGCCAATTGATCGTACCTTGACCAATGAAGTGTTGAAGTTGTTGTTGTCCTGCTGACTGGGCCGGTCGTCGAATATGGGGAAGGACCGGTCCTGGCTTCACGCTGAGCACCTCGGGTGGTACCTGCAATGACACTCCGACGATCAAGTGAGTGGTCGCTCGGGCAGATAGTGTAACGCCCTAAAATAATTTAATTATTTATTTAATTAAGTTATTTGAGGGATTACAGTATTTATTTAAACTGAGTAATAATGTTGGAATTAATTTTATTGCGCAGAGGGGGTCTAGCCGAGTAACTAAAGGGGTGCAATTAGGGCCCAAGCCATTAAGTGACCGGGCCCATCACTAACAACCCCAAACCCTACGATGGATCTCACTCACCATCCAAAGGAACGCAAAGAAACGAAAATCGCGAGAGAGAGCTTGCGAGAGTGAGAACGGCGACGCGAACCAGGGAGGAGGAAAGCAGAATTCTTCTTCTCAAGCTCTTCAATAGGTAACGATTTTCAATCCCTTCTCTTCCTTTTTCCTCCCTATTCACGCTGTAACCTTCAATTTCTCACCCTCCATCGTTGTGTTTTTTCCCCTTTCTCTGCTTTTTCCCGCTACTCCGCAAGTGCGTGCGAGAAGAGAGAGGAGGAACGTGTGTTGTGGTGATTCTGTGGCTTGTTGATTTCGAGCTCTTCAATCCTTCAAGGTATGGGGACTCTTTCTATACCTATAATAATCCTTAGGATTTGTGTTAGGTGTTGGTTGAGTGGTAGGATATTAGAATTGTTATTTTAGTGAATGTGGATTGTTACTGTGAAACCGTAATAGCTGCTGGGTTCTGGTCTGATTTGAATGCTATGGTCTTTTGATGAATATAAATGAATATGTGTTTGGGATGTGCATACTAATTGGTTGTGAAATTCCCTCAATAAAGAGAAATGTGAAATTATGCTAGTTGTATGGTAATTGATGATATGTTCAATTGATGTTTCTTTGAGATGGCGTGTGAATTATGCGTGTGTAGTGTTGTAGGAGAGGTGTTCTTGAATGTATGAAAGGGTAGTGTGAAGTGTGTGGAGTGTATCGGCCTAGGCGCCATTTTGCTAGGATTAGTGCGCCTAGGCTGTGTCTGCGTGCGTGGTCTGTGTGTGTTGGAGCAGGGCGCCAAAAAATTGGCTGCCCTGCGTGTGGAAATTGTGAGTGAAGCCGAGGAGGCGCCAAATGGCATGCCCGAAGTGCGTGTGTGCAGTGAAGTCTTTGGGTGGCGCCAAGTCTTTGGGGTAATTGGCGCTGGTGTCTTCTTGATTTGAGTGGGGTGTGTGCAGCGCGGGGGCGCGCCAAATGCGCAGCAAATGGCGCCGAGTTGCCGCACGCAACCGCTGTGTGTGTGTGTGTCTTGGGTGCAGCGCCAAATATGGCGACCTAGTGCGCCGGTGGGCTGGTTGTGCATGTGAGCGTGTGAGTGTGTTGCGATGGGGCGCCAAAGTGGCTGCCTGAGTGGCGCCAAGTGGCGCCAGCGTGGTTCCTGTGTGTCTTATGGTCCCTGGGGGTTAGTTGGTCCAACCGTTGTGTTGTGGAGTAATCGGGAGCTAAAACATTAATGCGAGAGTATAAATTAAATTATAAATTAAGTGTAGTGTGAAAGCGATGTGGGACTTCAGTCCAAAAGTGATGGGCAGCCCTCAAGGCTAATTGTTGAAGAGATAGAGATGAGTAAATAATTGAATAAATGGTGAGCCTAATAAGTTGTGACAATATGTGTGTTGTGGTGCATCAACATAGAACCTCATGATGCATATGCATAAAGCGATGTGTAGGCTTCGGCCAAAGCGACGTGGGACTCCGGTCCAAAGCGATGAGTGCCCTCCAGGCAAATAGTGGTGATGAAGGATCCTCATGCATGTTGCATACATGCATAAACATCATACCCATGTTAATGAATTTATTGATGATGTGTTGATAATGTGGTGAATTAATTGTGTTTGTTGCCTTGCCAATATGTAATGCCTATCCTATCTATTATTATTTGTATATAAAGACTCACCCATTCTGCTTGGAATGTTGCTCTCCGTGGCAACGCCGCAGTACTCGCGAGTGAAGGCACCCCTTATGCCTCGCTCTACTAGTAGTCGTGTCTCACTCCGATATGTAGCACTGTGGGGGGAGGCGTAGTCGTATTTTATTTTATTACTTGATGCTTTAGACATTCATTGATGATGTATTAAGTAATTTGTGAAAACCTATTAATTCTTCCGCTGTGTGGGAAGCGTCATTTATTTCGGAACTGTAAACTAAAACAGGTGTTTGAGGGCCCGACCCTAAACTATGTGCTGCGTATCATTTTAATATTTTATGAACTTCTTATGATTTTGACTATGAGCTGATTGTTTTTATAAACGTTGAAATGCGACATTCCCTTTCGTGATTTTAAATTTAAAAACTCTGATAGAATACAGTGATTAACGGTTGTCTAGAAAGGGGGTGTTACATTAGTGGTATCAGAGCTGAAGTTGGTCTGTCCGACCAAGTGTCTAAGTGTTATTCCTGTTGTAGCTAATTGTGTTCCTTTGTGTAGAAGTTCGATTCGATGGCAAGACGCGATGATCTTTGCGCTGCTGGTCACGCCTTGCAAGCCATAGCCCAAGCTGTTGGGAATCAAAATGCTGGTGCTGCTGTGAATGCTCGTAACTTAGCGACGTTTCAGAGAGAAAACCCACCCACCTTCAAGGGTCGGTATGACCCCGATGGGGCCTTGGCCTGGTTAAAGGAGATAGAGCGGATCTTCCGGGTCATGGATTGCACTGCTGCTGAGAAAGTGAAGTTGGGGACCCATATCTTCGGGAGAGGAAGTCGACGACCGTGGTTGGGAGTATCGCGAAGGTTGGAAGGTGCTGGTGAGGAAGTTACTTGGGAGGTTTTCACGAGAGAGTTCAAGCGAAAGTATTACCCTGAGGATGTGCGAGCTAAGAAGGAAGTGGAGTTCTGGAGTGAAAACAGGAAATAAGACAAGATGGCCGAGTATGCCGCCAAATTTGAGGAGTTGGCCAAATTTTGTCCTTACTATGCCAATGAAGCCGACTCTGAATTTTCCAAGTGCGTCAAGTTTGAGAGTGGCCTGCGCCCGGACATAAAGAAAGCGATTGGATATCAGGAGATTAGGGATTTTGCTAGGCTGGTAGATAAGTGTAGAATCTTTGAGGAGGATAGTTCTGCTGCATACAAGGCTGTGAAGGAAAAGAGAAATAATCAGTTTAGAGGAAAACCCTATGATGTTGCTGGAGGTAAAAACAAGTGGAAAGCAGGTGCTGGTAAGAGTTCTAGTGGGGGAGGTGCCTCTTCGGGTATGGTGTGTTTTACTTGTAAGAAGCCTGGTCATAAGAGTAGTGAGTGCCCTGAGGCCCTTTGTTTCAAGTGTGGTAAGAAAGGCCACATGGCTACTAACTGTGAAAAGAAAGGGGTCATCTGTTTTAATTGTGATGAAGCGGGACATATAAGTGCTAACTGTCCTAAGCCCAAGAGAGAGAGAGCTAAAGGGAAGGTGTTTGCTCTAGCAGGGACCGAGAATGCTAACGAGATTCGAGGTACTTGTCTTATTTTTGATACTCCTTTGATTGCTATAGTAGAGAGGGTGCCACCCATTCTTTCATTGCTTCATTGTGTCTTTGAGAAATTAAATCTTGATTTGTCTTCCATGATGAGGAGATGGTTATTGATACTCCAACTAAGGGTTCTGTGAACTACCTCCCTAGTGTGTGCTAAGTGTCCTCTGTCGGTCTTGGCAGAGATTTTATTGTAGACCTTATTTATGCGCTTTGGAGGGATTAGATGTTATCCTTGGTATGGATGGTTAGTTGATAACCATGTACATATCAATTGTTTCGATAGATCGGTGAGTTTCCTCGCCCCGAGGAGGAAGAATCTGCTTTTCTTTTTCTTTGGTCAATTTGCGAGATTAATGAAGGAGGAAGTTCATCTATTTGCCTTGATGGCGTCTCTATCTGTTGAGAGTCAAGATATCATTGAAGGGTTGAAGGTAGTGTGCGAGTTCCGGAGGTATTCCCCGATGAGATTCCGAGTGTTCCGCGAGAGAGGAGGTTGAATTCACTATTGATCTTGTGCCGCACGCAGGCCCGTGTCTATGGCACCGCATCTGGGATGTCGGCATCCGAATTATCTCGAATTGAAGAAACAACTAGAAGAGTTACTTGAGAAGAAGTTCATAAGGCCTAGTGTGTCGCCTTGGGAGCACTGTGTTGTTAGTGAAGAAGAAGGATGGAAGCATGAGACTATGTGTGGACTATAGGCAGGTTGAACAAAGTGACAATCAAGAACAAGTATCAGCTCCCGAGGATAGATGACTTGATGGATCAGTTGGTGGGTGCTAAGGTGTTTAGCAAGATCGATTTGAGGTCGGGTTATCACCAAATCAAGGTGAAAGATGATGACGTTCAGAAGACAGCTTTCAGAACTAGATATGGGCACTATGAATATACTGTGATGCCTTTCGGTGTTACTAACGCACCCGGAGTGTTTATGGAGTATATGAACCGTACCTTCCATAGTCACTTGGATCGTTTTGTGGTGGTATTTATAGACGACATTTTAATTTATTCCAAGACGGAAGCAGAGCACGCGGAACACTTGAGGTTAGTGCTAGAGGTGCTAAAAGAAAAGAAGCTTTATGCGAAATTGTCAAAGTGTGAGTTCTGGTTGCATAAGGTGAGTTTCCTTGGGCATGTGATTTCCGGTGATGGTATAGTCGTAGACCCACCAAGGTGGATCTTTGTGTTGCGATGGGAGAGCAGAAGTCGGTGGATCGAGATCGAAGTTTCTTGGGGTTGGCTGGTTACTACAGGAGGTTTATAGAGGGTTTTTCTAAGCTAGCCCTTCCGTTGACTCAATTGACGTGTAAGGGAAAAGCTTTTGTGTGGGATGCCCGGTGCGAAGAGAGCTTCAATGAGTTGAAGAGGAGGTTGACAACATCTCCTATTTTGGTATTGCCTATTCCAGACCAACCGTTTGTAGTATATTGCGATGCTTCCAAGATGGGTTTGGGATGTGTGCTAATGCAAGGGGGTAAGGTAGTAGCCTATGCGCCCGCACAGTTGAGGATTCACGAGAAGAACTACCCTACTCACGATTTGGAGCTTGCGGCGCGATTGTGTTTGCCTTGAAGATCTGGAGGCACTATTTGTATGGTTCTAAGTTTGAGGTGTTCAGTGATCATAAGGGGTTGCAGTATCTGTTTGACCAGAAAGAGCTGAATATGAGACAAAGGAGATGGCTGGAATTATTGAAAGACTATGACTTTAGTTTGAATTACCATCCGGGGAAGGCTAATGTTGTAGCCGATGCCTTGAGCAGGAAGTCCCTTCATATGTCTGCATTGATGGTGAAAGAGCTCGAATTGATTGAGCAGTTTCGGGATTTGAGTTTGGTCTGTGAAGTGACGCCTAAGAGTGTGAGACTGGGAATGTTGAAGATTCACAATGAGTTCTTGGATGTTATTCGGGAGGCTCAAAAGCAAGACATTAAACTAGTTGAGTTGGCAGTGGGGATTGATCATTCCGAGAGTAAGGATTATGAGATAGATGCACAAGACGTGTTGAGATACCGTGGAAGGATTTGTATCCCTGAAGATGAAGAAATTAAGAAATCAATTCTGGAAGAGGGACATCGGAGTAAATTGAGCATTCATCCAGGAGCCACAAAGATGTATCAGGATTTGAAGAAAGCTGTTTTGGTGGCACTCGCATGAAGCGTGATGTAGCCCAATTTGTGTATGCTTGTTTGACGTGTCGAAATCTAAGGTAGAGCATCGAAGCGGCGGGGTTGATGCGACCATTGGAGGTACGAGAATGGAAGTGGGATAATATCTCTATGGATTTTGTAAGCTGGATTGCCGAGTAAAAGAAAGGGTTTGATGCTATATGGGTGATTGTTGATAGGTTGACAAAGTCCGCTCACTTTTTGCCGATAAATATGACTTATCCGGTTAGAAGTTGGCGATATTTATGTTAAGACAATTGTGAAGTCGCACGGTGTTCCGTGAGTATCGTGGTCCGATCGGGATCCTAGATTTACTTCGAATTTTGGAAGAGCTTGCAGGAGGCCTTAGGTTCCAAATTGAGACTGAGTTCCGCTTATCACCCCCAGACGGATGGGCAGACGGAGAGGACTATTCAGTCACTAGAGGATTTGTTGAGGGCATGCGTTCTTGAGCAAGGAGGTTCTTGGGATTCTCATTTGCCATTGGTTGAATTCACCTATAATAACAGCTTTTCATGCGCAGTATCGGATGGCGCCTTTCGAGGCATTGTACGGTAGGAGGTGTAGGACACCTTGTGTTGGTATGAATCGGAGAGAGTGTGGTGTTAGGCCCCGAGATTGTACGGGAGACCACAGAGAAGGTCAAGATGATTAGAGAGAAGATGAAAGCCTCGCAGAGTAGGATGAGTAAGAGTTATCACGATAAGAGAAGGAAAGATCTAGAGTTTCAATTTGGTGATCATGTATTCTTGAGAGTCACTCCGGTGACAGTGTGGGGTCGTGCAATGAAGTCTAAGAAGTTAACCCTCGTTTCATTGGCCCATACGCATTTCGGAAAGAGTTGGGAAGGTTGCCTATCGGGTGGCCTTACCACCTAACCTGTCTAACTGCATGACGCCTTCCATGTATCTCAATTGCGGAAGTATGTCCCAAGGCCGTCACATGTAATTCGGATGGATAATGTGGAGGTGAGGAGAACCTCACAAGATGGAAACTATGCCGCTTAGAATTGAAGACCGTGAGGTGAAAGTGTTAAGAGGCAAGGAGATCAATTTAGTGAAAGTGGTTTGGTTAGGAGCCGTGGGTGAGAGCGTGACTTGGGAATTGGAGAGTAAGATGAAAGAAGCATACCCGGAGTTGTTTGACTGGTAATGTAATTTCGAGGACGAAATCCTTTAAGTGAGGAGAGTTGTAACGCCCTAAAATAATTTAATTATTTATTTAATTAAGTTATTTGAGGATTACTGATTTATTTAAACCGAGTAATAATGTTGGAATTAATTTTATTGCGGAGGGGGTCTAGTTGAGTAACTAAAGGGGTGCAATTAGGGCCCAAGCCATTAAGTGACCTGGCCCATCACTAACAACCCCAAACCCTACGATGGATCTCACTCACCATCCAAAGGAACGCAGCAGAAACGAAAATCGCGAGAGAGCTTGCGAGAGTGAGAACGGCGACGCGAACGAGGAGGAGGAAAGCGGGAATTCTTCTTCTCAAGCTCTTCAATAGGTAACGATTTTCAATCCCTTCTCTTCCTTTTTCCTCCCTATTCACCTTTGTAACCTTCAATTTCTCACCCTCCATCGTTGTGTTTTTTTCCCTTTCTCTGCTTTTTCCCGCTACTCCGCAAGTGCGTGCGAGAAGAGAGAGGAGGAACGTGTGTTGTGGTGATTACGTGGCTTGTTGATTTTTTGAGCTCTTCAATCCTTCAAGGTATGGGGACTCTTTCTATACCTATAATAATCCTTAGGATTTGTGTTAGGTGTTGGTTGAGTGGTAGGATATTAGAATTGTTATTTTAGTGAATGTGGATTATTCTTGTGAAACCGTAATAGCTTGCTGGGTTACAGTCCGATTTGAATGCTATGGTCTTTTGATGAATATAAATGAATATGTGTTTGGGATGTGCATACTAATTGGTTGTGAAATTCCCTCAATAAAGAGAAATGTGAAATTATGCTAGTTGTATGGTAATTGATGATATGTTCAATTGATGTTCTTTGAGATGGCGTGAATTATGCGTGTAGTGTTCAGTAGGGAGAGGTGTTCTTTGAATGTATGAAAGGGTAGTGTGAAGTGTGTGGAGTGTATCGGCCTAGGCGCCATTTTGCTAGGATTAGTGCGCCTAGGCGTGTGTCTGCGCGTGCGTGTGTGTGTCTTTGGAGCGGGCGCCAAAAATTGGGCGCCTGCGTGTGGAAATTGTGAGTGAGCAGGGAGGGGGCGCCAAATGGCATGCCCGAGTCCGTGTGTGCAGTGAAGTCTTTGAGGTGGCGCCAAGTCTTTCGGGTAATTGGCGCTGGTGTCTTCTTTGATTTCGAGTGGGGTGTGCAGGCGAAGGGGGGGGCGCCAAACTGCAGTGCAAATGGCGCCCGAGTTCTTTGCACGCAACGGGCCTTTGTGTGTGTGTGTCTTGGGTGCAGGCGCCAAATATGGCAGCCTAGTGCGCCCGGTTGGGCTGGTTGTGCATGTGAGCGTGTGAGTGTGTTGCGATGGGGCGCCAAAGTGGCTGCCCCGTGGCGCCAAGTGGCGCCTAGCGTGGTTCCCAGGTGTCTTATGGTCCCTAGGGGGTTAGTTGGTCCAACCGTTGTGTTGTGGAGTAATCGGGAGCTAAAACATTAATGCGAGAGTATAAATTAAATTATAAATTAAGTGTAGTGTGAAAGCGATGTGGGACTTCAGTCCAAAAGTGATGGGCAGCCCTCAAGGCTAATTGTTGAAGAGATAGAGATGAGTAAATAATTGAATAAATGGTGAGCCTAATAAGTTGTGACAATATGTGTGTTGTGGTGCATCAACATAGAACCTCATGATGCATATGCATAAAGCGATGTGTAGGCTTCGGCCAAAGCGACGTGGGACTCCGGTCCAAAGCGATGAGTGCCCTCCAGGCAAATAGTGGTGATGAAGGATCCTCATGCATGTTGCATACATGCATAAACATCATACCCATGTTAATGAATTTATTGATGATGTGTTGATAATGTGGTGAATTAATTGTGCTGTTGCCTTGCCAATATGTAATGCCTATCCTATCTATTATTATTTGTATATAAAGACTCACCCATTACGCTTGGAATGTTGCTCTCTGTGCAACGCGTCGCAGTACTTACTGCGAGTGAAGGCACCCTTATGCTGTCTACTAGTAGTCGTGTCTCACTCTACGATATGTAGCACTGGGGGTAGGCGTAGTCGTATTTTATTTTATTACTTGATGCTTTAGACATTCATTGATGATGTATTAAGTAATTTGTGAAAACCTATTAATTCTTCATTGTGTAGGAAGCGTCATTTGTTTCGAATCAGTAAACTAAAGCAGGTGTTTGAGGGCCGACCCTAAACTATGTCTTTGCGTATCATTTTAATATTTTATGAATTTCTTATGATTTTGACTATGAAAGTGATTGTTTTTATAAGCGTTGAAATGCGACATTCCCTTTCGTGATTTTAAATTTAAAAACTCGATAGAATCTGATGATTAACGGTTGTCTAGAAAGGGGGTGTTACAGATAGCACAAGGTAAGAGAACGTACCTGATGCCATGTGCGAATGGCATATATATACTGTAGAGTCCCGACCGTTAGCGAAGTTTTTCGCCGGCTCGCGCGAATTTCTTTGTCCAAGCGTGTTTGAAATTTTGGTCACGTTGGTCGGGCCGACGGCCCAATTGCTGTTGGCAGTTCTTGTAATTGCTGATACACCCAGGAACACCCTCTGTCTGTGAACTTCGTATCTCAGAACAAGGGTAACAGTCCTTACTCCAACTCTTACAACTCAAATTGGAGAAATCACCCAAACTTTGATTGGAGAAACAACAATGCTTTGAATGCTAGCTAACATCGCTCTGCAATACCCCTGTGGTTTCTCCTCAGCAACAACAATAAGAGCGGTATGTGCAGAATAACAACAACAACAATTTGGAGGCCATGATGAAAAGCTTCATAAGTGATTGTAAGACAACTCTGCAAACTCACGAGTCTTCAATCAAAACTCTGGAAAACCAAATTGGGCAGATAGCCTCAGCTCTTACTCAAAGACAGAATGGATCTCTCCCATCTACAACTGAAACACCTTCATCATCTAATCCAAATGGTAACAATGGGGGAGGAGCTCAAGTAAATGCTATCTCATTGAGAAGTGGTACTGAATATCTTGAACCAACCATGCCTTTGGAGAAAGAGGTGCCAGAAAAAGAGAAAGAGAAAGGGAAGGAAACAAGCACAAGTGGAGAAAAAGAGAAGGATACTCCAGATTTTGTGATGTCTAAGCCAGACGTTACAACGTCTAATTTTGAACTAGGAATCAAGACTGTACCTAAGCTTGTACCTGAATATCCTCCTCCACCCTACCCTCAAAGATTAAAGAAAGCTCATGAAGATAAGCAATTCGGCAAGTTCATGGAGATGTCAAGGCGACTACACATCAACCTTCCTTTGGTTGAAGCCTTGCGGCAGATGCCAAACTATGCTAAGTTCCTAAAACACATCATCACCAAAAGAAGAAGGCTAGGGAGTTCAAATCGTTGCTTTAACTGAGGAATGTAGTTTAATTATGCAGAATAAGCTCCCTAGGAAGCTCAAGGATCCTGGCAGTTTTACTATACCATGCTCCATTAGAGATTTTTACATTGGCAAAGCTTTATGTGACTTGGGGGCAAGTATCAACTTGATGCCAAAGTCCATTTATGATAAACTTGGTATAGGAACTGCCAGACCTACTTCTTTAAGTCTCACTTTAGCTGATAAAAGTAGAGTCTATCCTGAGGGCATATTAGAAGATGTTTTGATTAAAGTTGACAAGTTTGTTTTTCTAGTGGATTTTGTTATTTTAGATTTTGATGCAGATAAAGAAGTTCCTATCATTTTGGGACGACTATTCCTAGCTACTGGAAGGACAATCATTGATGTGCAGAAAGGAGAATTGATCATGAGAGTCAATGACCAAGAAGTCAAGTTCAACGTCCTCAACGCACTCAAGTATCCAGAGCCTAACACAGAGGAATGCTCTTATGTAGTTGCACTTGACCATGTAGTTCAGAAACAATTCAATAATGATAATGATCACTTGGAAAATATTCTGGGCAATGCTGAGATACAAGAGTTATTAGCAGAAGAAGCTGTTCCTCAAGACGTTATAACGTCAACTGCAGACGTTGTCACGTCTGATCCTCCTGTATCCAAGGCGTGGACAAAGAGATATGAATCTTTGGGGCAAGAGGAATCAAATATCAATAAGAATGTGCCTTCCATTAAAGAAACACCTACATTAGAACTGAAGGTGTTACCTGATCATCTGAAGTATGTCTTTTTAGGGGAAAATGATTCCCTACCTGTGATCATTTCTTCTAAACTTTCACAAGAGCAGGAGAATGATCTCATTATTACACTGAAGAGACATAAGAAAGCAATTGGCTGGCCGATATCAAGGGTATCAGTCCCACAATCTGCATGCACAGAATTGTCTTGGAAGAAAATGCCAAGAATAGCATTGAAGGGCAGAGGCGATTGAACCCGATAATGAAGGAGGTGGTAAAGAAGGAGATCATCAAGTGGTTGGACGCAGGAATCATCTACCCAATCAGTGACAGCTCATGGGTGAGCCCAGTGCAGTGTGTACCAAAGAAGGGTGGAGTTACTGTGGTGACAAATGATAAGAATGAATTAATTCCAACAAGAACAGTGACAAGCTGGAGGATATGCATGGATTATAGGAAGCTAAACAAAGCAACTAAGAAGGATCATTTCCCTCTTCCATTCATTGATCAGATGCTAGACAGACTGGCAGGCAAGGACTTTTATTGCTTCCTTGATGGTTATTCAGGCTATAACCAGATAGCCATTGCTCCTGAAGATCAAGAGAAGACAACATTCACTTGTCCCTATGGTACCTTTGCTTTCAGAAGGATGCCATTTGGGCTGTGCAATGCTCCTGCAACGTTCCAAAGGTGCATGATGGCCTTATTTTCTGATTGTATTGAAAACTCCATGGAAGTTTTTATGGATGGTTTCTCAGTCTATGGAGATTCATATAAGGCATGCCTGGATAACTTGGAAGGAGTTCTGGTAAGATGTGAGGAAACCAACTTAGTTCTCAACTGGGAGAAATGCCATTTTATGGTGCAAGAAGGAATTGTGTTGGGGCATAGGATCTCAAAGAAAGGACTAGAGGTGGACAGAGCAAAAATCGATGTTATTGACAAGCTACCTCCACCAACCACTGTCAAGGGTGTAAGAAGCTTTCTAGGACATGCTGGGTTTTACAGAAGATTTATCAAAGACTTCTCAAAAATTTCCAAACCCCTGTGTCTACTATTGCAACGTGACAACGTCTTCAACTTTGATGAACAATGTCATGAAGCTTTCAAGAAACTAAAGACTGCTTTGGTAACTGCTCCAGTGATAGTCACTCCAGATTGGTCCAAACCCTTTGAATTGATGTTTGATGCAAGTGATTATGCGGTAGGAGCTGTATTGGGACAAAGGTATGGCAAAAATTTTCACTCTATTTATTATGCTAGTAAAACCTTAGATGATGCCCAATTGAATTATCATCAGTCGAAAAAGAGTTATTGGCTGTTGTATTTGCTTTTGATAAGTTTAGATCATACTTGGTGGATGCAAAAGTTGTTGTTTTTACTGATCACTCAGCCATCAAGTATTTAATTGCTAAAAAAGATGCAAAGCCAAGGCTTATTAGATGGGTTCTCCTCCTCCAAGAATTTGACTTGGAAATCTGTGATAAAAAGGGGGTGGAGAACCAAGTTGCTGATCACCTTTCTAGGCTTGAGAATGTTGATGCAGGTACAGGTGAAGAAGAGATAAGAGAAAAATTTCCTGATGAGAGACTGTTGTCAGTAGCTAGAATAGCTGAAGACGTTACCACGTCTATGGCAATTTCGTCAAATGTTATAACGTCTGATGCTATTGCACCCTGGTATGCTGATATAGTTAACTTTCTTGTTAGCAAGATTGTGCCTGTGGGCTTCAACTATCAGCAAAGAAAGAGGTTTTTCCACACTGTGAAGCAATATTTCTGGGATGAGCCCTACTTGTATAAAATGTGCCAAGATCAGTTACTGAGAAGGTGTCTTGCTGAAGAAGAACAAATCCATGTTTTGCAACAATGTCATTCAGCACCTTATGGTGGACATTTTGGAGGCACCAGAACTGCTGCAAAAGTATTACAATCAGGATACTATTGGCCAACAATTTTCAAGGATGCTCATGAGTTGGTGAAGAGCTGTGACAAATGCCAAAGAACCGGAAACATCTCCAACAAGCAAGAAATACCACTGACAAATATTCTTGAAGTTGAGTTGTTTGATGTTTGGGGAATGGATTTCATGGGACCATTTCCTATGTCTCATGGAAACCTTTACATTCTGGTAGCTGTGGATTATGTGTCAAAGTGGGTTGAAGCTGTGGCGTTGCCTAACAATGAAGCAGAATATATTCACAAGGTTTGGCACTCCAAGAGCTATAATTAGTGATGAAGGTTCTCACTTCTGCAACAAGCTAATTGAGAACCTATTGGCTAAATATGGAGTGAAACACAAAGTTGCTACAGCTTATCACCCCCAAACCAGTGGTCAAGCAGAGATCTCCAACAGAGAAATTAAAAGAATACTTGAGAAGATGATTGGTCCCAATAGGAAGGAATGGTCCTTGCACTTAGATGATGCACTGTGGGCATATAGGACAACATACAAGACACCTTTGGGCATGTCCCCATACAAGCTAGTCTATGGAAAAGCGTGTCATCTACCAATTGAACTCCAGCATAAAGCCCATTGGGCATTGAAGCAATTAAACTTGGATCATACAAAGGCTGGTGAAGCAAGGCTCCTTCAGTTAAATGAGCTAGAAGAATTCAGGCACAATGCCTATGAAAATTCAGCAATCTACAAGGAGAAGACCAAGAAGTGGCACGACCAAAGAATTCAAATGAGAGAGCTGGTAGAAGGACAACCTGTGTTGCTGTTCAATTCAAGACTGAAATTGTTCCCTGGAAAGTTAAAATCTAGATGGTCAGGACCTTTCAAACTAATGAAAATCTATCCTTATGGTGCTGTGGACTTGTTTGATGAAAAGACAAATTCCATTTTCAAAGTTAATGGCCAAAGAGTGAAACAATATCATAGAGAGCATGTGGAAAGAGACAAGACTCAATTGTCTTTCAACAACCTTGAATTTAAAAGGGAAAAGTCTGGCTGAAGACTCTTAAAGCAAGCGCTCTTGGGAGGCAACCCAAGGATTTTTGACTAACCAATAATTTCTGTGTCTGTTAATCTTTGTTTTTGTGTAGGAATGGAAGCTAAAAAAGGAGAGATTCAAGTGTGGCAAACGTTATAACGTCTCGGTGTACCTAGGACGTTGTCACGTTTACTGTCTGGGCAAGGTTTAAATGAAAAAAAAAGAGAAAAGAGGTCAAACCGGATTCAAACGTAGTCAAAGGCGTAAATGGTGACGTGGCCGAAATCATTTCACTCTGCAGCCCTCGCGTGGTAATTGACCACGACGTCACCCTCCTCCCTAACTTGTCTAATCAACGGTTACCTTTCCAATTACTCCACTCCACCACTTCTCAACTTCCCATAACCATTTCCCAATAAATACCAGCCAGTTACCATTATCAACCCACCTGCAACCACTCTCTAACCTCTTCCCTCTCTCTGAAACCGAACCCTTACTCTTTCTTCCTAAAAATCTCAGAATTACAAATCCCCCATTTTCCTTCCAAGAAACCCTTCGCAAACACCATGACCAAAGTTAAGCAAGCTGCTACCAAATCTTCTGGAAAAGGCAAGAATGTTGACCTAAGCTCTTCCTCAGCCCCAATTCCAGAAATCCCTAATCCATCAAAGAAGAAAGCCCTACTACCAGAAAGGGGTTTTAGCCTAGAAAGTCCAAACTCTGATTTTCTTGCAACCGTCGTAGCGTTAGGATGGCAGAAGTTTATAGTGCACCGAAAGGAGTACATTGCAACGCTAGTGCATGACTTCTACAAGGGAATCGTGGAAAGAACCGATGGAGAGCCCTCAATCATCTCAAGAGTGCGCGGTGAAGAAGTGAAGTTCAGTGTGAGAGTCATCAATGATTATTTTGGTCTGGGGTATTATGGCAAGGCTGTGGAGACAAAGCAGAAGACCTATGGAATGGAAGAGATGGACGCAATCAAGGAGAGGATATGTATTGAAGGAGCTGTGTGGGAAAGGAGTGGTGACCATGGAAACGAGTTCAAAATCCTGAAAAGGTATCTGTGTGATGAAGCCAACACCTGGTTTCATTTCATTAGGCATTGCCTGATACCTACTTCTCACACCTCCTGGGTAGACAAGGAAAGATTAATTGCTATTGATACAATCATGTCAAAAGATAAGATTGAGGTAGGCAAACTAATTAACAGGGAGATGAACAAGTGGAAGAACAGGAAGGATGGGTATTTGTACTTTCCTTGCTTAATCACTGATCTGTGTATGGAGGCCGGAGTAAAAATTGAAGCCACCGAGCTTAGAGAGCAGCCCCAAGGACCCTTCTCAACAAAGTTCAAGGCTAGGGTAAGAGCTGCAGGAGCTACCACATCTGTTGATGCGCAGACGTTGCAACGTCTGGTGGAGCAGCAAAATAGCTTGGCCAAATTTGTCAAAGAACAGTTTGAGTGGCAGAAGAAGGTAAATGCTCAGATATCAAAAGGCAAGATGGTGATTGAAGAGCCAGTGCTCCCTGATTGGATGCAGAAGGAGGACGAAGACAATGTGCCCTTATCAACAATCCTTAGGGCAGTGAAGAAAGAAAGAGTGAAGAGAGCAAGAAGCCCAGCAAAAAGAAGAAGCCCAGCAAAGAAGAAGCAGAAAAAGGTAAGTATTGAGGAAGAATTTAATTCAACTGATCTGGATGATATTAGTGATGTTGATGCAGATGAATCGAGGAAGGTAAGCATGGAAATCATCAGTGAGGAATAGGAGGAAGAGCATTCTGAGGAGAAAGGAAGTTCCAGTGAAAAGACAACCAGTGAAACCGAATCCCCAACAACCCAAATAGAGAAGGAGCCAACCAAGAAACAACCCAAACCAACTAACCCTAAACCACCATCACCAAAAGCCACACAACCCCAACCCTCACCACAAGAACCTTCCACCCATGACCAGAACACCCCCAAAACTCCACAATCCAAACCTCAGCACCAACCTATTCCACAACCACCCCCACCCAACCTGAACAAGAAAAGCAACCATCAGCTCAAGAAGTGCAGGGAGGAGACGTGGCGACGTCTAAAGCAACCAATGTAGGAAGTAATCCAGACCCACAGCTAATGTCCCCACCAAAAAGAACAAGAGTCTAGAGTGTGCCCACCCAAAACCCATTTGGAAGGAAGAAGAGGCAGGAATTAGCAGCTGCAACTAAGGAAACCCAAACTAGTGGAGAGCAAGAACAAGCTGAGGCCGCCACAGCCAAGAGACAAAAATTACCAGTTAGGAGGAAAGCTGAAAGTGCCAAAGGAAAGCCAGCCACTGCTACTAGTGCAGCATTTGTTGCTGCTAGTGGTTCTGAGGAAGCCCTTGCTGCCATTGTTGAAGAAGGAGCTGCAGACGTTATAACTTCTGTTGAGAAACAGGCTGCAGCAAAACTTGCAGAGTTGCAAGTAATGAAAGAGCGTGAAGCTGCAATTGAAAGAGCAAAGGAACAGGCAATGGAAGAGGCTACTCAGAAGTTGGCGGAGCACCTCCTGAAGCAAGCCCATGAAAACGTTGTTGTTATTGGAGGTTCATCTAAAGACGTTGTAACGTCTCAAGAACCAGAGGTTGAAAAAGCCCAAATGGACCCCAAGGAAGCACAACAAGCTAATCCTGCAGAACTGGCAATGAAGGCGTGGGAAGAAGCTAAGAAGAGGATTGCTGAGAGCAGCGCAAAAATGTCTAAGGAAGCTGAAGCTTCAATTGCTGCTGGTGCGAGCTCAGGTGTGGTAGGATCAGATGAAACAACAACCACCACCACTACAGAAGCAGGAGGAGAGAAAAAGAATGAGAAAAGGAAGAAGGCGACCGATAAAGCAAGCATCCCTACTAGGCAGAGCGGAAGGCTCAGGTCTGGTAGTTTGAACAAGTAATTTAGCCCTTTAATTTTTGCAGTAGAGTAATTTTAGTTTTTAATTTTAGTAGTTTGTTTGTGTATGTTCTGTTTAATTGTTCCTCCCCCAATATATAAAAAAAATAAAAAAAATAAAAATAAAAAAAACAATAGATTTTTGTCATTGAGCAGTGGGGACACTGCTCAACCTTAAGTGTGGGGGGGGGGGAGAATCCTGATGTCCTAAGTGTTTGTTTTTTTTGTTTTGTGCATACATGAAATCAAATGCAAAATTAGTTTATATTCTTACTCTGTTAGGTATTAAAAATATTTCTCTTTGGGCTAAATCTAGTAATGAATGTGTATGTGTGAGTAGCCGATGCATGCTTAGATGAATAGAATTGATTGTTGCTCCCACACAAACTCTGTTTTGAGGAAAATCTAGTTAGCTAGGGAATCTTTTATGCTAAAGCTAGTTTTGGTTGACTATGGTGATTGTAAAACTTGATTAAAAGCCTAGAGTAGCAGTAGAAGCTAAGTTTGGGGGTATATCAGATTGTACTAAGGCTGGGTGCAAAGACTGTAGGATGGTTAGTGCAGGTGTAGTGTGAGTGCAACATTGTAACGTCTACCCGTAACGTTATAACGTATGCCGTGTGTGTTTGTGTATTGTGTTCTGTGTTTCAAACGTTATAACATCTCATCTATAAATAAGTGGAAAATCCACAGGTGCTTTGTGTTTGCTGCAATACCCTGAAATAAATACTGGGCACTCCAAATAAATGAAAAAAAAAACTCCAAGTGGAGAGAATCAAAGGAAGTTGCTCAGTGATGAGGGGGTTGTAGTCATTTGCGTGTGTGAGTCAGAAAAATAGTTGCACTAATCTAGTCCTAGCACCCAATTAAGACCCTTTGTCATGTTTTTAACCCTCATGTCTTATGTGAAAATGTTAGTCTACTCTTTGTTTTAAAAGATGTTTTGCTCTCACCAAATGAAAACCACTCTTTCATAGGCTAGAATAGCTTCTGAACCTGGCTAGAAATGGAATTAATATAGAGATCACACACTCACTTTGGGCAGTAATGAATCTAGAATGTAATTGTGCATTGGTGCGTGAGTGTGTAGAGAATTAGCCCCTTGAGAATGATTTTTGATCAAATGGTTGAGGAGAATGTAACCTGCTGGTGTAGTTGATTTCATGCATTTCTGTTAATTTTGTTTTGTCTTGATTGCTTGAGGACAAGCAATGATTTAAGTTTGGGGGTGTGATAACTCATATTTATATGAGTTATTTATACTTATTCAAAGATAAATCATGCAAGTTCTCTAGCAATAATAGATTAGTTTAATTAGTTTTCTGCTAGTTTATTGTTTCTTAGTTAGGGGCTAAAATTACAAGTTCTGTGCATTTTGGCACCAATTGGTGCCTTTGTGACGTTTTGATGCTTCTTGTGTTTGTGCAGTAAAGAGCTGAACGTGGCCACGTCCCTCACCACGTCTGTAGATGGGCAGCAGAGCAAGAGTGAAAGATCTCAGTTTTGGCGCGATAGCAATGATGGTCAAAGATTCAACAAGTCAGAAGATCTTCTCTCTCCTCGCCACGACGAGGATGGACGATCGTAGTAATCGCATGATGTCGGGTTCGAATGCAAGCGTGCTTGGTAGGTGGGCAAATAACATCAGCGACACGTGACCAAGTTGGCTATATAATGAAGACTCATCTCTCTCTAAAAAGACACACGCTTACTCTCCTAAATCACACCAATCCATCCCTTCATCATCTATCTTCCTCCATTTCAGAGAAAGTTGTCTCAAAGAAGTTCTGGACACAGACTTCTTCATTTTAACTTGTCTCAAACTCCATTTTTATTTTCTTCGCAAACCACTACTGTAAGGTTCAGACGTTGTAACGTCTCTACAGCGTGCATGCAGGAAGGGTACTTAGGTGTATCTTTTGCACTTAGTGTCTTTTTCTCTATGTATGGTATTAGGATTTTAACTCCTTATTTTATTGTAAAGATGCTCAGCATGAGCTAAACATTTTGTAGTTGGGTTGTTGTTTTGCAAGTAATGAATTTCTAGTTAAATGTTATGAAGTATTGACACTTATATGTTTTAAATCTTTGCATGATAATATTTCCAAACTTGTTTTGAGACTGGCCACTTAAAATAGGTAGATTCATAGGTACAGACATGGTCTATGAAAAGAACTCAAAGATTTATATGAACGAAAAGGTGCACTAAAGACATTTAGGCATTTTTATCTAAGTCTAGACATAGAATGGATAATAGTTCATAGAACATTGCTGTGGGTACTTAAGAATGGATAATAGTTCATAGAACATTGCTGTGGGTACTTAAAATACAGGAGTGAGCCTACTTAGAACCTAGACTGAGGACCTCTAATACTTGAAGCTCTGACGTTTTGTGAATGAAAAGCACAGCTCTTTTGCATGAGTTCAAACGTTATAACGTCTATCTGAGAATAGCATTTTATGCGTAATAGCGTGTAAACGTTATAACGTCTGGCTAGAGAAGATTTACTTGCATGCAGCAATCCAACTCATTCTCATCCATATTCACAACCACTATTTTGTTTACTTGTTTTATTTATGTTCTTAGTATTAACACCAACTTTTAGTGTCGATTTGTTACTTGTTTCACTTGTGTTTTGAGACTTGAGCTTTTAAGAGTAAACCAATCCTCGTGGGAACGATCTCTTACTTTTTATCCACTTTATTATTTGTACGACGTGTATACTTGCACTGATATTGCGACTACAACACGAACGCAACACCTTCCCACGCAGCACACACACACACACAGGCGCACATAGGCGCACGGGGCATGCCAATTTGGCGCCCCTCTCCCCTCAGCATACACCCGATTGCAATCACCAACACAACACCTTCAATACATTGTTCATTCAAGCAATTTGACAAACACCTAACAATCACCATATTCTCTCCTTTTTAATTTCATTGAATCAATATAACAAACACCTTAACCCCAATTACAATAGAACCAATAATTCAATTCACATGATATTCAACCCAAACGACATATTCATTCAAACAACAATACCAATCAATCAAAAACACCACAATTCAATTTAATGAAATTCTCTCCTAAAACCTAACTCCTATGGTTGCTAGTCATATGAGTTATTAAGAATGAAAGAGAGCCCCCTAACCTTTGTTAATTGAAGAAAACACCCAAGCTTCTAGCAATTCCTCCAAGACCAACTATCCAAGCTTCCTCCTCCCTTGAGTTCTTGCACTCCTCCTTCTCCTTTTTCTCCTAGCCGATCGCGCCTCCCTCTAACACACTTCTCACTTTTTGATTTGTGAAGGAATATAATATGTGGATTTTTGATACATAGAGAGAAGCACTTAACAAGGACAGACGCGACTAAGATATTTGGGGCTGGTCACGGTGGTTGGAAGCGGTGAAGAGAGGGTTCACGGTGGTTGAGGAAGGGAACGTGGAGAGTGAACACGATTTTTGTCGCGATTTTTCTTAGCAAACGAAGCCATAATCAGTCAAACTAAGGTCATAATTGGAATCAGGGGCGAAATTCGAGTAAGGAGGTGAAGTTTCAGGGCTGACCGCGGAAAGGAGAGTGAGAACGCGAGGGAGGAAGGATCTGGGTTAGGGTTTTGCTGATTCAGCTGCGTGAGGAAGAAGAAGGAGTCTGCAGTGGGTCGGGTCGTGGGCCTCAGGAACGGGTTGCGTGTTTCGGGCCGGGTCTGAGTCTGCGACATCGGTTTAGTGAGAAGGGGGTGCAAACATGAAAAAGGGGGTCTATGCGAGTAAAAATGCTCAAAAATCCTATTTAAATCATTTTCAAAGCCCAATTTAACTACAACTATTATTTTAACACCTCAATAGACCAAATAATGTTCTAAAGAAATAATATCTCAAACACTAATATTTTATAAAAATAAAATGAATATATATTAATAATCATATATTACCAATAACATATAAAAATACATTTTAATGGGGTTTTAATAACTTAAATACCCAATAAATCGAAATAATATAATCTTCCAAAATAATTTATTACTCCATCACATAATAAAAGGACCACAAGGAACAAAAATCGGGGTGTTACACTAGGGGTATTCATTGAAAATCCTGGGAGTTTTTATGTACTAGTAAGAATAAAGGAGGAATGGGGTTTAAGGACTTCACTAGTCAGAATTCTTCTCTTCTCTCAAAGCAAGCCTGGAGGTGCTTACATCATCCAAATGATTTCTGGGCATCTATGTTGAGAGGTATCTATTGTTATAGAGAAGAATTTTGGTCTGTGAAACCTAAAGCTGGAATTTCTTGGGTTTGGAGAAGCATTCTACATGGTAGGGATTTGTTACATCAGCAAGGGAGGTGGAATATTGGGAATGGTTTGAAGATTAGTATTTCTAATGATAAGTGGCTAGCATCAGGTCATTTGGCAGAGTTGAAACAGGGGAGTAATTTGGTGGTGGTGAGTGAACTTTGTGATTTATCTCCTAGAGTTTGGAATGGTAATGCTCTAAGTCAGAATCTATCTCCTAAAAGTGCTATTGAGGCTTTACAAACTCCTATAAGTTTGTCTCTTTCTGTTAACAAGCTTATTTGGCCTTTCTCAAAGGATGGTGCCTATAGTGTTAAATCTGGGTATTATGTCATTAGGAATAACTTGGTGGGAAATAGTTTGAATCCTTCTAGCTCTTTTCTTCATTCTGAGGCTTCTTGGGGTCATATTTGGGGAGCTAGAGTACCTGGGAGAGTAAAACAATTTCTATGGAGGCTAAAGCATAATGCTATCAGTACTAAGTATAATTTGGCAAAAAGAAGAATCTCTAATACTACCAAGTGTCCTATTTGCTGCAAAGAAGATGAAACTATTGAACATCTTTTGTTTCTTTGTCCTTGGACTACTTCTGTGTGGTTTGGGCTTCAACTCTGCCCTGTTCCTAATGTTGGTAATATCTCTCATTTTGGTGATTGGCTTGAGAATATCATTGAGGCTGATTGGTGTTCTGGTATTGATAAAACTCTCCTAATCAGTTTCATTATGATAGCTATGTGGAATATTTGGAAAGCTCGTAATGCTTTGTGTTTTGATGGAAAGTGCCCTGTTCCTAATGATATCCTTTTTGCTATTAAGCTTAACTGTTCTAATATTTTTACTCCTATGGCTCCTTCTACAATAAATCAAGGCATTACTGGTTGTAGAAACAGAGTTGAGGCAAAGTGGAGACCTCCAATCAATAATACTATCAAATTCAACTCAGATGCTCAATTTCTTGAGTCTACTGGTAGGGTTTTTCTGGCATCATTGCAAGAAATTGTTTTGGAGTTGTAGTTTCGGGTAGTACCTCTAGAATCTTTGCGATATCTCCTCTGGTGGCTGAAGCTCTTGCTCTCCGGGAAGCTGTTGTGCTTGCTTCTAATCTTAATATCCTTGAAGTCATCTTTGAATCTGATTCTCTTGTGGTGATTGACTCATGCAAAAGGAAATTTATAAGGGGTGAGATTGATATGATTATAGATGATATTATCAATTTGAGTTCTCGATTTACCTCTTGTGAGTTCCAATGGGTCAATAGAAGGTGTAATGTTGCTGCTGATTGTTTAGCACATCTTGCTTCTTCTTCTTCGTTGCCGAGAAACTGGATTTTCTCTCCTCCGTTCAAGCTTCGCACCATTTTGCAGATGGATCTGATTGCTTGAAGTCGTTTTCATCGTCGTAATGTCGTTTGAATCTGCATATCTGATTGGGGTGATTTGAGGTTGATGGTGATCTAGGGTTTTGGTGCTTTTGTTTTTCGTTAAGCACTCTGCGTAGTGCGTTTAGGTGTGTTGATAGTGTGTTTGTAGTTATTATTTGTGTTTTGTTGTTGTTGTTGTGTTTGGATCGGGCTTGTTTGTTTAGGCCTAATCTTTTGTTTTTTTCTGTGTTGTTCCTGGTTGGGCTTGGCCCATTTCATCTAATGAAAGCCAATCTTTGTTGACCAAAAAAAAAAGTTTATTGAAAAACAATTACAAAGAAATAGGGAACACTAGA
Source organism: Oxytropis ochrocephala (assembly GCA_020916435.1). Lineage (NCBI taxonomy): Eukaryota > Viridiplantae > Streptophyta > Magnoliopsida > Fabales > Fabaceae > Oxytropis > Oxytropis ochrocephala. Next base: position 41,093,078 of record CM037095.1, read on the forward strand.
GTTTGGGTATTCTAGTAATTTTCCCAAAGTATTCTTAGGTCACCTTTAGTGCGTCATTGTGAATCATCAACTAAACATGCTAAAGTATATTTTTCTTTGATTGTTGAATCTATTTGTGGTCTTTTGAGTCTTTATCTTTGTGACATTCATCCAAGCTCCATGATTCGATGTAGCGACTAAAGAATCCGGGAAATGATTCTTTGAAGTTCGAAATGAAGCCGCCTCCAAAGTTTAATTATAAGCGAAAACGTTGATAAATCCCTTTTGAAATGATAAGAGTCTTTGAGACCAAATTTGAGTACGAGAGTCGATTATGAGTGGGGAATTTATTAGCACCCCACAACATCCTTTCTAACAAATATTACCTTTTAGTTCATTGCGAACAAATTAATGTTAATTTTTGAAATGCTTATTTTATCCTTTTATTTTTAATTAAAAGGAATAGACTAAATAAAAATATTTATTTTTTGTGCTTGACCTGAGTGCCCCTCCGCTCCTACGTATCTCTGGCGCGATAGAGAATTCAAAACCACATAGTTTTTTGGTAGAAAAAGTTTATGTGTTGGTGTTTTTAGTTGATATTTTTTATTGTTTTTATAGGGATTTTAGGACTCTTGGGCTGTACAACTCATTTATCCGAAAACGCAGATTAACACGGTTGTACAATCGACTTAATCTCCTATTCATAGAAGGGAAATATTTTGTGTTTTTAAGTTGAAATTATTTATTTGTTTTTATAGGGGTTTTAGGACTCTTGAGTTGTACAACTCATTTATCCTAAAACACGGATTAATCTGATTGTACAACCAACTAAATCCCTTATTCATATCTTTGAAAAGTTGTTACTGGGAAAACACAATTTTCTTTATTCTTTGGAAACTATTTATTTGTTTATAATAGAAGTTCTAGGACTCTTGAGTTGTACAACTCATTTATCCTAAAAAGTTGTTCAAAATGATATTTTATTTTTGTTAAAAAAGATAAAAAATAAAAACACAAAATAAGTTTGATTACTAAAAAAATAAATTCAATAAAAATGGCTCCCTAGAACAAAGCATAGAAACTACGCATTATTAAGATAATGGATAATAGGATGGTGTAGAGAGCTAACCTTAATAGGTGAAAAGTTCATGAGAAGAGATTCATTTTATTTAAAGGGACGTATAAGTCCAATTTCATTACATCTGAGAAATTTGCTTTTACACTTCAACTATCATATCACCTGAGCTTCATTCCATTCCAGCTCCATGGAGTTGGTTCCTTTTCTAGTGTTTTTAGGTGGTTAGCGCCTTTTCCGATCTTGGCAGTTATCCAGTAAAGGCCTTCCCAATTTGGAGCCAGCTTCCCTTAAGATGTGTTCTTCCCTCTGACGTCAACACGTCTCACTATGAGGTCCTCGACCTTGAAGTCACGAGCATTGCCCTTCGTGTTGAAGCGTTTAGCGATTCTTCATTTAACCATGACCTCAACAAGGGTGGCCTGGTTTTGGATCTTTTGAGCAAGATTGAGCTCCTCTCAAATTGCTTGGTCATTATCTTCTTTGTTTAGAGGATGCAGAATCCTCCAGGTTAGCTCGGCTATCTCGATCGGTATGACGACCTCGACTCCATATGTTAGGCGGAATTGAGTTTCGCCTGTGGTCGAGTGTGGCATGGTTCGACACACCCAAAGCACATAAGGGAGTTCCTCGACCCAGGAACCTTTGGCCTCATCCAACCTCTTCTTCAAGCCTCACAAGATGGTGTCCACAAATTCCTTCATGAATTTCTGCAAAAACGTAGTCAATCTCATCCCCTTCAATGCACTTGAGTAAAGGGTTGAGAAGCCACGTTGGAAGAGATTTCCTTCGATCACGAAGTAGGACATTGCACGCATTCAGACAAGGGCAACCTCCTTTGGGTAGGATGGCTCTTTGCCGAGTTCGATGTAATTGAAAGCTTTTTTAATATCTTCTCTTTATTGCAGAGGTCCTAGGAAGTGCTTTGCGATGATAATTTGGGGTTTATTGAAGAGGAGGAATGAGAAAGTTTGAGAAGGGGTTGAGAAACTGATTTGCGTTTACGTGTAGTGTGCTTTGGATTTTCTGTTTGGCTGGTAGGAAGCGAGACATACAAAGTTGTTGCGCAATTCATAAGCTCTGTCGAGCAGCAGGTGGAATGATGCTATCTGGTTGCATCTTGAATCTGGGAGCCTAAAGTGCAATGTTGATGCAGCTCTTTTTGACGAAGGTAAATATGGTGTTGGTCTCTGCATACGAAATGAAAATAGAGGGTTTGTGAAGGCTAAGTCGGTTTGGTTCATTGGCAAGCCACAGTCACATGAAGCGGAAGCTTTGGGCTTATTGGAAGAAGTCAATTGGTTACGGGAACTAGACATCCAACGAGTCACCATCGGGCTTGAGGTTTGTGTAATTTTATAACCGAATATGACTCCATTCTTAGAAGTTGTCATAACTTATTATCGTCTTTAGAAAACTACACAGTTAGTTTTATCAGGCGGCAAACAAACCTTGTATTGCTAGGACATCATGAGATTATGTTAGCTCCCATGTCTTTGATTATAATCCTACTTGTACTGCTACTTTGATTATGATTGAAATATCATAGGTTTCCTTTTGTCAACAAAAAAAATGATGACTAAAGTTTGTAAATAGATAAAGTGAGTGTTAGTAATACGGATCCACCGAATTTTTGGACGTAATTTTGGAAAACAGCAGCTCCTTCGAAGGTATTGTTGTTCGGTTGGCGGTTGTTGTCGAATTCTTTCTTTGGTCTTGTGACGAATTGTTGCACAGAAATATTCTGCACTCAGCTGAGCACACTCTATGTCCCATGTGCAGCGAATTCTGCGAAACTGTGCACCATTTGTTTTCCTCCTGTTCGTTCGCAAGTTCAAGTTGGTCTAGTGTCGGTGCTTGGCTTGGTTTGGTCTTCGACTCATCAAAGAACATAATGGATCTATTTCATAGGTGCGGCCAACTGTGCAAAGGAAAAAAGTCCAAGAGAAAGAAACATCTTATATGGGTGACGACTTGTTGGAGCATATGCATCGCAAGGAACAAAGCTATTTTCAAGAACGAGGAACCAAGTGTCGATGCGGTTGTGATTCGTGTCAAAAGCTATATTTGGAGTTGGTGTATTTATAACCTGAATTGTAATTCCTCTATTTCTATTTCAATGTGGTGGACTAACCCACTCCAATGCCTAAACAATATGTAATCTAGATGGGGAAGAAACCGTGAGTTAGGTTGATTCTCCTCACCGTAGTGCAGTTTGTGCGAGGTACTCTTTTTCCCAATGAGTTTTGGCTCAAGGAGGTTTTGAGGAGGTCCTCCCCATTTCCTGCTTTCCATTGTAAGGGTTGGACACCCCTTGTGCTCTCTTCAATAAAATTATTGCTTATCTAAAAAAAGTGAGGATTTTTTTCGCACCCCTTTCATTCTACACCACACCCTCGAATCTTGGTATTTTCGGTTCATAAATTGTAAAAAAAAACCTTTTCGTGGGGATTCCCGGATTTACCTCATAGGTAGGTAAATCCGGTTCATATTTTGTGAACCGACTTTACCTACGTATGAGGTAAATCCGGGAAACCCCATTTTTTTAATTTTTTTTAATACACACATGTTACGATTTAAAATACGGTACAAACGCGTTACGATATACGAGTAAAGATAAGTTGATTAACCGTTTCTACCGTATTTTCATTTCTACGCGTTAAGATAAGTTGATTAACAATTTCTACGTGTTACGATATACGAGTAAAATACGATACGAGCATGTTACGATGAACGATTTAAAATACGATACGAATGCGTGGGGGTTTTTGGATTCCCGAATTTACCAAAAATTACAGGTAAATTCGGTTCACAAATTACGAACCGGATTTACTTGTAATTTTTGGTAAATCCGGGAATCCAAAAACCCCCCACCGAATTTACCAAAGTTGTAGGTATTTCCAGAAATTTTTGTTAAATTAGGGGTATATATATATCTTTTTTCTGCTTCCCACCCTAAATGAGTAGGGTATTACTTTCCCCACTCCCCCTCCTACTCTTTCGCACCCCTTAACAAATTTTATTCCAAGAATAACCTCGTGTGAAACGCTGAGTTCAGGTGTTTAATGACAGTTCTAACGGCCTTGTTCGAACACGTTCGAACAACAGTATGCGCACACAATAAAATTGGTGAATGTGGTGTGAGGGTCCATTATTTGTTGTCTCGGTTAACAACATACGAACGAAATAAAATAGGGTGTTCGAACAAGGTTATGCGAATAGGTTTGAGTGACCCCATTCGAACAGGTGAAATTACGCACAAGAGGGTGTGAAGTCAATTTTTAACTCACGCAGACGATGTCGTTCGAACACGTGAAAATTCTTGGAAAAAAAAGAAGCTTTGGCTGGCATTTTGGTCATTTCACAATCTTATGAGGTGTGTTTTGAGTAGGAGGGGGAGCGGGGAAAGCAAAACCCAAATGAATAACCATATACTGAGAAGAGAAGAGAGAAAGTGATTGTAAAAAGAAAAGTACGAAATGCATTTTTCCATATTTGTAATAGGGTGGGGTAGGTTGGGGGGCATGGGATTGTAATTGTAAGTAAGATTAGATTAGATTATATTCTGGAGTGGACTTAAGGCCCAATGCAGTCCAATAGGCCCAATATGGCCCAATACTGTAGCTATAAATATGGCACGAATCCCAAGGAATTAGGTACGTCATTATTACTTGTGGTCCTATTCACTATTCACTGCTGACTTGGGCGTCGGAGTACTTTCGCAGGTACCACCCGCGGGCGACCATGACTCAAGGACTCCAAGACTCTCAGTGACCGAGCTAAGGACTACACCAGCATCACTCATATTGGTCTTGTACGATCATTTGGCGACCACAGTGGGAGCGAGCTGAACACTTCCACCATGCGGCCGAGGAAGCACGCCACGCGAGCTTCGTCGCGAGCCGACCCCTCTGGGCGGAATGCACTCCCTCAGCAAACCCCAGAGGGCGTGCCACAAACCATCCACGAATCATTGGACAATCCTCGCCAAGAACCCTCTGTACAGGGCGGCCGAGGGCCAATCTTAGAACAGATCCAGCGACCGACCCAGCAGCTACCGGCCTTCATGCAAATTCTCCAGAATAAGAATCAGATAATCGCTGACCGAGAAGCACTTCTTTCCAATTATGAAAGAGGATCCATCTCAGCCCGCCAGCGTGCGGGTGGTGAAGGACCTTTTGGTCAAGCGCGCCCTTCCAAGAGGCACTTGACTCCATCGGGAAGAAACGACCGATCTCGTGGAGGCACCGCACGTCGATCCCCTGCACGCAGGGTCAGGGCGCAGAGATCTCCCGCTCGTAGGGGCGTGCGCAGTCGCCGCTCCCAGTCTGACGACCAAGATTATGCAGATTCCAGCTATAACCCGGAGTCAGATCGCTCGCCTACAAGGTACTCCTCGCGCGAGTTTTCGGGGTCTCGCAAGTCAAGAAGCCGATCATGGGACTCATATGACGAGCTGGACAACTACCGAAAAGGGGAGATTAGGGATATATCTCACCGGTCGAAAAGGCACGAGCCCGAGCGAAATAGAAGGCATTCGTCTCAAGTCCCTCCCTTGTATGGTCAGATGGTCGGTGGAGGACTCTACGGAATACCGGCCAATGAAGTAAATGCCTATCAGCCTTTGGGTCGGGAGAATTGGCGACCGGTCATGTGCCATTCTCGAGGGAAATCAGGCGTTATTGCATTCCCAGAGATTTGAGAAAGCCGCCAAATTTGAACAAGTTCAATGGTCGTGGCGACCCAAACAAGCACGTCCGGTACTTCAACAATTACTGCAGTTATAAAGAACTGAGCCCGACCATGAAGTGCAGACTCTTTCCACAGTCGCTCGAGGAGCGAGCACTGGAGTGGTGGGAGAGCCTGCCACCCAATACCATCTCGTCTTGGGACGTCCTGGTCAGAACATTCTTGGCCAACTACAAGGCCAACAGATGCCTAGAGCGGCATGAAGAGCACTTGGATACGATTATCCAAGGAGACCACGAATCATTGAGACAGTACATAGAGCGATTCAAAGACGAGGCCGATCAGGTGCGCGACTTGACTGATAGAGACAAGCTGAAGTATCTCAAACGTGGGATTAGACCGGACCACAGCTTTGCAGAAGAGTTCGGCCTAAATCGTTACATGGATCTGACCATGTTCCTACGAAGGGCCAACGATCATATGGCCTATGAAGAAGCATTGTTCGCTAGAAAGGTCGCCCGTGCGCGGCCCAGAGAAGAGCAGGATAGGTCACTTGAAGAACAAGACAGTCCTCGAGATAACAGGACAGACTAACGATCTGTGAATAAATGTCGCGCGCTCTTTTCCCCACCGTGGTTTTTTATCGAGGGCGACCTTTAAAAGTCGTACTTTGTAATTTATTTCGCAAGAATGTATGGTTGGTCGCTCGCCATGCGAGTAGCAGCAGAGCGGCCACAGGTTCCGCCGAGCGCCATCGAATGGACCGACCAAGCGCCATCGGATGGCCCAAACAAACACAGACCAACGAATGGCCTACGGCGAACAAAGGCAGACCATCGAACGGCCTAAAGAACAAGCAACGTCCCTCAAACTAATGAAGGTCGTCGAACGACCTACCTCGAGTGCCACCGAGTTGGCACGAGCACAGGCCATCGAATGGCCTAAGGGGCAAGCAATGTCCTACCAATAAATGAAGGTCGCCGAGTCGACCGGGTACCACCGAGTTGGCCACATCGCGGGCCAACGAATGGCCCGGTACGGTGAACAAGTAATGTTCCATAACAAAACGAGTGTCACCGCATTGACCCAATCGAGTGCCATCAAAATGGCCCAAGGGTTAAGTAATAACCCACAAGCAATAGTAGGCCGTCGAGACGATCTACACCGAATTCTGTCAAACGGCCCCAAAACGAGTGCCATCAAATGGCCCAAGGGTTAAGTAATAACCCACAAGCAATAGTAGGCCGTCGAGACGATCTACATCGAATTCCGTCAAACGGCCCCGAAACGAGTGTCATCGAATGACCGAGGTCAAACAATGACCCACTAACGAGCATAGACTGTCGAGCGGTCTACAACGAATGCTTCCGAGAAGCGCGAATTGGTCAATCGCACCTCCCAAGACGAACAAGATCCAAGTGGACTTCGTAAGCTAAGGGGGTCGGCCGAGTCCCGACCAATTGGATCACATTCTAGCATGAGTGGCAGCGACCACATGCTCGGCAATGGCAGCGTCCACATGCACTCAGTGGCAGCGTCCACACACACTCAGTGGCAGCGTCTACACCTCGGCAGTGGCCGCGACCACATGCTCGGCAGTGGCAGCGTCCACATGCACTCAGTGGCAGCGTCCACACCACATCAGTGGCAGCGACCACATGCTCGGCAGTGACAGCGTCCACACCACATCAGTGGCAGCGACCACATGCTCGGCAGTGGCAGCGTCCACACCACATCAATGGCAGCGACCACATGCTCGGCAGTGGTAGCGACCACATGCACTCAGTGGCAGCGTCCACATGCTCGGCAATGGCAGCGACCACATACTCGGCAGTGGCAGCAACCACATGCTCGGCAGTGGCAGCGATCACCTGAGAGAAACGAGAAGGCACACCTTGGAGAAGCCAAGCGCCACCTTGGAAAGCAGGCTGTGGTTCAGCATGGCAGCGCCCACGCAATTCAAGAGATTAAGGCCGCTCACTCCTTATAACTCGGGGGCAGCAAATGAAGCCTTAGCCCGCCTACTGGCGACCCAGGCTTGGGGGGCAACTGTTCTGGAGTGGACTCAAGGCCCAATGCTGTCCAATAGGCCCAATATGGCCCAATACTGTAGCTAAAAATATGGCACGAATCCCAAGGAATTAGGTACGTCATTATTACTTGTGGTCCTATTCACTATTCACTACTGACTTGGGCGTCGGAGTGCTTTCGCAGGTACCACCCGCGGGCGACCAAGACTCAAGGACTCCAAGACTCTCAGTGACCGAGCTAAGGACTACACCGGCATCACTCATATTGGCCTTGTACGATCAGATTAGATTAGATTAGATTAGATTAGATTAGATTAGATTAGATTAGATTAGATAGAGAGATAGAGAAGATGAAGACGGTGGTAGAAAGAAGGAGTGTTTTATCAAGCAGCAGTTGGAATTGGAAATGCAACACAAAGCCTCCTCCTCCTCCTCCTTGTTCAGTGGCGGTGTCCTTCAAAACTCGAAAGACAGCAATAGCAGCGGTGAGTGCGCAACCGCAAAAGAAGAAGAAGGAAAGGGGACGTGAATCCTCTGTGTTTTGAAGGAAGCAAACCCAGCTTGGACTCTTTTGCTCGCTGGCTCTCTCTTTTCCTCTCTCAAGTTACACACACTCACCCTATCATCGCTGTTATTGATGGAGAAAGGGGCAGTGACCATCGCAGAAAACTACTACTTCCTTCTTACAAAGGCCATAGGCATAAATTCATCCCCACACATTTCTAGCGGACATGTTGGAAGGTTCCATCAACTTATTTATCATCATCATGTCCTTCAAAAATGCAATGTGCCTGTCAGTTTCTCTTTATCATTACCCTACTTCTACATTATGAGTAATATTTTTCATTTCTTGCAATGTGTCAAACCATGCATGACATAGACACTTCATTAGACAGACTATGTTGTTAAACTGTAGAAACTCTTAGTTTGACAGGAAGTTGAAATGGCCTAATCGAAGTAGGAAGGTTGTTAAAAGGTAGCTAATCTCTTGTGTTCATGCATGTGTCTTGGCCGAGTGATGTTAAGAGTCCCACATCGGATGGTGTGGTGATTGTGTAACACCCCAAAATTAATTAAGTGAGTATTTGATTAATTTAATTAAGTAATATTTTAGTTGGCTGTATTAAAATAAATATAGGGTAAGTAATTAATTTGAGGAGAGGTGTAGTAAATAAATGAGAAGTATTTTAGTTAAATTGGGAGGATGTGAGAAAGTACCTAGAGGGTGTAAATAAGGGGCCCAAGCCCACTAAATAGGCCCAAGTTCATGACTTAAACTAGGGTAAAGGTTTCATTCCTTAGATCAAAGAAAGAAAACAGAAAATAGAAGTGAGGGAGAGAGGAGGGGAAGCCGCGCAGCCATAGGAGGAAGATGGGAGAAGAGAAATTCAATTTTCTTGTCTTGGGTAAGTGTTTTTGGTACCAATCTTTCACATATTTCTTCCTCTATCCTTTAGTGTAAGATTCACACCCTAATCATGTTCCTTTTCTCTTTTCCATTGATGGGTTTGGAGCTCAAGTGTAGGAGAGAAGCTACTAATTGGTGATTCTTGGGTTATTGGTGGAGAGGTTTTATTTGGTTTGCAATTTGGAGGTATGGGGCTCTCTTTCATGGTTAATAATTTATAAACCTTGAAATCATAGAGGTTAGGTGTTAGGAGTATTTGTTTGATTGTTTGAGTTGTGTGTTAATTCTATGTTTATTGTTGTATTGATATTTAATTTAGTGATACCATGATGCTTGATGTTGGAAATAAATGTGTTATTAAATCGCATGCCATGTGTTTGATAAAATGCTTCAATGTGATGAAATATGAGAATATGTTGATTTAATGATGTTGATTTAATGCCTAAGTGTTGTGGAAATTAAATTGATGCTCATGTATTTGTTGGCTTAAATGGTGTTTAAGTGTTGTTGAATTTATTGGGGGTTGATGATGAGTCTTACTTGTTTATGGTTTTTGTGTGTTTTCTGGACACTGTTTCGGTTTTCTCAAACTGATACTGTTTGGTTGATCCAAAAATTATGTGGCTAATTGTTTTTGAAAATAGACTTAAGGCCGATCGTTTTGGCACTGGTTTCGTTAAATTCGGAGTTGTGTAGCTCCAGTTATGAGTCTCTAAATTTAGGTCAAATTTCTGGAGTCAAACTGGGGGTAGGTTCAGTTTTTGCAGGTTTTGTGTGCTCAATTGAACTCCGTTTTGAGTGATTCTTATTTCATTGAAAAATAGACTTAATTCTCTACGAAATAGGCACTGATTTCACTGAATTTTGTTAAGAAATGAGAAACAAAATTTGGTTGCAAGTTGGGTAAAGCATTCTGTCCGATTTTGGTACCTCAGTGTAGTGTTTTGAAAAACTGTACCAACTGGACACTTATTTTGAAAAACTAAAATCATAGGTAGAAACTAAACTCAGAGGGCTTTCCAATGAGTGGTCTTTTGTAAATTTTCGATGTCGTTTGCTATTTTAAATAATTCGCCAAAGTAGGAGTACTGTTGTAGGAATCCAGCACTTCGTGCGGGTGTTGTCAATGTTACCCAAAGTGACAAAAATACTATTTCGGTCCCTATGCACTATTGGTCCTTCAAAGATGTTTTAATCCTTATGGTGTCAGAATGATCCCCAAGGTGTCAAATTAGTCCCTAAGTGTTAAATTGATCCTCATGATGCCAAACTAGTCCCTAGGTGTCAAAATAGTCCCTAAGTACCAAATTAATCCTAATGTGTCAAAAAGGTCGTTAGGAACTAAATGAATCTTTGGTGTGTCAAAATGGTCCTTAGGTGTGGAAAAGGTACTAGGGGGTGATGTGGACCTCAGGTGGGATTTAATTCTTGATGTGAAATATAATTTAATAAATGACGTGTGGGATGTTGCGGTGATGATTAAGCGATGGGTAGGCTTCGGCCAAAGCGACGGGTTGTGTTGTGGTGATGATTAAGCGATGGGTAGGCTTCGGCCAAAGCGACGGGTTGTGTTGTGGAGATGATTAAGTGATGTATCAACGAATGTTGTGGTAAATGTATTGTGTTGTGGTGCATTGTCATGGTGTCGCATAAATCATACATATAAAGCGATGGGGGCTTCGGCCAAAGCGACGGGGGCTTCGGCCAAAGCGATGGGTGCCCTCAAGGCAAAAAGCGATGGTGATGGATCCACATGCATATTGCATATCATACATTTGCATACGATCGTGATTGCTTGGGTGTTCACAATTAATGGTATATTTGGTGTAAGCTGTATATTACGACGTAAGCGTATTTGGTGTAATTGTATTAATGGTGTATTGAGATTATTTGTATATGCAGGTGCCTATTCTCTTGTGTTTCTTGTTTTATTTATTATTATCTATGTATTGAGACTCACCCCATCTGCGTCGTGTTGCCTCGTATGTCAAACTGCGGTGTGATGACCAAAGGTGTTTAGAGAACCTTCTTCTAGTATGGTCGAGTCTGGCTCGATACGTCGTAGCATGGGGAATATTTAGTTATTCATTTCTTTTATATTTTGAACTAAGTTGTTAAGTCGTGACTTCCACTGTTGTAGTATTTTGTCCTCGGACGATGTTGGTGCTATGTATCATATACTGAAACTTATTTTAATTACTATTTTGGAGATATGTAAGGTGTTTTGATTTAAATGTAAAGACTCTCTTTTTCAGTGCGTGGAAATTGTCTTTTGAAAACTCTGATTTTAAATTAAATTGGCTAAATAGTAGTGTATGTATAAGGGGGTGTTACAATTGCCTCCTCTGATAAGGATTTTAAGCAACTTATATCTATCTGAGGATGTGCAACTAGTTATGCCTTTGCCAGAGTTAAAGAGATGGTCCTTCTACACACTAAGGCACTACCAAGATCAATATAATTGTGACCCACCACGGTCAGATCTGATGAGCCTTAGTGAGAGTATATAATATTTCATACACTCACTACAACTATATCCATCCATGTTTAATTCTTACATAACTAACTTTATGTATGGTGTGATTGTATTGTATAGGATGTATTATAGGCGATGAAGTCGACGGTGTTCCTGGTATCCAACACCTGGTTCCTAGTTTTGGTCGTAAAACTGCTCGCTCTGAAACTTATTAAAAAGTACGGCTCGTTGGAAACTTTATTAAATGCGACTGCAGTAAGGACTGTGGGCAGACCAGACCAGGATGCCCTTCAAAAATATTTTTAAAGCTTGATTTCGTATGGTTGTCCTAATACCATTCATCTATATACTGCAGACTTTTGTTTTCAATGACACTATTAACCTGTCTATTGATAACTTTACTTTTCTTTGCAGTTCTGAAACTACTTAAGTGTATGAATTTTCATGTTTGGGTGCTATAAAATGTTCAGAATCCAGAAACTCCTCATGCCTACCGCTAGCTTAACGCAGTATCTATGTATTTTGCAGATGAATTAACATGCCTTAGATTTATATTTTGGAGACAATTACATTCTGTTAAACTACTTACTTAGTTAGAACTCCAAGTTACAGTTGTAAAAACAAAAACGCCAAGTTACATAGGAATTATAATTCTACTGAGTTTCTAGTAGTTTTGTCTCGTATAAGTAAACTGTTGTGTAATGTGCCTTAAGCATACAAAGTGGGGCTAGCAGGGGCTACCTCGGCACTGGCTAGTGTAGAGCTGTCAATTTGGCACACATGGGACAGCCAACCCTAGGCCCACATGGGTTTAGGGCAAAAAGGCCCATGGGCCCAAAGCCCGCTACCTAAAGGCCCACATAGGCACTACAGCCCGTAAAGCCCTGGTGTGCTAGGGCTAGCCCATGGGCCCTAAATCTCTATTTTTTGGGGGAAATGGAAAAATGTCCTACCCAATAATGTGGGCCTAGGCTAGCCCATGGGCTTTTTGAAAAAAAACTTGGAAAATTCTTTTTAGGCAATGATTTCATTGATGTGAGTTATATTTTTCAAGAGAATATAAGGTTTTCAATTTTCAAATAGTATAAGAAAAAAGGGGTAAAATTAATGTGTCTCACATATTACCCAATTTGATTATTACTAAAATTACTTGCATGGCCAACCGGCCAAAATAGATAGAATAACTCTTAGTCTATTTTTCTCTAATTTGTTTCCTGGAATTTGTGTCTGTAAACTAGTGCATACTATTAAAACAGGCAAAAAAACCATACAGTACAAAAAATAATAATTTTTTTTCCTAAATAACCCACTTTTTAGATTAAATACCAAACTAACCCACTTTTTTTTTCTTTGGTGAACTACTTCCCCACCCCTAGTTTTTAATTTTTTGATTTTCTTGTATTTAATTTAATTAAAATTTAAATTAAATTAATTTAATTACAATAATTAATTTAAATAATTAGAATAATTAGTAAAATTATTTATAAAATAATTACGGTAAAAAATGAAGATATTAAAAAGTGGAACAGGATTTAATATTCGATAAGAACAGAAATGAAAAACACAAATTGCAAAAATACAATGATAGGAAATTTAAAACGAAATGACAGGAAAACATAATACAAGAAGAGGCAAACATGATGTAAACTACTTCGACTTCCACCATGGATTCTTAGGTAGTGGCCATCGGATGACTGGAGGGATAATGCTACGGACGATGGATTGAGCAGATTCTTGTGTTTCGACGCACAATTCGAGATAAGGTTCAATCAAACCTTGGAAGCTCTCATGTTTCTCAAACATTTCTCGAACGTGTTTGTCTTCCTTGATAGGTGTCATACCCCAACTTTGTCCGACTAATTCAAAATAAAATTGTCTTTTCGCGAACGCGAGATTCTAACATTATTTTTCTCGTAGTTGAAAAGAGACTCAAAAATATATGTCGAGGCACACGCGCATTATTTTTAGCTGGGTACACGTGTTATTTTAACCGATTACACGCGTTATTATTAATTGCGTGGGCATTTTTTTTATTCTTGTACGCGCGTTTAATTCTAACGATCTGGCACTATGTTATTTTTGTGGTGGACGCGTGTTATATTTAACTAAAACAAAAAAATCAAAAATTTATAAAGGAAGCAATAGGCTTTAGCGTGAGGATTTAGTGCTGAAAAATAAATATATACACTATAGTAACCCACTTGTTCTTATTACAAGTACAAAAATTAGAATAAAAATTTGTAAATAGACAAAGATAGAGGAAGCATCATCAGCAAGACAAGGAGAAGAAGCCAAACTTGTTGCAGCAATAGGCCTAAGCTTCAAAGCTTCAAATAGGGAGAAGCTCTTGCATATAGGATCTGTCCAAGTTTTTCCATACACAAATAAAGCATTAGGAAAGTTAAAAAAAAAAAGCAATGTGGTCAAAGAACAAATTTGTGAATAACACAGAAGCTTTGGAGGAAGAAAAAGGGTGCTCAGAATGTTTCATACACTAAGAGGGAATTTTTTGGGAAAACATAAACTGAGGGGTGAAATTAAAATTGACTCCACAAACACCCAATCCTATGCATTTCCACCTATAAATAAAGTTTAAGAGATCAGAAGAAGGGGGGAGAAAAACAGAAAACCAAACACATACCCAACAGATACGCAGCAAAAACACAAGAAAAAAACATACGCAGAACAAACACACACAAACACTGAACCGCAGCTACAACAACAACCACCACCATTCCTTCCGCCCAGAACCACCACACAAAGATACACAATACACAGCCACTGAGAAACAAAAAACACACAGCAAAAACACAAACACACACAAACACACACAGACAGAAGGAGAGGGAAAGCTGAAAGGAAAACGAAAACAAGGAAAAAACACACATTGAAACAAAGAAAAACAGCAACAAAAATACACAGTAAACCAAAAACACATCAACGGAACACACGCAGATACGAAGCAAGAGAGGGGGAAAAAGGGAAGCTTCTCACCGGAACTGCCGGCGTCTTTGGTGAACCGCCGCCGTCGCCGCCACACCTCTTTTCATACCGCCCCTGTCTCTCTCTCTCCGTCGCGCGAAAACCACCGCCCCCGTCTCTCTCTCCGTCGCGAGAAAACCACCGCCTCCGTCTCGCTCTCCGTCGCGCGACACCACCGTCCTCACAGGCCACGCTAGCACCGCCAACATCGTCGCTCTCTCCTCCATTCTGCTTCTCTGGTTCGTCCTCCCTCTCTCGCCGTCGATCTCTCTCTCTCTCTCTCTCTCTCTCTCTTTCGAGCTGCTTCTCTCTCTACCTGAAATGGGGGGTGAACGGCGCAGGAGTAGAAGAAAGAAGAATTAGGTTTTGCTGTTTTGGTATTTTGGTTTAAGTATAGGCATAATGGGCCTGTTCTTTCTTCTTTCGTTTTCAGTTTTGTTTTTTTTAACATCTGATCGCTAATAATACCCCCTCACGTTTTGGCTGCACCCCTCCAGTTTTTATGTAAAAAAATTTATTGTTAGCACCCCCAAATTTCGCTATCTCACCTTCTCTCTTTTATCTTTCAAATTATTTTCAAATTAATGCAAGTCATTAGTGACTATCACCCAAAGCCTTAGCTTGTTTGATTGTCATGAACGCTATCAAGGGTTATTAGTAATGATCACTCAAAGCCTCTGCTTGCTTGGTCATTACGAAAGCTCTTCCCCTTTTCAAAAACCTTTCAAAAACATTTTTAAAATTAGAACTGCGTCGCTTTGATTCCCATTTGGGATACGTAGGAGCGAGCCACGTTCTCGTCAAGCGCAACAAATAAAAATCACTTTCGCAACCGTAAACGTTAGTACTTTTCATAACAAAAAAATCATTTTTCAACCCATTGTTGTTAATGGCTAATCAGAACCTTTGTTCGTCTAGTCATTGGCGGTAATGTCTTTTTCCAAAGAACAATAAGCGGTGATCACTCATAACTTTGGTTAGTTTGATCATTCGTTCCAATTAATCTCTTTCGAAAACCATTTTCAAAAGATCAAATAAAAAACGAGTTGCTACTAACAGTCAATCAGAACCTTCGTTCGTCTGACCAGTGGTAGTGACTCTCTTTTTCAAGAGTACTCAGCGATGATTACCCATAACCTCTGTTAGTTTAATCATTCGTAGAATACTCGTCATATCGAAAACTCACTAAAAAGATAAAAAACAAAAACCTTTTCACGACAATCAAGAACTACGTAGCTTTGAATTCTCCATCGCACCAGGAGATACGTAGAAGCGAGAGGCCAACTATCGTCAAGCGCCAAAAATAAAATTTTTATTAAGTTTTTCCATTCGCTTCAAACAAGAAATAAATAGGCAAATCTAGGTATTTTTCAAAATCAAACGTTAAAACCACACACTTAGTTAAAGGTTCCCTTTCGGTAGAAAGGACGTGTGCGATGCTAATACCTTCCTCACACGTAATCGACCCCCGAACCTATATCTCTAGTTTTTCAAAAGACCATTCGCCTTGTTCAAAAAGACCTTTTTTCAATGTTTTTGTCTTAAAATTAAAATATTGCTGGCGGCTTCAAAATTTTTACACGTTGTACATTGAGAAACCCAAACCGGATTTTTCGGGGTGCAACAGCTGGCGACTTCACTGGGGACTAAAAAAGAAAAAAACATTTTTTTTAAAAGAGGGTCAAGCCTAATTAATTAAGTGTGTGGTTTGTGTGATTGATTTGAATATCTTGCTTTGCCTATGCACCCTAGATTAGTTGTATTTGATTGATATTGAACCCTAGGGTAGACAACATGTTATTGCTTGCTATTGTCTGGACTGCTCTGGTTTTCATTTCAGGTGGGGTAGTGCTAGGGAAAATGCCCTTGACACACACTACACTTATACCTTGTGATTACATGTTTTGAGTGGGACCATAACCCAGGTCTGCAAAAACTTAGGAGAGTGGATTCGAGTAGTGAGAGCCCATCAGGACCTTTGTCTGTTTGGCTACTTGCGAAAGTTTCAACCAGAGTTGTGCTCTTTCATGATGCCTCACACCTAGCAGTTTGCTACATTTGTGGGGAGTTTTGTGAAAGGGGACTGTGGCTCAGTGGCCTTGTGAGGAGTGAATAGAGCTAATGGGAGGATCACCCTTTAAATTGCCCTAGATCGTAGGTCTCACCCCTTTTTAGGTCACAAGGGCGTTTCCAAAATTGTGTGTTGCATTATTACATCTAGTTTAGTTCTTTTCCTTCAACAATTTTCGAAAAAAAACAACAAAATCAAAAAGAATATATTTTTCCTTCTCTTTCCTTATGTAAATAATATGAAAAAGCATCCTCATCATTCGCACTTTGCATCATAACATCATGCATTACATAAGCAAAATTCTAAAAAGAAAAAGGACTTCATATAGCATTCTTCATGCATCTAAATTATTTGCCGGTGATCTTGGAGTAACTTGGAATCTTGTCATAGGCGTGAAAAACGAGATAACATGGGATCAAGGAGCGAAGGTATGCTAAATTCGAGATTTCCAGTAGTAAAGAAAGCAGATGTGACCAGTTTGATAGAGTGCGCCTCTCTAATGGGGCCGGATGAGTGTGGGATGTGTGAGAAGGCTTATGGGAATATTCTTCGGTTGCTACAATTGGATCTTCAAGAAAATGCTGTGAAAGCCCTCAGTCAGTTCTATGATCCGGATATCCGCTATTTCATCTTCAAGGATTTCCAACTCTCACCAACTTTAGAGGAGTATGAACAAATTTTGGGTTTCTCTAGGTCGGAGGCGACGCCCTATCAGTGCCAGGGGCATCAATATTCAGATAAAAGACTCTCTTTGCTATTGCAAGTTGGAGTGGGGGAGTTAGAGCTTCAAAAGAGAAAAAGAACCGTATAATGGGGTTTCCAATTTGAGTTATTTTGAAAACTTAATGAGGTCACATGCTCAAGCTAACAGATGGGGTCCCTTCAAGCGATTCATCGCACTAACCATTTTCGGGATTGTCCTTTTCCCACAAGTTGAGAAGTTTATCGATGAGACTGCCATTGGAGTGTTCTTAGCCTTCATAAGCATGGATAATCCAATCAACCCAGTACCATTTGTCCTCGCAGACACTTACTACTCCTTTACTCATCATCGGGTGTTGGGGAAACAGAAGATTGCCTGCTCTCTTCATGTACTATATGCCTGGTTCCTCAACCATGTCATTGCTCACAAGGGGCAAGCTACAGATCTGTTGGGTTATGCCTTGAGTTGTGAGGTAGAGGTCAAAAGTGCTCAGGAGTGGGTGCATACCCTAGGGAGTCTCAATGCCCTCAAGGTCCGCTGGTTCACTCATTCATGTTGGAAGAACAGACCCTCCGTTGGCAAGATAGAAGAGCAATAGATTGTTAAAGAGCTAAGAGATGAGGTCCAGCTCTGGAGGGGTAAATTTTCAAGGTTGGCATGGCTAGCTAATCAAGCTGTAAGGGATGTCCCCAGAAAGCTAAGGAGGGCTGAGGTTGAAATGCTTCCTTTCAATACCCCAGTACATGTGTACGAGTTTGTGAACTTCTGCAAGGCCCTGACTAAGGAGCTCATGGAAAAGGCTGAGGGAGCCGCTGCTGCAAGCAAAGAAAGAGAAAAGATAGAGAAGTTGAAGGCCATATGCTCCCTTTAGAATGTTCTCTAGGAAGTTGTAATTTTTCTTTGGAATATTGTAATTTTCTAAGAGCTTTGTATTTTTCTTTGAGA
The DNA here is from genome assembly GCA_020916435.1 of Oxytropis ochrocephala. NCBI lineage: Eukaryota > Viridiplantae > Streptophyta > Magnoliopsida > Fabales > Fabaceae > Oxytropis > Oxytropis ochrocephala. The sequence continues at coordinate 41,111,439 of CM037095.1, forward strand.
GATATTGTATTGCACTCTTAATGGTATTGTACTCTTTTTCTTTCTTATGAATGGTTTAAAACTCGAATGAAGTATGCTCATATCGCTTGTTGATTCCAATTCTCGTTACGCTTTTAAAATGTTTCGATCTTTGCTTATGACAAGAGCGAGTTATCTCACGATTCCCGGGATAAAATAACATAAAGTCATGTGCATATGCACTGCATTCATTTACGCATTCATACTTGTACTCATAAAAATGTTCTACCAACAGAAAAGAAAGGCAAGCTGGTTCGCCAACACCGATATTACACCCGTCTACAAGCAAGATTGATGGCTAGCAATCAGGATTTTGGGATTGAGGACTGCCCGATTCAAGATGAGTTGGCTGTGGAGATTCTTAACCCTGAGCAGCTGGCTCAGGAGAATCAGGCTTTGAAGACTAAAGTTGAGGCTATGGAAGCACAGATGGACGAAGTAATGAGTATGCTACAGAATCTGAGGGGTGGGGCCGCCGCTGGGGCTGCCTCCGTTGTGAATCCTGAAGGGGTTGTTACTTTCGTTTCTCCTCCGGTGACCACTGAAGTTACAACTACTCACACTCTTCCTGGACCAGGGGTCAGTCGCTTTGCCCATTCTTCAGGGATGAGCGGATGGAGTCATCTGAATGCACAGACATATCCCTGGGGGATGCCAATGGGTTATGTGCCGTCCGATGCTGAAGCTATTCCCGCGGGGTCGAGTCAACCTGCCATGGTTATACCTAGTGGAGCTGCTATTGGACCACAAATTCATACTCCTAGTCCCGGTATTGTGCTGCCAAAAAGTTCACCTAGTCCTACTCCGGGGGTTGCCGTGAATCCTCATAATGTTGTCCATCATATGGGGAACCCTGCTCAGTATGAGGTTTATTATCACAGTCTGGGGAACTATCCACAAGGTCATTTGTTTGAGAACACTCAGCATAGGGATCGGTATCACTTGCTTGAAGAGCGTTTAAGAGCTATGGAAGGATTGGGTACTAGAGCCAAGGATGCCCGAGATTTGTGCCTTGTCCCAGATGTTGTCATCCCTCCTAAATTCAAAGCACCTGACTTTGATAAATACCGCGGCACTGGGTGTCCATCTAGCCATCTGACGATGTATGTTAGAAAAATGGCCGCCTATGCTCATGATGACAAGGTGCTCATTCACTATTTCTAGAACAGTCTGACGGGGGCATCGTTAGATTGGTATATGCAGCTACAATCCTCCGACATTCACAGTTGGAAGGATCTCTCTGAAGCATTTCTGAAACAATACCAGTATAACCCAATGGACCTTGCTCCCGACCGGTCTCAATTACAGCACATGAGTAAAGGAGATAGAGAATCATTCAAAGAATATGCTCACAAGTGGAGGAGCATATTTGCTCAGTGAAGCCGCCATTGGTGAAAAGGAGATGGTGTACATGTTCATGGAGACTCTCCGGGGCTATATTATGATAGGTTGGTGGGGAGTGTTTCATCCGATTTCTCGGATATGGTTGTCATCGGAGAACGATTAGAAACCGCAGATTACTTGAATGAAAGATTCTTTGGAGGTTTTAGCAATTCTAGTGGACAAAGAAACCCTTTTCCAACTTCCCCAAGAAGAAAGAAGGGAAACCAATGTTATTACTGCGGGGAGGCCCATCTTTCAGCTCTCCACAACAAGCGAGTGCCATTTTACGTTTCAAACAACCGCGACAAACTAATTCAGTCACATAGCCCGGAACTATCAGGAGAAGAGGCGTGCTAGTTTTGATCTGATTCCCATAACCTATACTGAGCTGTTCAATCACCTTGTCTCAAAGAATTTGATCAATACTCGCCCCATGAAGCCTATGCAACCTCCCTTTCCTAGGGGATACAATGCTAATGCTACCTGCAGCTTTCATAATGGAGGGGTCGGTCACACGATAGAAGACTGCAAGGCTTTCAAACATGTAGTCAGAGATTTGATTGGCGCTTGGTGGCTCTCTTTCAAGCAGAATAGTCCAAGAACAACTATAAACCCCTTGCCGGAACATGGGACACCATCCGCTAATGTAGTAGAAGATTCTGTGGGACAGACAATGATAAAAGATGTTAAGTGTATCCAGACTCCTCTGGAAAATATACATGCTGAGTTGTGCCGTTGTGGTGTTATCAAGAAGGGTTGTGTATGCGCTGATCCTTTATGTGTAGGTGCCTGTGAAGTTTTCAAGTCAGTTTTGCAAGACTTGATGGATCATTATGTGGTTCGAATGGGAGTGGTTGAGAAGGAAGAAAGTGTGTTGATGCTGCAGTTTAATGATGGTAAAGAGACTAGGAAGCCAATTGAGATATTGTACAATCCAAAACCAGCCCAAGTCAAGCCTCAGCCGGTGGTTATTGAGATTCCTGCTCCATTCCCATATGAGAAGGACAGTGCAGTGCCATGGAAATACAATACCCTGCCTCCAATAGAAACTTCCCCAAACACCTCTGTTGTTACCAATATAACCGGGGCAAGTGGAATTACAAGGAGTGGCCGTATATATGCCCCCGAGTTCGTTCGGGGTGAATCATCCAAAGAAGCTGAAGACAGGGCTCGTAAGGGGAAGGATAAAGAAGTGGAGAATGCTCAAAAAAAGAAAGTGGCAGAACAAGAAATTGATGAGTTCCTAAAAATTGTAAGGCAAAGTGACTATAAGGTGGTTGACCAGATGAATCAGACCCCAGCAAAGATTTCAATGTTGTCATTGTTGCTAAGTTCAGAAGCACATCGAACTGCCCTAATGAAAGTACTGAATGGGGCTCATGTTGCTCAGAATATTTCCGAATAGTCGGGAATATCGTGGCTGCGAACCATGTGACTTTTGCTGATGACGAGCTTCCCCCAGAAGGAAGGAAACACAACCAAGCCCTACACATCTCTGTTAAATGTGGGGATTTCGTGCTAGCTCGTGTTCTGATTGATAATGGTTCTTCTCTAAATGTGATGCCAAGGTCCACTGTGAGCAAGTTGGATGTGGATTGCTCTTTCATGAAGCCTAGCTCGACATTAGTGAGGGCGTTCGATGGATCTAAGAAAGAGGTAATAGGGGAGATGGAGTTCCCCATTCAGATAGGTCCTGAGACATTCTGTGTTAACTTTCAAATCATGGACATCTCCTCGTCGTACAGTTGTCTGCTTGGAAGGCCATAGATTCATATGGCGGAAGCCATTCCTTCCTCTCTGCATCAGAGAGTCAAGTTTGTGGTCGATTATAAAATTGTGGTAGTGTTCGGAGAGGAAGAGATGTTAGTTAACAAACCTTCTCCTTTCTGCTATGTGGAAGCAGCCGAAGAGTCCCTGGAAACTTCTTTTCAATCTCTCGAGATTGCGAATGCTGTGTTTGGAGGGAGTGAATTGCCGTCGCCTGTGATAAAGTTGTCGAAAGATGAGGAGATGGTTGCGAGGATCATGATGGGTCAGGGATACCAGCCGGGACGTGGTTTGGGAAAAGTAGGACAAGGAATTCTGGCTCTTGTCCAGCTGAAAGAAAACAAGGGTCGTTACGGGTTGGGATACCACCCAAGTGAGGCTGAAAGGAAGAAGTTGGCTGAAGAGAGAAGAGGTGAGTGGTTAGCCAAGCTGAGAAGCCAGGACCCACGGTCAAAGAGGATCCCCATCTGTGACATCCGTCAGAGTTTCAAGAGTACAGGGTTACTAGACCCAGATCAAATTACTGCTGTTGAGGATGGTTTAGAGGATGAAGAGGGCAGCACCAACTTAGTCCGTCGTTGCCTTGCTAAAGAAGAGCTCAAAAATTGGGAAGCTGTCGACTTGCCCATCACTTTTAGTTCAAAATCAAAAGTAATTATCTCTGAAAATAACAGTGTCAATGATTCCTATTATGACTTTGATCACCCAATTAACCAAACTGAAGGGGGTGTTGAGGAAAGCTGGGAAACTCCTCCGGAATTGATGAGACTAATAGAGCAGGAAGAAAAGATCATTCAGCCTCATGGAGAGTCGATTGAGATAATCAACTTGGGTACAGAAGAGGATAAAAGAGAGGTTAAGGTCGGTACTGCCATGGAAGATAGTGAACGCAAAAGGCTAATCCAACTCTTGCATGATTACGCCGATGTCTTTGCATGGTCATACAAAAATATGCCAGGGCTAGATACCGATATTGTTGAACACAAGTTGCCAGTGAAGCCAGAGTGTCCACCGGTCAAACAGAAGTTGAGAAGAATGAAACCTGAGATGTCATTGAAGATCAGGGATGAGGTAAAAAAGCAGTTTGATGCGGGATTTCTAGCGGTGGCCAAGTATCCACAATGGGTAGCAAATATCGTCTCTGTTCCGAAAAAAGATGGCAAGGTCAGGATGTGTGTCGATTACAGGGATCTGAACAGAGCTAGTCCCAAAGATGACTTCCCTTTGCCTCATATATATTGATATCCTGGTAGACAGTACAGCCCAACATTCTCTATTCTCCTTCATGGATGGGTATTCAGGGTACAATCGGATAAAAATGGCTCGGAAGATATGGAGAAAACCACCTTCATAACTCTCTGGGAACATTACGCTACAAAGTGATGCCTTTTGGACTCAAGAATGCGGTGCGACTTATCAAAGAGCAATGGTGACATTATTCCACGACATGATGCACAAGGAAATTGAGGTGTATGTAGGCGATATGATTGCAAAATCCAAGGCGATGAGGGCACATTGTTGTCTGCAAAAACTCTTGACGTCTACGGAAGTACAAGCTCGAGTTAAACCCGGTAAATGCACCTTCGGTGTGAGATCAGGAAAGTTCTTGGGATTTATCGTCGATCGAGAAAGGGATAGAGGTCGATCCGGATAAAGTCAAAGCAATCCTTGAAATGCCGGCACCAAAGATGAAAAAGAGTGTCTGTGGTTTCCTTGGGAGATCGAACTACATCTCAAGGTTCATATCCGATTAACGACACTGCGAGCCTCTCTTTAAGGTTGTTGTGCAAGAACCAAAAACTAGAGTAGAGCGATGATTGCCAAATAGCCTTTGAAAGGATTAAAGATTATCTTGAGAACCCACCATTTCGATGCCGCGGTGTCAGGAAGACCACTTATCTGTATCTAACCGTGTTGGACAATTCGATGGGATGTGTCTTCAAGAGGCGACATGATGAATCGGGAAAGAAAGAGCATGTTATATACTACTTGAGTAAAAATTCACCGATCGTGAGGCGAGATATTCAATGCTAGAAAAGACTTGTTGTGCCTTAGCATGGGCCGCTCATCGTTTAAGGCAGTACATGTTGTGTCATACAACCTGGTTGGTATCTAAAATGGATCCAATCAAGTATATTTTTGAAAAGCCAGCACTCACGGGGCGGATCGCTCGTTGGCGGATGTTATTATCGAGTATGATATCACGTATGTCACGCAGAAAGCGATCAGAGGCGGTGCACTTGCGAAGTACTTAGCATGTCGGTAGATTCGGATTACAAACCAATGCGGAATGATTTTCCTGATGAAGATATCATGGCACTGTTCGACGAGGGGAAGTCTCAAGAAAGTGAAAGGTGGAGAATGATATTTGACGGTGCGTCAAATGTATGGGGGCATGGGGCGGTATGTGTGTTGATCTCTCGACAACCGCTTCATTCTGTCGCATTGCAAGACTAAGCTTCTACGTCACAAACAACATAGCGAGTATGAAGCGTGCATTTTGGGTATTCAAGCAGCCCTAGAATGGAAAGTTAAAAGGCTAGATGTGTATGGGGATTCAACCTTGGTTATTCATCAAGTAAGAGGCGATTGGGAGACCAGAGATCCCAAATTGATTCCTTATTGTGATTATGTGCAAGAGTTGATGGAGTCTTTCGACGAGATCACCTTCAAGCATATCCCTCGAGATGAAAACCAGTTGGCCGATGCATTGGCAACATTGTCTTCCATGTTCAATGTTAACTGTGACAAGAGCTTGACCAATATCAGAATTCAAAGGCCCGAGCACACTGCGCATCAGATCACTACCGCATGCAATGATAGATGAAGAGCCCGACGAGAAACCTTGGTATCATGACATCAAGCAATACATCATCGGCAGAGAATACCCTCCCGGGGCATCTAAAAATGACAAAAAAACTCTTCGAAGGCTGTCAAGGAATTTCTTTCTGAGTGGTGAGGTCCTTTACAAGAGAAATTATGACATAGTTCTCTTGAGGTGTGTTGCGAAAGAAGAAGCCAAAAAGATCATGAGAGATGTGCATGAAGGCTCATTTGGAACTCATTCTAGTGGGCATACCATGGCTAGAAAGATCTTAAGGGCGGGTTACTACTGGTTGCAGATGGAATCAGACTGCCACAGCTTTGTAAGAAGGTGCCACAAATGCCAGATCTATGTCGATCATATCCATGTGCCGCCTGCCAAACTAAATGTTCTGACTGCATCTTGGCCGTTCTCAATGTGGGGGATGGATGTTATTGGTCCTATTGAGCCTAAAGCATCGAATGGGCACCGCTTCATTCTGGTTGCGATTGACTACTTCACCAAGTGGGTTGAAGCGGCTTCGTACTCTAGTATAACCAGTGCCGTAGTGGCCAAGTTTGTAAAGAAAGATCTGATTTGCCGCTGTGGTCTTCCAAATAAGATCATCACTGATAATGGCAGCAACCTGAACAGCAAAATGATGAAGGACCTGTGCAAAGAATTCAAGATTCAGCATCATAATTCCTCTCCCTACCGCCCGAAGATGAATGGGGCAGTCGAAGCAGCCAACAAGAACATCAAGAAGATTGTGCAAAAGATGGTGGTAACCTACAAGGATTTGCACGAAGTGCTTCCTTTTGCTTTGCATGGCTACCGTATTTCAGTGCGTACCTCAACTAGGGCAACTCCTTTCTCTCTGGTGTATGGGACAGAAGCAATGCTCCCTGTCGAGGTTGAGATACCCTCCCTGCGGGTGCTAATGGAAACTAAGATGGAAGAAGCAGAGTGGGTACAAGCTCGCCTAGATCAACTAAATCTCATTGAGGAGAAGAGAATCACAGCCTTGTGTCATGGGCAGCTATATCAGCAAAGGATGAAAACCGCTTTCGACAAGAAGGTTCGTCCCCGAGAATTCAACGAGGGAGACTTAGTGCTCAAGAAGATCCTGCCTATTCAAAGAGATCCCCGTGGAAAATGGATATGACGGCCCATATGTAGTCAAGAAAGATTTAAGGAACCCAGTCAATTCTGATCAAGTGAAGAAGTATTATGCCTGAAAGAAATAGACGAAAAAAGAGAAAGATAAGTCAAGTAAGAATTAGCTCGCTAGGTTGAAAACCCGCAAAGGGCGGCCTAGGCAAAATCAGAGCGACCCGGTGGATTGAAAACCCGTAAAGGGCGATCCAGGCAAAAATTAGGGTCAGAAAACTTGGGCATGAAAAGTAAGAAAAGGCATACAACTTTCTCGAAGGTTTGGATGAAGGGGTGGTCAAGGTTAAGGACATAAATGGTTGGCACTGTCCCACGGAGATGGACAGTCAGAAATTAGCTCCTCTCTTTTCCGTGTCTTTTTGTAGTTTAAACTTTCAAATGTATTGAACAGTCGGCGTAACTTTCTATACGACCGGTTTTCACATCAATAAAGTTCACTCTTTCTCATATCTGTTTGTTTTTGTATTTCCCTGTTTTTTCTGCTCATATAAACGTTTTATGATGATGGTAACACTGACCTGTAAAACATGTGCATAAATCATAGAGCATCACAATCATTGCGAAATTTCTAAAAGTCATTGGAAGGAAGCAACCTCTCAGAGAAAATTGAGTTTGCGAAGACATAATTGCACTCATAGGCCATTTCAGATGGCAAATCACAAGACAACCGGCACTTGGCTTATACGCCACCACAATGCTAATTGGTTCCTCAGTCTCGTCGCGGGTTGGTCGAACCAGCAAGAGAAAATAAGCCAAAAGGGCAAAAGAGCCAAAAAGAAAACAGCTAGATGATCAGAAAAAGAAAACTGATCAGGCAAAATCCCTCAAGAGAAACAAACAAAGAATAAAAAAATCTGACCAAGAGAAAAACAACAATCAGACCAAAAGGGGAATTTCAGGAGCGTTTCCCCACATTCATCATTACACCAAAATCATAGCATTGCATGCACTTGCATAACACGCCCTTGCATAACATGCCCTTGCATAGCATGCACCCATATTCCATGCATCATTCCTAGCATTAACTGACGTATGCAGGTACCTCAATCCAATGCGGCAGCATTGGCAATTTCAATTAATCAATCAACAGGATTCGTGAATCCCTTTAGGACTCAAGCGTCCCTTCAAAAAGCAGACTTAACCTCGTATTCGAGCTGCGGGTAAGTCCTTCGACCCCATTGGGTCCAGTCGAAAAGGATAGTTGTGTTGGCCTAAGACATGGCGCAGTCCTAGGGAAGTATCGAGATCTAGACTTGATATTGTCCCCCCGGTCGCTCTTGAAGACCACCATGCCTAAGTGCAAACTCGGATCACTCGCGGTTCGTTAAAAGGCTTTAGGCGGTCTCGATGTCGGCCATCGAGGGCGGTACCTTCTTTACCGCTTTCTTTATCGCTTTCATTGCTTTATTTCTGCCTTTCTTTGCCGAGGCTAGCACCAATTTATTTCTGCTTTTCTTTGCTCGAGGTTAGCACCAATTGATTGCCTGCTTTCTTTATCGCTTTCGCCAGCTTACAGAGGGTTGGTACCAAGCTTATTTTCTGTTTTTGTTGGCCGGAGGCTAACACCCATTAAAAAAAGAAAAAACACCACACAAAGATACACAATACACAACCCGAGAAAGCGAAAAACACACAAGAAAAACACACACACACACAGCATGAAGAGAGAGGAAAGGCTGAAGGAAAGCGAAAACAGGAAAAAACACACATTGAAAAAAAAAAAGCAGCAACAAAAATACCTGATGAAACCAAAAACACAGCAACGGAACACACGCAGATACGAAGCAAGAGAGGGGGAAAAAGGGAAGCTTCTCACCGGCACTGCCGGCGTCTCCGGTGAACCGCCGTCGTCGCCGCCACACCTCTTCTCATACCGCCCCTGTCTCTCTCTCCGTCGCGCGAAAACCACCGCCCTGTCTCTCTCTCCGTCGCGCGAAAACCACTGCCTCCGTCTCGCTCTCCGTCGCGCGACACCACCGTCGTCACAGGCCACGGTAGCACCGCCAGCATCGTCGCTCTCTCCTCTATTCTGCTTGTCTGGTTCGTCCTCCCTCTCTCCCTCTCTCGCCGTCGATCTCTCTCTCTCTCTTTCGAGTTGCTTCTCTCTCTACCTGAAATGGGGGGTGCACGGCACAGTAGTTGAAGAAATAATAATTAGGTTTTGCTGTTTTGGTATTTTGGTTTAAGTATAGGCATAATGGGCCTGTTCTTTCTTCTTTCGTTTTCATTTTTTTTTTTTACATCTGATCGCTAATAATACCCCCCCACGTTTTGGCTGCACCCCTCCAGTTTTTATGTAAAAAAATTTATTGTTAGCACCCCCAAATTTCGCTATCTCACCTTCTCTCTTTAATCTTTCAAATTATTTTCAAATTAATGCAAGTCATTAGTGACTATCACCCAAAGCCTTAGCTTGTTTGATTGTCATGAACGCTATCAAGGGTTATTAGTAATGATCACTCAAAGCCTCTGCTTGCTTGGTCATTACGAAAGCTCTTCCCCTTTTCAAAAACCTTTCAAAAACATTTTTTAAAATTAGAACTACGTCGCTTTGATTCCCATTTGGGATACGTAGGAGCGAGCCACGTTCTCGTCAAGCGCAACAAATAAAAATCACTTTATGGCAAGTAAGCGTTAGTACTTTTCATAACAAAAAAATCATTTTTCAACCCATTATTGTTAATGGCTAATCAGAACCTTTGTTTGTCTAGTCATTGGCGGCAATGTCTTTTTCCAAAGAACAATAAGCGGTGATCACCCATAACTTTGGTTAGTTTGATCATTCGTGTCAATTAATCTCTTTCGAAAACCATTTTCAAAAGATCAAATAAAAAACGAGTTGCTACTAACAGTCAATCAGAACCTTCGTTCGTCTGACCAGTGGTAGTGACTCTCTTTTTCAAGAGTACTCAGCGATGATTACCCATAACCTCTGTTAGTTTAATCATTCGCAGAATACTCGTCATATTTCGAAAACTCACTAAAAAGATAAAAAACAAAAACCTTTTCACGACAATCAAGAACTACGTAGCTTTGAATTCTCCATCGCACCAGGGGATACGTAGGAGCGAGAGGCCAACTCTCGTCAAGCGCCAAAAATAAAATTTTTATTAAGTTTTTCCATTCGCTTCAAACAAGAAATAAATAGGCAAATCTAGGTATTTTTCAAATCAAACGTTAAAACCACACACTTAGTTAAAGGTTCCCTTTCGGTAGAAAGGACGTGTGCGATGCTAATACCTTCCTCACATGTAATCGACCCCCGAACCTATATCTCTAGTTTTTCAAAAGACCATCCGCCTTGTTCAAAAGACCTTTTTCAATGTTTTGGTCTTAAAATTAAAATATTGGTGGCGGCTTCAAAAATTTTACACGTTGTACATTGAGAAACCCAAACCGGATTTTTCGGGGTGCAACAATAGGCACGGGGCACATCCGAATACGATTACGTGGGGTCATGCTGCAGATGTAGGGGGAGCTACATTCGATACTTGTGATTTCTTGCTCCACACCATCTAGGTGAACATTTTCTGTTAGTTTTTCTTTCAATTCGGCGAAGGTGATGTTGTTCTTAAGCCTGAAATGTTTAGTTTCACGACCATGAAACAAAAAACTAGCTTGTTGCCTGGACTGGACAGTCATGTGATAGTCAACTTTACAGGTCCACGTAATGACTCTTTCTGGTATGGGTTGTTGTGGTGCGGGTGGTCTTTGTTGAAGAAGATGAATAACTTCTTCTAGAGTGCGTACTGTGTCCACGTACAGCTCTAAGATTTGTCGCCCCATCGGAACGTTAGCTAGATGTTCCATCATTGCGCGGACGTCGTCGTCGCTTTGGATCTCCATGACTGAATAGTGGACAGTCCGATCATCTCTACAATTGAACTTTTTGAAACATATACGCTCCACGTCTTTACGCCACGCTCCCTCTGGACGAATCTTCCTCTCAGCCTTCTCCTTCAGTTGGGCGAAGGTGATGTCCTTACTCATCCTGCAAAAGACATGATTAGGACAACGAAAGACAACACCATGTTCGTCGGTGGTGACAATTCCATTGTGATGAAGGGCGGTTAGGAATTTGTCGTTTGAGTACTGGGTTTGGCACAACTGCCATTCCATTTTAGTGGGTGGGGCGATTGTTTTTGGGGGGCAGAGAAGAGAATACGACTAAGAAGCCAAGGGTAGGTTGAGGGTAAACTGGTGGTGTTAATGTTAGTGTAATTTGAGAATGTATTTATAATAGACGTGATCGTGTGTGAGCCGTTGATTTAGGGTGATCATAACCGTTGATTGTAGGGTTTAGTGTCGGCAAAATCTAGGCCGTTAAATTGTGTCGGCAAAATCTTGGCCGTTTAATAATGTCAGCAAAATCTAGGGCGTTAAATAATGTCGGCAAAATCTAGGCCGTTCAATAAAAAATACTCAAAGACTATGCACACTCGCACAATGCAAAAGACTGCACAATGCACACTCGCGCACAATGCAAAGACTGCACAATGCACACTCGCACAATGCATTATTAAAGATTGAAGATAAAATTTTTAATAAGTGATCCAACTTAATTAAATGTGACTTAACATTAAAACCTTAAATTTAATAATTGATAAAAGACATGAATTGATTTAAAAGACTAATACGAAAAGTACAGTAGTAGTAAATGTGACTAGTTTATCTCTTCGTTTAGTTGGATAATGTTGTAGTTCAATAGTATTGAAATCAGGCCATGAGGTCTCAGTTGGCAAGGGTGGGAACTCCAGAATGTAAGTATTGAAAACATTATGCATTGTGTAGGGTGGATCGACAAACTTCAAGTGGTATAATTGCATTTTGCGCATCTTTGCGATGACATGTGAGCAGGGTAATGAAGTGCCTGGAATTCCCCACACTCACAGGTTTTTGCTATAAAGTCCACCACAAATGTGGTCGCAGGTCTACCACTTTGTGGTCGTACTTGTTCCCGAACTCGGAACAATTGGCTGGCACGATCGTGAATTGCGACGGCATGCGTTTGTGAGACTTTAATGTTTTCAGCAATGTTTTTCATCAAATTTTCAGAGAACATTGTTCCGGATGTCATCATCACCTGTGCATGTGTTCCCCGTTTGACAAATATCTCGTTCATCCTGAAATATGTTGCATCTATCAATGAACGGATCGGGAGATTCCGCACCCCCTTAAGGACATTGTTGATGCACTCTGCAAGGTTTGTTGTCATGTGCCCCCAACGGGAACCTCCATCGCGCGACATCAACAATTGTTCTGGGTTAATGTCTTCAACCCAAGCCACCCCATCAGGACCTACTTCGTCAGCAATTTTATTTTTGTAGTGAATGGCTGATCTTTCCGTCATTGAGTATGCTGAAGCAAGTAAAGTAAGATGTTGGTAATTATGGAATGGAAAATAGATAATAAAAAATTAATAAAGTATCGATCCAAATCCACCACTTAATCACACCAGATGTCCTAGAGACCTTGTTTCGTACAGAACAAGGATCGACCACATGACAGTTGAGGATTTTAAGTGGTTGCCTTATGAGGATTTCAACCTTCCCAGAGACGCATATGAGGGCTCTCGCCATATGGACTACAAACACGGCTATGGTGTGTTTCCATATGGTCGAATGGCACCAGTGCAGATAGGGTTAAATTGCAATACCGACTTACGCAAGAGATACCAAAGACAACCACGAGATTTGGCGCCACGCGCGGAATCACCATGCGGGGACTGAGCATGATGTCGATTGGGCTCGATATCACGATGCATTTGGATCATTGTTGGAATGATAGAGAAAATCGGTGTGTTGTCGGTCGCCACCGCTATGGAACACCAAAGCAATCTGATAGATACATGCGCTGGTTTTTCACAAATTCTAGGCCATACATTTATGTCGACCAACAGCTAAGGGATCCTCGTGCTGCTAGTGTTGTGGCTGATGTGGATGAAGCAGATGAAGAACAAGCACCACCTCCCCCAAGAACTCAAACCGAGCGTCGAGCGTGAAGCGTGTGTCGTTATCGACGTCCGTGGCGAAGACAGAAACAAGCAGCGTGTGAGATGGAAGAATATGTGCCCCACCGCCACTCTATCTAACACACACCAACATCTCAGGACCCTGATATGTTCCACTCTCTGTTTGGTTTCCACGCCGGTACACCCGAATCTGCGATTTATGCTCGTAGCCTTCAAGAGAGGGCCGCCGGTGCTAGTTCTTCATCAGTGCCCCAAGATTTTCCATACCCACCTCCTCCTGAGCCCGGCCGTGCTAGTCTTTCATCGGTGCCCCAATATTATGCATACCCACTCTCCCCGAGCCCGTGGTGCTAGTTTTTCATCGTTGTCGCCCAATATTATCAATACCCACCGCCCTGAGCCCCAACCCCAATTATTTCGGACTCCACCTCCCCGCCACAAGCGAGGAAGAACCCGAACAACCACAGCGGCGTCAGCGCCCACAACGTAATCCTCGTCCTAGAGCGGTGTGGGCTGGGTCTCATCTTCTTCGTTAATACTTTAATCTATTATTAGTTTTAGAAGTTGTATTTCATAATTAAGAAGTTGTATTTTTATGAGTTATTAAATTCAATGTTTTAATTAATGGTCTAGATCTTGCCGACACTATTTAACGGCCTAGATTTTGCCGCAATTTTTAATATCTTCATTTTTTACCCCAATTATTTTATAAATAATTATTCTAATTATTTAAATTAATTATTGTAATTAAATTAAATTAGATTTTAATTAAATTAAATACAAGAAAATCAAAAAATTAAAAAACCATGTGGAGAACTAGGGGTGGGTGTAACACCCCCTTATCTAATCAATTCGATCTACTAAATTAAAATCAGAGTTTCAAAATTTCACTCAAAGGAGGGCTACATTTGATGATTTAAAAAGGAAAACAGAAATTCAATTAAGTTCAAATAGTTGCACAGCATTATACTAAGCATGCAATCGTGCGCATCACATCGGCACAAAGGGTCTAAGCCCATAACATAAGGCACCTTGGCCATAACATAAGGCACCTCGGCTAGTAAACATCAAGTCATAATACATAGTACAAAGTTACAACAAAATGTGATAGTTTTCAGTTCAAAAGACTACATATCAGAAAATACACAAGATCGGCATAAAAACACTAAAATCTACTCAGCCCCAACCCAGTGTTACACGACCAGAGCAAACACAACCGACTTGAGCTAGGCACAACCATCACTCATGTGTACCTGCAAGTTGCCGACATGAGAAGCAACATAAAGCAGCTAGGGTGAGTCTCTTAACACAAGTAATATAATGTGAAGAAAGCTTAAGGTTAGAGATAGCACATAAGCACCTCGGTTCAGCTAAAACAACACTCACCGATAGTTCAAACAATCACAGCAATTATCAATCAACTCATAACACATTAAATTATGAAATGTATGCATGAATGCAACCCAACCACAGGGCATTATGCAATGAGGTACCTCCACCGTCGTTATTTAGCCTATCGGCTCGTCGTCGTTACTCGTCGTTATTTTGATATGGGGAGATCAAGTCCTACCACATCCGAGGTCGAAACCTCCTCCGTCGTTATATGCACATGAACATGCGACTTCATGACAAATGCAATCACACACCAATCAATCATAACGCATGTGAATGCTTACACCGTCGTTACTCCGTCGTTCTACTCCGTCGCTCACACTGACGTCCACACCATCTAGACATCATCACGGTGCAAGGGCCGACCTACTACACCGGTAGAATCACCCAGGACCTACAACCGACGTCTCAATCACCTCGGCACTCAACAACCGAGCCTCTCAATCACCTCGGCACTCCATGGTGGACTAATTGTCACACCGAGGACCGCAACGACACTTAGGGACCAAGATGTCACCTAAGGACCAAAATGGACTTAATCGCTCCCTTACTTATGCACATTGGTGCTAAAATCGCACTCCCAGTGGCGTCCCACAATGTGCTAGGCAACATTGGCGCCTACCATCACCTCGGCACACTATGTGTCACCTCGGCTACCTACTCAACATCACCTCGGCACTATGTGTGTACCCGACTAACTACACTCAAACCCTCAATTCGGTAGCGCGCTCACGATTCGCACTCCTTACACTAAAATCATCTAAGTCATGGGAATTCACTTCTCGGTATTCCCCGGTTGATTCACCTATACTTAGGCATTTGGGCGTTTCACCTCGGTGACGCTACCTCTACCGAGGACCTCGATTCACTACCTCTACACCTCGGTAACCTTAAGGCGAAACACCCACACTTCGGTTTAAGCGTCCCTTACCCTCGCTAATGGTGTTTAGACACATACTCACCCTCAAACTCACCAACAGACCCTCAACACTAAGACACTCTAAGCGTTGACTTCCTTCACTTCGGTTTCTCTCACTCTAAGCTTAAGAATTTTCGGTTTGCTCTGTTTCTTGACTTAAACCCAACATGCAACACATTTCCAGCTCACCACACTCATGCACACTCGGATACTCACTCCATTGGCTCCGATCCTCTCCCTAACTCTACATGCAAGCTCATTTTCTTCACACTACACCGATTCACGCTCTAATGCCTCACCATGCAATGCTCTCTTCATACCACACAGAACAGAGAGAGTGTTGCACTCCTCTCTCTTTCCCAACTGATCCACCATCGTTACCTCACCACAGATCACAGCAAAGAGCAAAACATGTCATGAACAACACATAAAACACACATGCAAAGTGATCAGAACCACTCACACCAAAACACTATCAAACACAAAACATTACAAGGATTAAAAGAGCCCCCTAACCTGATTACAACCGTAGACACACCCTCTTCACTAGCACTTCTAAGAATCCTTCAAGATTGAGCTCACTCTTCCCTTCGGTTCTCTTCTTCTCTCCACGGTTCTCTTCCTTCTCTCTAAGTCTCACTTCTCTCTCTACTTTCTTAATTTGGAAACTTAACTATTTTTGGGAACAATGGAGCTGGTCTCCTACGAAGTCACCATATAACATGTCCTAAGGGACTTAAATGAGGCCTTGCTTTATTAGGCCGTGGGCTTCCTCTATCCACACCCTTTCCTAACTTAGACATTTTCCTAAAAATGCCACACAAGATTAACCTTCACTTAATGAATTATTGACTTAAAAGTAAAATGTTGCAAACCCTTAATAACCCAACTAAGTTAATTAATTGAATTATTTTGGGGTGTTACAACCCTCCCCTACTTAGGAGATTACGTCCTCGGAATCTTACCTCAATCAAACAGCTCGGAATAGGCTTCCTTCATCTTGCTCTCTAGCTCCCAAGTAGCATGCTCACCAGCAGCTCCTACCCAAACCACCTTCACCAACTTGATTTCTTTTCCCCTAAGGGACTTTACTTCTCGGTCTTCAATTTTGATCGGCATTGTCTCCACAGTGAGGTCGTCTCTCACTTGCACATCATCCATTTGAATGACATGGGACGGGTGTAACACCCCATTTCTACCCGGTACTTTATAGTGAAAATCAGAGTATAAAAATCATTTTTCATTTGAAAATCATCCAATGGAATGTTACACAACTACTTCATCAAACTCAACAACAAATAACTTAAACGTCTCTTTACTCAAAAATACGTAACACCATCTCAAAGATAGAACTCACAAACTTTAGCAAATAAAACCACGCACCATAAAAATAAGTGCCACGCAGCGGAATAAAACACTCTCTCAACAGAATAATCAGCAGTCTCAACAATACATAAAATATCAATATAAAAGCTCAACAGTGAGCCAAACAACAACTAAAGTCTAAATCCCAACCCCCAGGTGCTACGTATCAGAGCAGACCGACTCGGGAGTAGTGAAGGTAGCAAGCCCTCACTCATGACTACCTGTGGTAAACACAACCAGAAAGGGTGAGTCTCGAACTATATAATAAAAGTGATAATAGGCAATATATACAATCACAGTTCACAGCACAATCAATCATACCAATCATCACTCAATAATGTTCATGTGTTCATGTGAATGTATGCAATGTAGTTATGCATGTGGTACCATTTGCCCTCCGGCAGTCTCATTATTTGCCTCGGCGATCTCATTATCAAATGGAGTCCTCATGACTCGCCCTCCGGCACAGCCCTCCGCCTCCACAATCGGTTATAAGCGTCGCGCCATGCAGTAGAATGTATGCATGAGACTCCATGAATACAAACACAAACACATTCTCAAATATCTCAATTCACGCACTAACTCTTACCTCATTATTAATCTCATTTATAGCCCCCATGAACAGCCTCCGGCTCATGCCCCCATGGCATCCTCGGTCATCTCAAGATACAAGCTCAACATAATTAAGTCCCAAGGACTAATCTCATCTAGAGAACTCAACCTCACTCGAGGACCTAATCCACCTTTTAGGACCAAGAGCGGTCATCTAGGGACCAAAGCGTCACCTAGGGACCAAAAACGCTTAGGCACTTGGCAAAGACTAGGCGCCATTTTCCCCACATTCTGGCGCCCCAGTGCAACACAAAGACTATGCGCCCGTAAACTTCGGCAATTTGGCGCCCGTGGCAACACACCCTTTGGCGCCACTTTTCTAGCAACTGGCGCCCTGCGCGGCAGACAGTCCTGAGACACAAACCTGGACACCCACTCGAGACACAAACTCGACACAGCGCCTCCCGGGCACCACTGGCAAGACATTTGGCGCCTACACCGACCAGCACACACAACACGTTTAAGCAGAAAACCATTCGAGCCAAAATGCTTAAAATTGTTTTGGGCAGCAAGCGCAAAAAAGATGGCACAGTAAAATATGCCTAGAACTCTAAGTTTCGCTCGAAACCACCCCCTAGCGCACACTTTTGGCGCCACAAAGCAATGCTCTCTAGCACATCTCTCAAATAACACATGAAAGCAGAAAACCACTGAGAGCCAAATTGTTTAAAAATGTTTTTGGGCGGTGAATGCAAATTATGGCACGATAAAATATGCCTGAGAAATGTGAGTTTCACTCAACCCACCCCATTTACACACACAAAACCACCCCACCGGGACATTTGTAAAATAACACTGTAACGAGAAAACCATTCGAGCCAAAACACTTAAAATTGGATTTGGGCGGTGAATGCAAAAGATGGCACGGAAATTGTGCCTAGAACTCTAAGTTTCACTCCCGGGCACCAAACACCCACATTCGCGCGCCGATCCAGCGACACACACCGCACTCGGACACAATTCCAAAGACGTGAACAGTAACCCAGCGCCGATTCTCGGCAAAGTGGCGCCCGACAAGAACACAACTCTTGGCCTCATTGCTAAAGACACGTGGCGCGCGAATCCTAGCCATTTGGCGCCAGTACACCAAAAACTCCAAATCCTCCAATTCTTTCAATTCAAATCATCTTATAATCACTCTAATACTCCTAATTTCATATTATAACAATCAATTTCATGCTCACTCATCAAACACGTCATAAAACACAAAATCACATATCATAAACCCTAACATAAGCCCTAAATCGATTTTGCCAAGAAATTCATCAAATCCAATGAATCAAATCATCATGCAATCATCAATTAACATCAAACAACACCTAACATAAGTCCTTCACTGTTTTTCACTGTTTTGTCACTGTTTTTGTAAATTGAATATCTTTTGAACCGGGAACCCGATTGAGGTGTTCTAAGATGCGTTGGAAAGCTTATTCAGAGGCCTAACTGAATATTCTACTTTTAAGGCAAAATAAAATGTTTATTGTTTCTGCATTTACTGAGTAAATGGTGCGGTTTTATGAAAATTGTGATACTATGTTTATATAAGTGAATTGTTATGAAATGCTATACTATTAGTACACTAATTGACTATGGCTAGACCGTGGTTTACCACTAAGGCCGAATTTCTTATTTGGTGTATTTGCTCTGTTTGGCTACCACGTGAACCTCACCAACTTTCGGAAGATAAATTCTTCAGAGTGGTCAATACAATGGTGAGTTGTAACTTTGGTCGAGTAATCCCATAGTCAATCGGGTCTACTATTTTATGGCACCCTAATCTAAAAGACAAATGAAGTATATATATATGTATTGAATGATGATGAGGATATGTGTGTTATGATGATGTAATATGAACAGCGATGTTTTTGCGAAGAGTGCACTCTATGAGTAATTGCTTGATGATGATGTATTATGATTCGTGATGATTGATGATGTGTAAACTCTATGAGTATAACTATAGTGATGATGTATAATGATTGTGATGATTTGCGAAGGAATACACTCTATGAGTGTTTTATAACGATGACGAGGAACACTCTAGGTGAGTTTTGGTGAGTTGCACATGTGTTTCATAGAGTCTCATGGCATGTGCATTATTTTGCGATGTTTGAGGCTTCGGCCACTTTTGCGATGTTTAGGCTTCGGCCACTTTTGCGATGTTTAGGCTTCGGCCATTTTGCGATGATATGGTACCATCATGCATATGCCCACAGTGGGGTTGCATCTTCATGCATAATCATGACTATGTCTTCGTTGTTATGCGTGATTGAGCCGATGTTGCGTGATTGCGATGTAGTGATGATGTTAATATTGTGTGATTGCATGTGCCTATTTCCTCTAATTATATATATTCGATTATGTTTATCTGAAATTCTCACCCCTTCTGCTTGGAATGTTGCTCTATCGTGGCAACGCTGCAGGTGATCGTGAATGAAGGAACTACTGCCTTCCTTGTTTAGCTGTTGGGAAGTCTTAGTAGTTGAATAATTATCTTATGACCATGTTTATGTCATGATACGAGTTTGAGAGACATAGCGAATTGTTGTTTAATTCTGTTGCGACCTCATTATTTTGAAGTTTGAAATTATGTTGATTGAGTATTTAGCACGAATTATAATGGTGCGAAAGTTGAGTTTTAACAATTGATGATGATGTGGCATTACTTTCCTACTAAATAAATATTATTTTCGAAACGAAATTACTCTGATAATGATGTGTACGTTTCGGGGTAGAAAAGGGGTGTTACATCCTCAACTGTCGGGACGCATAAGCAACTACCTTCCCATCCTGCATCAATACACCTCCCAAACCCATCTTGGAAGCATCACAATTACAACAAAAGGTTGCTCGCGCGCTAAGCAACACTAACACCTGGAGGCGTTGTCAACCTTCTCTTCAACTCTTGGAAGCTCTCTTCACACTTTGCATCCCACACAAAGGCTCTTCCCTTACAGGTCAATTGAGTCAATGGAAGGGCTAGCTTAGAGAACCCTTCAATAAACCTCCTGTAGTAACCGGCCAACCCCAAGAAACTCCTGATCTCAGTCACAGACTTTGGGCTCTCCCACCGCACATCTTGCATCAACCTTGGTGGGTCTCACGACTATGCCATCACCGGAAATAATGTGACCCAAGAAGCTCACCTCACGCAACCAGAACTCACACTTTGACAACTTGGCATACAACTTCCTCTCTTTCAAGACCTCTAGCACCAACCTCAAGTGCTCTGCATGCTCTTCCTCAGATTTTGAGTACACCAGAATATCATCAATAAAAACAACCACAAACCGATCCAGATAGCTATGGAAGATTCGGTGGCTCATGTACTCCATAAACACCCCCGGTGCATTGGTGACACCAAAGCGGCATTACGAGTACTCATAATGCCCATACCTCGCTCAACGACCGCTCGGATGTCTTCATCCTTCACCTTAATCTGGTGATACCCTGACCTCAAGTCAATCTTGTTAAACACTTTAGCACCCACCAGCTGATCCATCAGATCATCTATCCTCGGAAGAGGATACTTATTCTTGATAGTTACTTTGTTCAGTTGTCTGTAGTCCACGCACAGACGCATACTCCCATCCTTCTTCTTTACCAACAAAACTGGAGCTCCCCATGGTGACACACTAGGCCTCACAAATTTCTTCTCAAGAAGCTCCTCTAACTGCTTCTTCAATTCGCATAACTCGAAGCCGACATCCGAGTGCGGTGCCATAGACACACGCACTCAGTACCGTGCACAAGCTCAATCCCGAACTCAACTTCCCTCTCTGGTGGCACACTAGGAATCTCATCAGGGAACACTTCAGTGGAACTCACACACCACCGCAACCCATCAACTACACTTGGTTCTCAGCAGACATAGACGCCATCAAAGCAAACGGTGACCACCTCTTTCATTACCCGCGCAATTGCTCGTGCAGACAAAGAAATGACTCTTCCTCTTCAGAAGAAGAAAACTAACGAGACTTGTTGAAATAGCTTGATGTGCACATGGTTATCTACTAACGATCCATACCCGAATCACATCCAACCCACCCAAAGGCAAACAAATCGGATCAATCGAAAATCTCTGCAAGAAGACCGACAGAGGACACCTAGCACACATTAGAGAAGTAGTTCTAGGACCGCTTTATTTGGAGTGTCGATAACCATCCCTCTCTCCATAGTAGACAACACTAAATTCAACTTTTCAGCCTGCATAAGAAAAAGAAAAGAGTGCGTAGCACCCGTGTCAATAATAGCAACTAAAGGTGTACCATAGATGAAACATGTACCTCTGATATCATTGGGTCCCTCCGAACTCGCTAGTGCAAATACTCTCCCGATGAGACCTCTCTTTCTTTGGCTTGGTGCACTTGGAGCTAAAGTGACCCACTTCACCACGATTGAAACACACGACTTCCTTGCGATCACACTCCGGATGCCATGTGACCATTCTTCCCACACTTAAAGCATCTCTTCACCTCCAACTTACAATCAAAGCTCTTGTGACCCGGCTTGTCACACTTGAAACACACAACATCGGATGGGGCATCTCCCCACTTGGCCTCTTGCCCTCAAAGATACCTCCTACCTCGCGGACACGCTTCCACCAAAGATACTTGTTACTACCCGCATACCTCTGTTTTCCTTGTCGTGGGACGTCTCATATGGCTTACCCTGTTATGAAATTTCCCCCTCGGTCTCTCATGACCCTAGAGCGGGCATTCTTCATCTTCCTCATAAATCCTGCAGTTGATCTACCAAATCAAGCAAATACTCTAATCTTTTGATACCCTACACTGTTTGATATCGGCTCTCATCCATTCTCAAATTTAATGCACTTTGAGAATTCAAATTTCAACTTTCAAAGATAATGGGGGTAGAACTTAGCCGACTCCAGTGAACTTGGCAAAGATACTCAAGAATGAGACATACTCCCCGCCTCACTCAAGGAATTCCGGCTTTTTCTTACCTCTAACGTCCTCCGGAAATACTTCCTCAAGAATTTCTTTGAACACGCCCAATGTAATCTCCTCTGCAAAGACCCAACCTCTCACCGGTCTCCACCACGGTCATCGACCTCTTCAGATAAAGTATGTGTACTGCACGACTTTCTCGCTCATCGGTGCAAACTAATCACCCCAAGATCCTCTCAATCTCCTTCACCAAGTCGATTGCACCATCCGGTTGTACCTCCCCCTCGAAGGTAGGGGTTCTCTCTGCGGAATGTTGCGGACTACGGGTCTCGATGATTCTGCTGCGTCCCCATAACTTGTGCTATGGCTTGCAACGCCTCAACAAGTGCAGCATCAACTCTTCTGGCCATATCAACCTAGCACTGCAGCATAAACAACCATTCAGAACTAATTCAAGACTCCTAACTGTCATACACAACATGACAAACAGACACACTTGGTCGGACAGACCGAACTTTTGCTCTGATACCACTAATGTAACACCCTATTTCTACCCGGTACTTTATAGTGAAAATCAGAGTATAAAAATCATTTTTCATTTGAAAATCATCCAATGGAATGTTACACAACTACTTCATCAAACTCAACAACAAATAACTTAAACGTCTCTTTACTCAAAAATATGTAACACCATCTCAAAGATAGAACTCACAAACATTAGCAAATAAAACCACGCACCATAAAAATAAGTGCCACGCAGCGGAATAAAACACTATCTCAACAGAATAATCAGCAGTCTCAACAATACATAAAATATCAATATAAAAGCTCAACAGTGAGCCAAACAACAACTAAAGTCTAAATCCCAACCCCTAGGTGCTACGTATCAAAGCAGACCGACTCGGGGAGTAGTGAAGGTAGCAAGCCCTCACTCATGACTACCTGTGGTAAACAACAACAGAAAGGGTGAGTCTCGAACTATATAATAAAAGTGATAATAGGCAATATATACAATCACAGTTCACAGCACAATCAATCATACCAATCATCACTCAATAATGTTCATGTGTTCATGTGAATGTATGCAATGTAGTTATGCATGTGGTACCATTTGCCCTCCGGCAGTCTCATTATTTGCCCTCCGGCAGTCTCATTATCAAATGGAGTCCTCATGACTCTGGCCCTCCGGCCTCACAATCAGTTTATAAACGTCGTGATCAGCAGTAGAATGTATGCATGAGACTCCATGAATACAACACAAACACATTCTCAAATATCTCAATTCACGCACTAACTCTTACCTCATTATTAATCTCATTTATAGCCCCCATGGCTTGGCCTCCTACTCATGCCCCCATGGCATCCTCGGTCATCTCAAGATACAAGCTCAACATAATTAAGTCCCAAGGACTAATCTCATCTAGAGGACTCAACCTCACTCAAGGACCTAATCCACCTTTTAGGACCAAGATAGCAGGTCATCTAGGGACCAAACTGTCACCTAGGGACCAAAACAACACACGCTTAGGCACTTGGCAAAGACTAGGCGCCATTTTCCCCACATTCTCAGCGCCCGTGGTACAAAGACTAGGCGCGGCTTCGGCAAGAATTTGGCGCTCTCGTGGCAACACATGCCCATCGGGCGCCACTTTTTCTAGCACCGCGCCTGCAGGCGGCCACAGTCCTAGACACAAACCTGCACACCCACTCAGACACAAGCTTCGGACACGAGCGCCTCCCGGGCACCTGGGCAAGACTTATTTGGCGCGCCACACACTGGCCCGGCACACACAACACGTTTAAACAGAAAACCACTCGAGCCAAAATGCTTAAAATTGTTTTTGGGCGAGCAAGCGCAAAAGATGGCACGGTAAAATATGCCTAGAACTCTAAGTTTCGCTCAAACCACCCCCAGCGCACACTTTTTGGCGCCACAACAATGCTCTCTAGCACATCTCTCAAATAACACATGAAAACAGAAAACCACTCGAGCCAAATTGTTTAAAAATGTTTTTGGGCAGGTGAATGCAAAATATGGCACAGTAAAATATGCCCAGAAATGTGAGTTTCACTCAACCCACCCCATTTACACACACAAAACCACCCCACGGGACATTTGTAAAATAACACCTGTAACCAGAAAACCATTCGAGCCAAAACACTTAAAATTGGATTTGGGCAGGTGAATGCAAAAGATGGCACGGGAAATTGTGCCTAGAACTCTAAGTTTCACTCCCCGGGCACCAAAACACCCACATTCTCGGCGCCCGATCAGCGACACACACCGCACTCGGCACACAATTCCAAAGACGTGAACAAGAACCCAGCGCCGATTCTCAAAGAAAGTGGTGCCTGCAGCAAAGAACACAACTCTTGGCCCTCATCACTCACGATTACACGGGCGCGCGAATCCTAGCCATTTGGCGCCCCATACACCAAAAACTCCAAATCCTCCAATTCTTTCAATTCAAATCATCTTATAATCACTCTAATACTCCTAATTTCATATTATAACAATCAATTTCATGCTCACTCATCAAACACGTCATAAAACACAAAATCACATATCATAAACCCTAACATAAGCCCTAAATCGATTTTGCCAAGAAATTCATCAAATCCAATGAATCAAATCATCATGCAATCATCAATTAACATCAAACAACACCTATGATCTACATATAACTCATTATCTCCTCTATTATAGAGTGAGACTCCCATTACCTCGAATTAACCGTAGAAATTCCTTCTCACCAAGTCACGTACAAGAACCACAGCAACTATGGAGCTTTCCTCTTCTCCTTTCTCCATTGCGATTGCTTTCTCCCTCTTCTCCTAGGGTTTGCGCCGATTTTCTCTTTTCTCTTCTCCCTTTCTTTCGTTTTCTTTCTTTCTTCTCACAAATGAGAGCAAATTCCAAATTTGGGTATATGTACATTGGGCAGCGCACCTTGGGCCCTTTTACACCCCTCTCCATTTCTTCCACCATCCCTTTAATTAAAATAAATTACTAAATTATAAAAACTATATTATATTCTAATATAATTAAAAGCATTGTAACACTTTAAATAATTTAATCAATTGCTTAATTAAATCATTTAGGGTGTTACAACGGTCAGAACATACTTCCTCGGTTGAGATACATGGAACACATCGTGCAAATTTGATGATTGGGTGGCAATGCAATTCGGTATGCCACCTTCCCAACTCTCTCCAAGATTTGATAGGGTCCAATGAAGCGAGGTGATAGTTTCTTGGACCTCGAGCTCGTCAACTCCGATCCTGGGGGTGACTCTAAGGAATACATGGTCGTAGGCTTGAAATTCTAAGTCTTTCCTCCTTTTGTCATGGTAACTCTTCATGCGCTTTGTGGACGCCTCATCTTCTCTCTCGATCATTTTAACCTTCTGTAGTCTCTACAACCAACTCGGGTCCTAACACAACCCTCTCTCTGTTTCATGCCAACATAGTGGAGTCCTACACCTACGCCATACAATGCTTCAAATGGTGCCATTCCAATACTTGAATGATGATCGTTGTTGTAAGTGAATTCTATCAATGGTAGATACGAATCCCACGCACCTCCTTGCTCAAGCACACAAGCTCTCAATAAGTCTTCTAAGGATTGGATAGTCCTCTCGGATTGACCATCGACCGAGGATGGTATGTCGAGCTCAAACGCAACTTGGAACCCAATGCCTCTTGCAAACTTTTCCAAAATTTCAAGTAAACCTTGGATCTGCATCGATACAATACTCAAAGGGATTCCATGAAGCTTCACAATGACATTGATATAAATTTCGCGCTAACCTCGGACGGGGTATGTGATGTTAATAGGAATAAAGTGTGATGACTTTGTCACCTATCAACAATCACCCAAATGGTGTCAAACCCTCTTGTTGTCCTCTCGCAACCGGTTACAAAGTCCATGGAAATCCGCCCCACTTCCATTCGAATATGTAATATAGCGGTTGCATCAACCCCGCGCTTGGAAACACGGTGTTCCACCTTTGACTTACGGCAAGTCAAACAAGCATAAACGAAACGAGCTACATCCTTCTTCATTCCTTGCCACCAGAATAATTTCTTCAAGTCTTGATACATCTTCGTAGCTCCTGGATGGATACTCAACCGACTTCTGTGACACTCCTTCAGAATTGCCTTCTTGATCTCTTCATCATCAGGTATACATATCCGACCTCTGAACCTCAACAATCCTTGCGCATCTAGCTCAAAATCTTTGTTATCAGCTCGGCCAACACTCACAAACACATCAACCAACTTCACATCAACCTTCTATGCTTCCCTTATACTAAACATGAACTCATTGGTGATCTTCAGCATCCCCAACTTAACACTCCGAGGTGTTACTTCACATACTAGGCTCAAATCTCTAAACTGTTCAATTAATTCTAGCTCCTTTACCATCATTGATGACATATGCAGAGATTTCCTACTCAACAGATCGCCTACAACATTGGCCTTCCACGGGTGATAGTTGGGCATCAAGTCATAGTCCTTCAATAACTCCAACCATCTCCTCTCGCCTCATATTCAATTCCTTACGATCAAACAAGTACCGCAAACTCTTGTGATCACTAAACACCTCGAACCTCGAACCATAAAGGTAATGCCTCCATATCTTTAATGCAAACACTACGGCCTAGCTCTAAATCATGAGTGGGGTAATTCTTCTCATGAGTCTTGATTGCCTTCAAGCGCACGCCACTACTTTACCTTCTTGCATCAAAGACACAGCCCAAACCTAACTTAGATGCATCACAATAGATCACAAAAGGATCCTCGGATTAGGCAACGTCAAGATCGGCGACGTTGTCAATCTTCTCTTCAACTCTTGAAACTCTCTTCACATCGGTCATCCCATACGAAAGCCCTATCTTTACATGTCAATTGGGTTAATGGCAACGCCAATTTGGAGAAACCCTCAATGAATCTTCTCAGAGTAAAGGCTAACCCCAAGAAGCTCCTCACCGGTGGCCGACTTGAGTGCCTCCCACTTCAACACAAACTTCAATCTTTGAAGGGTCCATCTGCAATCCCATTCCGGAAATCACATGGCCTAGGAAACTCACTTCCTCAACCTAAACTCACACTTGGATAGCTTCGCATCTGACTTCTTCTCCTTCGTAACCTTCAAAGACTACCCTTAAGTGCTCAAGATGCTCTTCTCGCCGACTTGGAGTAGTACTCAAGATATCGTCTATGAACACTACCACAAACCGATCTAAGTACTCATGGAAAATACGATTCATATACTCCATGAATACCCACGAGTATTAGTGACACCGAATGGCATTACTAAGTACTCGTAGTGTCCATACCGGAGTTCTAAAAGCCGTCTTTGGTGCGTCTTCGTTCTTCACTTTGATTTGATGGTAGCCCGAGCCTCAAATCAATCTTGGAAAATACTTGAGCACCCACTAATTGATCCATCAAATCGTCAATTCTTGGTAGTGGATACTTGTTCTTAATTGTAACCTTGTTCAATTGTCTATAGTCCACGCACAACCTCATGCTTCCATCTTTCTTCTTCACTAGCAACACAGGTGCTCCCCACGGTGACACGCTTGGTCTCACGAATTTCCTTTCTAACAATTCTTCCAACTGTTTCTTCAGCTCGGACAGCTCAGATGCAGACATCCTATAAGGTGCCATAGACACCGGTCTTGTTCCAGGAATCAATTCTATGGTGAACTCGATCTCTCTCTCAGGTGGCACATCGGGAATTTCTTCCGGAAACACCTCGGCAAACTCTCTAACCACTGGCACATCTTCAATCTTGACTTGATTTTCTACTGATAATGACGCCCATAATGCAAACAGAGTAACCCCTTCTCCTAACAACTTGTGCACTTGTCTAGCAGGAAGTAAAGCCGATTCCTTCACCTCGGCAGCAGGAAAACTAACCGATCTCTCAGCGCAATTGATATGAACATGGTTGTCTACCAACCAGCCCATACCAAGGATGACGTCCATTCCCTCTAGTGGTAAGCAAATTAAGTTAACAAAGAAGTCCCTGCCGAATACAGTCAGTGGGCACTTCGAACATACCAGAGAGGTAGTCACTGAACCCATAGCCGGAGTGTCAATGACCATCTCCCTTACCAATGAAGACAACACTAAACTCGATCTATTAGCACACATGGCAGAAATGAATGAATGAGTTGCGCCAGTATCTATAATTGCTACTAGAGGAACACCGTTGATATAACACGTACCTTTGATTTCATTCACTACCTCGGACCCAAACTAATGCAAACACTTTCCCACACCTCTCTCTTGCTTTGGCTTTGGACACTGGGACTGATGTGCCCCATCTCTCCACAATTGAAACAGACTATCTCCTTTCGCCCACACTCGGCAGATAGGTGGCCCTCCTTGCCACATCTATAACACCTCTTCACCTCGGCCTTGCACTCTCCGCCTTGTGCCTGGGCAATCCACACTGTAACAAGTCGAATAGCAGGAGCGTCTCCCTACTAGGCTTTCCTCTCCCGCGGAATTTCCCTTTCCTCTACCACTAGAATGGTCATAAGGCTTCCAAATCTGCATCGAGGTTGAGCAGTCTTCTTATCTTTCCCATTTCGGCTAGTAGCCACACTATCTTCTTCATAAATTCTACAACTATCCACCATTTCGGAATACACCCTTATCCTTTGATACCCAATTGCTCGCTTGATCTCGGGCTTCAAACCGCTTCAAACTTGATACACTTGGAGAACTCAAGAAGTATCTCCAAGTGTAATGGGGTAAAACTTTATCATTTCTCGGAAAACTTGGCAAAGATACTCCGACACGGTCATGTTACCTTGTTTGAGCTCCAAGAATTCCATCTCTTTCTTCCTCTCACATCTTGGGGTAGTACTTCCTCATGAACTCTTTCTTAAAATTCTCCCATGTGATCTCCTCCTCTCTGCAGCCTTCCAACCTTGGAAGAACTCCAAGCCACGATCGTCGGCTTCCTCAATGAGCATATGAGTCCCAAACCTCACTTTTTGCTCATCGGTGCAATCCATCACTCTGAATATTCTCTCTATTTCTTTTAACCATGCTAGAGAGCCCCATCGGGATCATACCTCCCTCGAAGGTAGGAGGATTCTCCCTCGGAAAGTAGCGAGCCTACGAGCTCCAAAGATCATCGGCATTCTCACGAGGCCGATTCCCATAGCATTTGCCATCGCCTCCAACGCAGCGGCCTATATAGCAAAGATCATTCCTTCCGACTCTTCCGGACCATTCTTACTTCACCGATCACACAATCAAGAATCGGTTTAGAACGAGCCTAAGACTCGAGGCTTAAGACACTTAGACTCAATACTTGGCCTGACAAGACCGAACTTATGCTCTCGATACCAACAATGTAACACCCCTTATCTAATCAATTCGATCTACTAAATTAAAATCGAGTTTCAAAATTCCACTCAAAGGAGGCTACATTTGATGATTTAAAAAGGAAAACAGAAATTCAATTAAGTTCAAATAGTTGCACAAAGATTATACTAAGCATGCAATCGTGCGCATCACATCGGCACAAAGGGTCTAAGCCCATAACATAAGGCACCTCGGCCATAACATAAGGCACCTCGGCCAAGAAACATCAAGTCATAATACATAGTACAAAGTTACAACAAAATGTGATAGTTTTGATTCAAAAGACTACATATCGGAAAATACACAAGATCGGCATAAAAACACTAAAATCTACTCGAAGCCAACCCGGTGTTACACACGACCAGAGCGGCACACAACCGACTTGAGCTAGGCACAACCATCACTCATGTGTACCGCAAGTTGCCGACATGAGAAGCAACATAAAGCGGACTAGGGTGAGTCTCTTAACACAAGTAATATAATGTGAAGAAAGCTTAAGGTTAGAGATAGCACATAAGCACCTCGGTTCATTTAAAACAACACTCACCGATAGTTCAAACAATCGCAAAGAATTATCAATCAACTCATAACACATTAAATTATGAAATGTATGCATGAATGCAACCCAACCACGTGGCATTATGCAATGAGGTACCTCCACCGTCGTTATTTAGCCTATCGCTCTCCGTCGCATACTCGTCGTTATTTTGATATGGAGACCAAGTCCTACCACATCCGAGGTCGAAACCTCCTCCGTCGTTATATGCACATGAACATGCGACTTCATGACAAATGCAATCACACACCAATCAATCATAACGCATGTGAATGCTTACACCGTCGTTACTCCGTCGTTCTACTCCGTCGCTCACACCGACGCCCACACCATCTAGACATCATCACGGTGCTAAGGCCGACCCTACTACACCCGGGTAGAATCACCCTAGGACCTACAACCGACGTCTCAATCACCTCGGCACTCAACAACCGACCTCTCAATCACCTCGGCACTCCATGGTGGACTAATTGTCACACCGAGGACCGCAACGACACTTAGGGACCAAGATGTCACCTAAGGACCAAAATGGACTTAATCGCTCCCTTACTTATGCACATTGGTGCTAAAATCGCACTCGGTGGCGCCCCACAATGTGCTAGGCAACATTGGCGCTTAACATCACCTCGGCACACTATGTGTCACCTCGGCTACCTACTCAACATCACCTCGCACACTATGTGTGTACCTCGCTAACTACACTCAAACCCTCAATTCGGTAGCGCGCTCACAGTTACGCACTCCCTTACACTAAAATCATCTAAGTCATGGGAATTCACTTCTTAGTATTCCCTGGTTCAGTTCACCTATACTTAGGCATTTGGGCGTTTCACCTCGGTGACGCTACCTCGGCCTGAGGACCTCGGTTCACTACCTCTACACCTCGGTAACCTTAAGGCGAAACACCTACACTTCCTGGTTTAAGCGCCCCACCCTCGCTAATGGTGTTTAGACACATACTCACCCTCAAACTCACCAACAGACCCTCAACACTAAGACACTCTAAGCGTTGACTTCCCTCAACTCGGTTTCTCTCACTCTAAGCTTAAGGGTACTCGGTTTGCTCTGTTTCTTGACTTAAACCCAACATGCAACACATTTCCAGCTCACCACACTCATGCACACTCATAGAGTTGAACTGTCGGGCACTTCTGAATGGCGCAACATTGAAGGGAAAAATTGTGTAACAACAATTAGGTGACCAACAAGTCAAGACGACTTTGTACTTATTCGATTAGATACCCCATATCCGTGATAGTCATCCAATTATCTTCAACACTGCTCCCATGATGTGCCCTCAACAACGCCTTCATCAAAAATGTGACCTTACCAATACCACCATACGATGAGTGTAAAAGTCATTGTATTGGTTAAACTCCTCCATCGATCGCTTCGATCGATCGCCAAGCCTCCTCACCCCTTCCAAGAAATGCCGCAATACGGAATCCACGCTACCATCACCAACCACGTTAACAAGTTTTTCAACATAGGACGCATGTACGCTTCGGCATCCCTATTATGTATGTATTAAATACATCGATAACAAAGAACATCGATGATTCAGTAACAATAGGATCTTGCAAAGAGCAAGAGTCGGTGTCAAAGTAGGAGTGTTGAAAGCAATGAGTGATGAGCGAGCTTACTCAGAACAATAGGTGTGGGTTTTGGTTCCTTAATTTCATCAAAATCTTCTTCTTCAAGTCTTTGAACTTTCACTCTACTCAAACTATGCTCAAGTGCATTTTAAGATCAAAATGTTGTATCCTAAGCATGGTCTCGCATTCCATCCCAAAGACTTGCACAAATCTCCCTTTGTCTCGTAATATTTGTTTCAAGTGAGAGTGTGCGGACTCAACTCTGTTGGTGGTGGTGTTGCCAAGGTGCATATGCTTATTTATCCATGCATCAATAAACTTTTCCTTGAAGCGGGTCCAGCTGTGTGGTCTTCACATACTATATGAAACTGGGATAAGGTGCTGCCAAGTCGTTAAACAGACCCAACTCATAATCATACTCTTCCAAGCTTCTTAATAAATTTCCCTTTCAGTCTGAAGGGACAACAACATTTTCTAGTGTTTGTGCCTTCCTCAACATTTGTCTTATATGATCCAGCTTTATCACAAATCAACATGCAGTATTGTTTACCTGATCGTCGTCCGGTGTCAGATCTTCCTATAACTATCACCATCCCAAGTGATTTCCCAACCGCACGCACCCAAGTCAGTAGCTCATCACGAGTAGGAAACAACTGAAATTCAATGACTAAGTGTCAGTTACATAATTTGAATAGTTCCCTAAAATTAAAACAACTAATTCATTCTCACCGTATCAGTTTGGAACGAACTAAAGTCTTGGGATTCGACGACGTCAGTTGACATGTCAAATGCGACAGTTGACATCTCAGCTGCTAAAGTTGACAACTCAACTGCTCCAGATGCTTCCTCATTTTCATCCATTTAAACAAAAACTCGCATGAAGAAGCGCAACGTATCGATTCTGTCGTCATACGCTGTTCGAACGGCCTCATGCGATGCAGAGTTCGAATGAGGTCGTTCGAACAAATCAAATTCACACCCCGCTTAACACTGTTCGAACACGTTCATGCGAACATGTTCGAACGACTCGCTCAACCGAGCGCGTTTGCGAGAAAAAAAAATGGCGTAAAAAACTCAAAACAGAACCAAAATGGAAAATATTTGGTAGCGTTATTACCTTGAGCTAGTTGCAAATGATGGGTAGTTGAATGGGAGTGAATGATGAAGGTGAGGATGGGTGGGTTTTAGAGTGGAGAGAGGGGAGGTTTGGGTGTTGGAGAGGAGTGTTTTGGGTGTTGGAGAAGAAGAGGAGAGGGCAGAGGGGGAAATTGAATTGTAAGTGGGGTTAGTTTGGTAAATGTGTAGGGTGAGGGGGTGTGTTTAGAGTAGGAGGGGGTGTGGGAAAAGCAAAGGCCGACAGGTAAACAGTTATCCAAAACAATTTTAGCCCAGCCCAGCCCGAAATTGTCTTTGACTGACCTAGCCAACCCACATTGACAGCTCTAATAATGATTAAGTGAACTTCATTTTTATTTTGGGTTTTTTTTTTGGACCCCCACCCTCTCCCCTTAAACCCCCACCCACCATATGAAAATACCAAAATACCCCTGTTTGTTTACAAAATCACCATTTCTTCACATAATTGGTCATACCTACGTTTGACCACCTTCACTCGCATATACGCCACAGAGACGTATATACGATCAGCCCAGAAATCCACCAATCGTATATACCCCACACAAACCCTATTTACGACGAACACTTTTTTCCTCACCGTATATACCCCTGTCAAGGCGTATATACGATTAGCCAGAAATTGACCACTCGCATATACCCCCAGAAGACCCTATATACGCATTTAACAACAAGAAGCATCGATATACACCCTTTTGATGTAAATACGATGAACAATTTAATTTTTTTTTTTACTAATTTTTTTTCCTTTGCTTGCAGTGTCCGGTAGGCATAGAGGGAGACGCGAGGTATCTCCTATCGGAGAGAGAGGAGTCATCATCGCCCGAGCACGAGGACTCGGAGGCATAATCACTCCATGCTTCTTGGCGAGGAGACAGAGACAGTGAACCGGTGAGTATCAACTCGAGCCACCGAGTATCACCGAGCACCATGACGCAAGTATCCTGACGCAGCAGGAAGGATTGGCATAGAGGAGGCCGGTTTCTCAAGATCATTCCCACCTACTCCTCAGATCATCCACAAGATCCTCAAGACGATCCTCAACCTTTTCATTACCATCCCCACCTCCCGAGTATCGCCAGGAGCGGCCCAGTGTCGACACTTACTACTGCACTACCATGTATGAGTATCGGGAGGAGCAGCCCAGCAGGATCGGGGGCATCGGGAGGAGGATCACCTCGGCCTCACTGAGGAGCCAGAGGTCTCTCTCTTCACCGATCCGCGGATCATGTCCGCACTTCTATACTTGGTCGACCCGGTAAGTTTTACATTTTTGCTTAAATAATTTATTTAACTCACATAGTCCGCACTTTTGCTTACATTATTTATTTTTTTATTTCGTGAGTATCGGCGTGTTGTCAAAGTATGGGCTCATGGCAACAAAGTCCATACTAGACTCCATCTTCATTACCCCGACCTACTTGGCGCACCACCGTGGTCGGGGACTCGCATTGGCCCCACTTCTCCGGTGATCGCCACGCCACAAGAGACCATGAGTTCTTTGTCGGCTTTTATCGAGAGATGGCACTCGACACTTCGTCATTTCACTTGCCATTTGGTGAAATGACGATCACTCGATGACGTCTTCGCTTGTCGCACCTTCCCATCCGTGGGAACTATGCCACACCTCCCGCCATCACCGTGAGCTCGGAGTATGCCACACACTTCACGAGACATATCTGGGTGTGTCACGGGTTGAGGTCGCTAACAACACCCATGGGGTCCGTATCTGACTTTCAAATGGTGGAGCGGTGTATGAGCGTAACTTGGAGGAGGGGGTGACATCATTATTCTTTGTGAGGGCTTATACGCCGCCTTCCGACCTCTGATGATCTTCACTACGAAGGCGAGAGAGGTGGTGAGGCTAAGTGGCCGGGTCTACTGGATGATCCGAGAGCATATGCTCTTGGAGGCTATGCATGGGGTGCAGTGCACTACCGCCATGTATGAGTCCTTGAACACTGCGTCTTTGAGGACTACGCAGAGAGTGTGGAGGGTATGCCACCTATTTCGTGTACACATTTTAACTTCTTGTATTTTTGTTAAATCATGACCGACTTTTGGTAAATTCTTGTGAATTAAATATGTTGTTTATTTCTCGCATTTCAGAGCTTGGATTATGTGGTATTTCCTCGGATGGCGAGAGGTTGCTGGTCATATCCCGGCAAGTGCGGAGCCACTAGCCGGGCGCTACGGGGAAGAAGAAGTCGGACCACATGAAGCTCGCCCACTACAGGAGGATGCTTGATGAGCCGAGGCGCAGAGGATGTCTGCTTGGCGACCATTTTGAGAGAGGACAGTGGTGGTAGACCCTTTGAGCGAGATCTCCTCACAGAGGCTTCATCACCGGGTGACTTCGAGTTCCGTACATGCCCGATAGGTGCCTACGACGGTTTGGGTACACTCGAGATCATCCCGCGTGACCTCTCCGGTGGCCGTCGAGTCATATCGATCGCGTCTTTCGGATCGCCCACTTCATGGCATCCGTGGAGGACATCATGCGCACTACTCGGGTTGCTCGTGGCCGGATCGATCAGACGTAGGTACTTACAAGGGTACGTTCGCTTCTATCCCCGTGACTATTACTGGCCCACCATCACCTAGAGCTCAGCCCGACACCTCCCGAGCTACGCCACGACGATCTTGACCGGATTAGGGAGGTTGTGACCGCTTGTAGAAAAGGGATTCGTGATGGCGACATCGCGCATGGCGATCCGGCCAGATCGGACACTCCATAGGTCAGTGGGGATGGCGACCGGATGACGTGGTCGGGAGCTTAGACAGCGGGGACGAGGACGGGGGGACGCCGTTAGGGATTTTTATTTGTTTTTTGATGTATTTGATATTATATTGGCACTTTATTATTAACTTTTTTCGGATGTTTTATTTATTTTACGAGTTTCCATGAATTTTTGATTTCATTGATTCGATAAAACAAAGTTACACAAGCGATAAAACATAAACAACTTGAATAAAAATAGACAGATAAAAATAAAATACAATAGAAACTACTGAGCTGGTGGAGTTAATCGACGAAGGATCTCAGCGACGGTCCTTCTGGTTTCTACGTACAGATGAATGTAACTCTTCCATTTAAAGATAATATGATTGGACATCATCTGTCGGAGGTCATCCTCGGTGTTGACATCCACGGCAGACCAGTGAAGACCTCCATCAGTCCATTCCGGTTTCCGATAAACGATACGAATTATCTCATGCTCGTCGTTCTCTGGTTGAACCATCCGCAGTAGTTTCTGCTTAAGAGCAGCAAATGATATATTGTGTTTTAACCTACACGATACAACATCTCTCCCATCGAAACTTATACCATCATCTTTCAAGATGATGCCCTGATGATCAGCAAACCCCATATTAGAATGAACGAGAGTGAGGGAAGAAGGCTCGTAGTATGACATTAGCAAAGCTTGCATCATCTTCAGTTGTGATGTGTGAGAGAAGGAGGAAGTTGAAATTTTGGTGTGAAAATAGTGATGGTGGGAGTGAGTATTTATAGATGAGGTAAAAGATTATCAACCGTTGATTTTGTCGTGCAATCTATATCGTTGATCAACTTCGAAAGTGAAATCATGACCGTTAAAATTTTTTTTACAAATAAAAAAAAAACAAATTTAAGGCTCATCGTATATATGTCATTTGGGACATATATACGATGTGTAATTTTAATACATCGTATATATGCCTGAAGAAGTATATACGATTGACCGTTTTACAGCTACCCACTCTTCTGTAGAAGTCTGATAAAATCACCATTTAAATCTCTTACTATGCCACCACAAGTTGAACTACCTGTGTTGTTGAAATAAGACTGACTTACATTAACTTTGATATAATCGACCAAAGGTGAGGTCCAACAAACGTCAATTTCAGTCGGCCAACTACCAAACCCATTTATTCGAGAAAGCTTTCTTTAATCAACGATAAACTTGGGTTGATTGGTGACTTTGAAGAGCAAGCTCCTCCCTAGGTAGTACTTTGAGAGAACATTGTGGAGATTCTATCTTTCCGAATTTCACTTGCAGCTACACCAAATAAGATAGGCCAATCTTGATTTTGAATACCAATATGATCAGACGTCAGATTCCAATCAAGCCAATTATGAAAACTAATGTTGAAAAACTTACTCCAATGATCTGGAGCAGCGAAGGAGGTCCAAAAATCTGTCACTTCTTCACAATCTTTCAACATATGCAATAACTATTTCAGGGTTATCTATTGACATGCCACACTTCTTCCTCTCCTCATTTATCATTAGCCTACCATGGGCTAACTTTCATAAATAAGCTTTGATTTTGCTTGGGCCAGGCCATCACTAAATCGTATTGAAGGTGGGATTCTTCTCAAAAAAAGCTCTTAGGAATGAGGTTTGTAATAAGATCCCACCAAACAAAATCACTTAACGTAGTTTCATGACCTGCAAGCTTATTAGTGCAGACATTACCGTCTTTGTAAATGTGAGTGCAAAGGAAGTTCATCTATCTAGTTAAGAATAAACAATTATTCCATCTTGTTCCTAACTATTTCCCTAGAGTAGGATATAGCAAGAACACAGAATATAGTGAGTGGAAAATAGAATGTTCGTCCTTTTCATTGGCCTCTAAGGGCTGTTTATATAGTACAATTAGAGTTTTAATGTTAATCAATACAATAAATGACTGTGGCGAGATCTGTGGAGGAATCATAGGGATTTCCTTAAATACATGTCTTGAGTCACGGATAGGCCGGCCGATGGTTAGGCCGACCGGTAGTTAGGCCGACCGATGGTTAGGCCGACCGATAGTTAGGCCGACCGATAGTTAGGTCGACCGATGGTTAGGCCGACCGATGGTTAGGCCGACCGATGCTTATGCCGACCGATAGTTAGGCCGACCGATGGTTAGGCTGACCGAACGATGTAGGTGGCCGAACATATAGACCGAACCGATGACCGGATAGTTGTAAGAGTCGACCGTCTAGGGAATGTGGCCGACCGCATGATTGTGTTCTTCTTCCATTGAGTGCATTATGTCCGGCCGAGCTTTCTTGATACCGGTCAGTCCGGTTGGGAACACAGTCCTTCGAGCGGCGAGCACGAAGTGTGAAGTCGTTCTAATATTTAGATAGGCCTCGGCCGCACTTAAGTTCTTGACCATCAAGTCCTTCCGCTATTGAGTCCTTCGAGTATCAAGTCCTTGATTCCTTTAGTGGTAGTCCTTCGGAGGTTACATGTGTTGCTTCATAGGTGCTCGCTGTAACATCTTCCTTTATACTTTGCTCCGTTAATTTTGACATGACTGTGTATCACTCTCAAAGCAATGAGCATGTTGTCTTCATTGCAGCGAGCGTGTTAGCTTCGCTTTTTATCTAAGAGGACTTCTCATGGGTGGCAAGCGCGTTCGCTTTGCTTTTTTCCCATGAGGTTCGCCCGAGGGTACTGTCGAGACATTGCTCGGTTTTTACCGTGTATCACTCTTAGAGCAATGAGCACGTTGTTTTCATTGCAGCGAGCGCGTTAGCTTCGCTTTTTATCTAAGAGGACTTCTCATGGGTGGCAAGCGCGTTGGCTTTGCTTTTTCCCATGAGGTTCGCCTGAGGGTACTTCGAGACGTTGCTCGGTTTTTACCAATCGGAACTTTGTTTTCGACACATTCTATGTCAAAGCTATTGGAGAAAAGTAGCGAGGAATGCATGCATTTTGAGTCACCTTTTGTTCGGTTGGTTGATAATTTAATTTCTGGTCTCCGTCTTCTTTGCTCGGCTAGTCCCTGTTTGAATGGTATCTACTTACTCAAAATAAAGTATCAGTAACTTCAATATAATTATAATTTAATCTCCGTAGTTATCCCACCAAAAGTAATTAATTGGCTTAAAAAACATTAATATTGAAAACAACCGACTAATTTGACGCGATCAGATAAACAATCAAATTGATTTGTTATAAAAAAATATTAAAAGGTTAATTGCTATTTATTTTAACAATAATGATGGACGGTTTCTTTTTTCAATGTGCATGAATTAGATAAAAGGTTTTTGATAAAAATAATGTTAAAAGGTTTTTTTTTTTGACACAAATGTTAAAAGGTTTTTGATAGCAACGAATATAGAAATTGAAAAGCCGATCATCATTCTCTTTTTTTTTTTTTAACAATAGTCATGAATGTCCATGATAAAGAAGCAACAAATATAAAAATGATATTTATGTTGGTTATTTCACATGTAATCACCAGTGGCATCTACATGATAGAATATTATTCATTGGACCACAGTATTTGCAAAATATAGCATGTGTAGACGATGAATAGCACGTCATTTAACAGTGTTATGGAGTAAAAGTATCCTTGTTATCTACACCCCCTCTCTCAAAAACAAAGTTATTGGGCTACCAATAACACCAAGGCCCAAGTCCACTCATCAATGGCTCACAATGCACCTCCTCAATAGACAGTCCAGATCCCTTCACTCAAGCACTCTTTGACTCTATAAATATAGCATTTATGACTAAAGTGAAGGTACACATTATTACCCACTAATACTTGCATTTAACTCTCCAACGCCTGACTTTAGCATCGGAGTGACTTTGCAGGTACACCCCACCTCAGATCGGCCACCTCATCTCGGCCACCTCAGATCGGCCACCTCATCTCAGCCACCTCAGATCGGCCACCTCATCTCGGCCAAAGCCGTTACTGATCAATCTCATCTCCTACCTACTATCTAGGATCAACTGACCCTTAAATACGGTACAGAACATTGGCGACCACAGTGGGAGTAACTTGAACTTAATTACTTTCACCTTCTTTTCTGATCAGTAATGGCATCTCGACTGAGATCCGGTCCACAACTGTCAAGTGTCATTAAACCGCCACGGTTTTATAATGCGCCTTGCGTCTCGTTCTTGAAAGAGCTCGATCCGTTCTTGAATACATTTCCGAATGAAAGGCTGAAAGCCGTAAAGGATTTGTTGTCAAACTTGGCACTCTCAATTCATCTTTGATACATATTCATTTAATGGCACCACATCTAATTCCACTGAGTTCATCAAGAGAGGTACGACATCTCAGCAAATGCACTTCCAACAAGCAATTTCAATATCGTCATCCCCATTTCACAAGAGCATCGTTTCGGATTTTCACCAAATATCGTCAATTCCGACTATCAAGAATTCATTCAATTCCTGCAACTTTAAACGAAATCAGATGCGATGTCGACATCGCCGTCGAGGTCTGAGCAGGTAGCCGAAGACGAAGTTTCACGGCGAAGCCTTTTTGGACATTACCGATTTCGAATTCAGCAGCTCCATCTATAAAGCTCAGCGTTCAGACCTAAGGTAGCCACGTAGAGAATGATTTCACTTCTAGTCGACGACACATTTAAACTGATGAGATTTGTTGCTGCCAGCATACACGAACGCCAACGTTCTTTGTATTTAGAAAGAACTTTAGCTCAGATTCAACATAACTTAAAGATCTAGATCGAGTGTGTACTTTCTTGAATCCCTAATTTCGTGCAATACTAGATTCGAGCTTCGTAACCCATCTCGGAGAGAGTTTGCACAAGTCGCGATTCTCGAGTTAAATCCCTATAAGTAAAGATCCCAGATGCATTTGCGATGCAAGAATTGTCGCACGCAATGCTCAATTCATATCTCAAAGGTCCCTCTGTTCGAACTTCAAACAAACTCGGCTCCGATCTGCGGACATCCTTGATTCCAGCTACTTGGCATAACTCAAAGTTTTCATTTACGTTAAAGCGGTGAATCCGAAGTCGACGATGGCGACTCAGAGGCCGATATCAGTGCCTAAACAACGCCATCACCAGCTCGGCTTGTCCATGAAGACCGACTTCGTCAAAATCAACATCGTGCCATAGGAATTGAAGTACCCAACGATTGCAAGATTGGGCGTGGATGCCAAACCCAACGAGAATGATTCTATCTCGAATACGACTTTGGCCTCTGATTCAACTCAATCTCGGACTACTACGCCGGTCTTCCAAATAGAGGGAGCTTGCTCCAGCTTCATCTCCGAACTCATGGGTGAAGACCTCCACCCCTCCTCCGAGATGAGCACTGTCGAAATTAAATACGGTTACGGTTCAACCATCGAACATTCATAAATGTATTCTTCACAAAATTGTTCACATCCGGTTGATTCAGGGAGAATCAGATCTATTCTTCATCAAGAATCGAGATTCTCCCAAGAATTTGGTTATTACGTGATTGATCTGAACCGATTCAAGCCTGGAAACAACGATCAGGTGGTAAGATCCATTGTCGTCGTTCACGTTGCGGCAAAATCAACAGCGAGACGCGAAATCGTCAAAGCATCCGACGTTCCTACACGAAGATAGTGGTTTCCGACCAAAGTTTGAAGGTTCTTGATGCGAACTCAGCAACATCAAACTAAGATGCCGATCTCCTACACGATGAGTTCCACTTTTGAAGTCGGTAATGCTCCACGTCGGTCTTATACGACGTCGGCCATTTAATTCCTGTTGACATTTGACGCCTTCTCTGAGTTCCGTCGTTAAAGTCAGATCAGCCAACTATGATTCTGATTTCATAATCTTTGATGACCGAGCTGGGTGTAATTATAAGACCGTAATCCCTATGCCAAACGACTATGACGTGGCTAGACTCATTCAAGTCCATGCTGCAGGACATCTAGTTTATCTTTTCTCCGTGGGCCACGTGGTTGTCACTTCACTATTTCCTTAATCTCGGACCAAGCATTAGTGGATTGATCTCGGCCATTAGATTACATTCTGGGCCTTATGTACCTTGCTTTAATAAAATACTAAATCCACTCCACCAGGGTGCAAGAAGTGGAGCCAGGTGATATTAAATTTTGATATTTCATTTGCTATTTGATTCTTGTTTGGTTAGGCAGGAACCAAGGTACCGACGTCGGGTTTCGGTTTATCTCACCACATTGGCGACCAAGATCTGGCTTCTCTCACGCCAAACTCGGGTTCGGTTGATACCGACCATGCCGTCACACACGCATCCGACCACATAGAGCAAAGTGGACGTTGAATTTCATCCATCAAAACCATGCTTGGAATCAAGCCAATGTCAACATTAGTAACATCACCGCGAGAACTCTCGACCTCGGCGTCACAAGGTCCTTGGTGCCTACTCTCCGCAGCTAGGACATGATCCTAATTAAGCAACATGAATCATCATCGGCCTATAACATGGGTTTTTCTTAATCTTCAAGGCAACCTCGCGCTTCACTTGGGGAAAACGACAGATACTATTCACATACATCCACATTGGTCTGGTCTTCAAGTCAAAAGAAGTTATACTCAATTTTGAGATCATGGCAAGTCGATCTCACCGATTTGACCTCAAATTACGAGCCTTCAGCAAATACATCGACGTCGTTCCGGTCTTCGAAAACCAACCTCATCATGTCGAGAACCATCCAATTAAACATGCTGTTCGGCGAACTTTAAATCGGAAGAAACTCATTCCAGAACCCGAAGATAATCTCGGAAGAAGGGCGAGAATGAACAACCTCGGCTAGGCAATAACCTTGGTTTCAAAGACGAACGGTTTTCCCTCCATGTCGAAACCGATTGATGCCGATGGGAACCATGCTCGCCAAAGCCACATACCGGGATCATTCTGAGAATGCAGAATGACGACACTGAGATCAGGATCAGTAATTGATTGCCATTTACGTGAACACTATAATGCTGTCCGACATAACTTCCCGTAGGCCACCTGCAAGTCCAACAACTTTAAACTGAAATGCCAAGAGGCGTTTTTGCCAAGTTCACGGTCCGACTCCGTCGTCAGCTGTACGCACCTCCGATCCCTATTCCTTTGTGCTCCCTCGACCTCGGAAATCTTCACCAACTTCAATTTTATTGTCGATCTCCGACTCGTTCCTCCATGCCGAGATACTTCCCACGCCAGTCCAAGCTCCATCTCACCGGGTTCGAGCTCATCTCAAGTTGAATAAATAAGCCAAATAAGCCAAGTGCTGAATCTCAAAGTGGCACGTGACGTGATGCCCACTACTTCCACGCACATGACTATGTTCTGGGCTTCAAAGGATACAACCACACTCGGCCCATTCTAATAAATCCCATGATGTTGTATGCATTGAGTTACAGGTTATACTTTTCGTTTTGCATATTTCTCTAAGTGTATTCCGTTCAGTAGGTTCACACTCAACCCCCCTGGAATCATGGATGACATTTATGAGGAACATTCCTCCTTTGCTTCATCCTCACCCCGAGGGCAACATTCTAAACGCCGGGAGACCCTCCCGAGGCAGGAACGTCGCCTACACCGGTCTAGGAAAACCCCGGATCGCAAAAATGGCGCGTACCCATTGGTTCCAGGGGAGTGAAGTGGTTCAGATTCTTCAAAACGACTTCGGATAACACGAGGTTAGTATCAATTATTAACAGAATTAGCTTTTTCAAAGCATTCTATTCCGACATTACATGTCGAACCTCTTAGCCTGGAGAGTTCCTCCCAGGAC
This sequence comes from Oxytropis ochrocephala, assembly GCA_020916435.1. NCBI lineage: Eukaryota > Viridiplantae > Streptophyta > Magnoliopsida > Fabales > Fabaceae > Oxytropis > Oxytropis ochrocephala. Next base: position 41,154,919 of record CM037095.1, read on the forward strand.
GACGTTATATGTTGAATCTCGGCATAGACTTAGCTTTTTCAAGGCATTCTATTCCGACATTACATGTCGAACCTCTTAGCCTGGAGAGTTGCTCCCAGGACGACGTTATATGTTGAATCTCGGCATAGACTTAGTTTTTTCAAGGCATTCTATTCCGACATTACATGTCGAACCTCTTAGCCTGGAGAGTTGCTCCCAGGACGACGTTATATGTTGAATCTCGGCATAGACTTAGCTTTTTTAAGGCATTCTATTCCGACATTACGTACATGTCGAACCTCTTAGCCTGGAGAGTTGCTCCCAGGACGACGTTATATGTTGAATCTCGGCATAGACTTAGCTTTTACAAGGCATTCTATTCCGACATTACAATCAATGAAACAGGTTACAAATCGAAAGGTGCTTGGTCTCCGATCCTCGATCCAGATCTACGATCAGAATCGCCGAGTTTGGTAGTGGCTGAGAACGAACATTAGTTTGCATTTCGATTTACTCCAACCTCGGCACGCCGTCTCACAAGCTCTGAATCGGATCAATGCCAAGAAGCAAGTTCAGCAGCAAATTCGTCGGATGCCAAATCGGATTAATGAATCCCAGAGCGCTCGGATTCCTCCTCTTTTGCAGTATTGGCCTGAACACTTCTCAGCGCCGCCCTCCGTTAATCGTCCTCCGCAAAATGATAAAGACTTTAGCGCTGGCACTTTCCAGTCCGGTGCCGGCGACGACAATTAACACTTCGATCCCGACTTCAACGCCGCAATCCACCTTGCGAACTCGGTTCTCCGTCGGCACTTGGTTCATGTCAGATGCCGATCTCAAGTTCGCACTGCGCCCCAACTCGGACGTCGTACTCCGGTTCAACAACTTTAAATGACATGCTGGTGCTTGCTTCGAGATACAAGAAATTATGTTTGAATTTTGAAGATGAGGATAGATCCGGATTTCGCATTCGCATCGGTTCCTTTTATGTTCAAGAAATTTACATCTAGGGAAGATCATTTCTCCTTTACGCAGGCATTGCACCTAATTTGCAATCTCGTCAAATGATCAAGCTCCTGAATTCAAGAATTCAAATATCAAGTTGCTACAAGTGCATCAAAGAGCATAAATAATTCATTCAATTTACAATACCAACAACTCCGTTCCAGACGCAATATCGGTGTCACCATTGACGGTGCGAAATCAATATCACCGCAAGGATTGTCGGCCTCACAAATCAAGCGCTCTACTTGGCGTGTCGAAGTCTCCTTGACGCGTCTTTGAAGTCGCTCTCGCCGAACGTGTTCTCACGAGCTCGCGGCGCAAAGCTCAACAAGATCAAGAACTCACTCAAGTCCTTTCTCATTCTTTTTCAAATCTTTGCGAGAAAGTTCATTGTCAAGAATCCATCTCTACATCTAATTATCTACCGAGAGGATCCGTCTTCCGACATTTTCGTGCTCTCACGTCACATAACGCCGCCATAGTTTTGCTCTAAATCGGGGACGTATCGCGCATATGATTCATAACTCGATTTTGGCAAAGCAGATCGGTCTTCTTGACTCCAACAAAATTCGAGGATCTTCCCGGATGCGCTTCAAAGTTATTTCCAAAGAACTCCCGCTCGATCTCCCACGGTCCGACCTCGATGACACCAACCTCTCGTGGAGGACGCCGCAACGATGCACGCCGTGGCACCAACACTAAGTCAGACTCTTCGACCTCGTCTCTTCTTCTAGTTCAGCAAACATCAAGACTTTAATTCGGTTCCCTTACTCCTTACGGGCATCGACCTCGGCGTCGGCATTGGCATCGACGTCGTCGGCATCTTTCTTCTATCACGAACAGGAGCTCAGCATGCACTTTCAATCGGAAATTCTCAATGTTGGAATACGAATAATCATGTTGCCGCCGTCAATTTACGCTGGAACCGTGTGTTTGCTACTATGTGTTTGTGTTTTGATAAAGAATGATAGATACACCCTATCCATATGCATAAAATCAGGGACCGATGTACCGACTTTGAGTTTTGCTTCAACTCACCACGCCAAAGGCAACATGAATATGTCCGGCCCGAGATCGATGCGCTAACATATGCACGGACCGACATCAACTGCTAATCCAACTTCGACAAGAAATTCTACATCCAGGTTCTATTTTTCATTTAAATAAACACTAGGATAATGGACGATAATCAATCATCGACATTACATGTCGAAACTCTCAAACTATATCAAGTCCGGAACCAACAAAATTCGAGAATTAAAAATCGTCTCAAAGCGCCCATCAAGATCGGAATGAGCATGCATGCATTCGGACATCTTAATCTCGGTAGTTTGAAAAGGAATCAAGTCTAGATCACCTCGCCAAAGTAATTCGACTTAGGGGCAACTGTTATGGAGTAAAAGTATCCTTGTTATCTACACCCCCTCTCTCAAAAACAAAGTTATTGGGCTACCAATAACACCAAGGCCCAAGTCCACTCATCAATGGCTCACAATGCACCTCCTCGATAGACGGTCGGATCCCTTCACTCAAGCACTCTTTGACTCTATAAATATAGCATTTATGACTAAAGTGAAGGTACACATTATTACCCACTAATACTTGCATTTAACTCTCCAACGCCTGACTTTAGCATCGGAGTGACTTTGCAGGTACACCCCACCTCAGATCGGCCACCTCATCTCGGCCACCTCAGATCGGCCACCTCATCTTGGCCAAAGCCGTTACTGATCAATCTCATCTCCTACCTACTATCTAGGATCAACTGACCCTTAAATACGGTACAGAACAAACAGAAATATGAGTTTGAAGATACTTTTAAACCTTTCTACGGAGGATGCATGTTCAGCCTGATGAATTAGTATTGCCCAGTGATATGAACCCAGTAGGAGGTGCCTTTTTAATAACTCGGAGATAGGCCAGTATCGTCGATTTCACAATCTCAGGCGCTCTATGAAAAAGGATTGATCGGCTTTTAAATAGGTTGATTGCCAAATATTTAGCTTCATCGAAGCTAGAGTGTTTCTATCGTTTTAAGATCTAAGTGGTTGAATCATGTTGTTTGTAACAATGCATTCAACATGTGAAAAATGGGTGAGGCCGAGGGATAGTTTTACCATGGCCCCACGGTGGGCGCCAATGTTCCTAACTATTTCCCTAGAGTAGGATATAGCAAGAACACAGAATATAGTGAGTGGAAAATAGAATGTTCGTCCTTTTCATTGGCCTCTAAGGGCTGTTTATATAGTACAATTAGAGTTTTAATGCTAATCAATACAATAAATGACTGTGGCGAGATCTGTGGAGGAATCATAGGGATTTCCTTAAATTCATGTCTTGAGTCACGGATAAAGTTTACCGATGGTTAGGCCGCCGGTAGTTAAGCCGCCGATGGTTAGGCCGACCGATAGTTAGGCCGACCGATAGTTAGGTCGACCGATGGTTAGGCCGACCGATGGTTAGGCCGACCGATGCTTATGCCGACCGATAGTTAGGCCGACCGATGGTTAGGCCGACCGAACGATGTAGGTGGCCGAACATATAAGCCATCGAACCGATGACCGGATAGTACAAAGAGCCGACCGCTCAGGGAATGTGGCCGACCGCATGATTGTGTTCTTCTTCCATTGAGTGCATTATGTCCGGCCGAGCTTTCTTAATACCGGTCAGTCCGGTTGGGAACACATTTTTAAGCTTCCAAAGGAATTAATTAACCACATTGCAATTAATGAATACATAAACCACTAATTGAGAATCACATTGTAGCCACAACAAATTTCAACATTTAGCACGTGTAATAATCTCTATAGCAACCTTGAAGCCAAATGAAAAGTTAATATAAATGTCTATATTTAAATATCTTTATTTTTTAAATGCCTACATTTAAATACCTATATTTTAACATATCATCATTATCATTATCATTATTATATACAACCACGAGTTGTACACATAATCACTCCACATCACCTTTTCTAAAATGCCATGCAATACACAAATAAAGTAGGTGGCATCCACATTACATTTTAGCTGAAACCGATGGCTAGGATAACAAACAATTGTCACATCAATCATTTTATATGGTTGAGATCATTGCACTAGATGCGCCTAGGCAAAAAAAAAAAGGGACAAGAAGGCTAGGGTCACAGTTTCACTTGCAAGTTTCGATTCCCTTATGTCTAATTCTACCTGAATTCCCTTATTTTATTTAATTATCAATCCCTTTACTAAAACTATAAATTTGTTTGGTCATTCGCGATTAATATTCTTTTTCCTAAATTAACCCCTGTTTGGTCATGCAAGAATTTAAATTCAGAAAAAGCATAAAGAGCAAAAAGGTTGAATGATTGGAAGACTAAATTATGGTTTGGTCATGCCCTAATTATAGCCCCAATTATCCTATAGGTCCACCAACTAATTGCAGTACGGTCGCTAATCAATTAATTAATTAAGAACATGCAAAGGGTAGCTAATCCTAAGAATGTGATAAAAACAATAGGACAATATTAATTTAAATAAAAATAGAAATTCAAATTAGAAATTAGAACATGAAAGGTCTCTAAATTGCAAGATCCACCTAAGACCCTAGAAGAGGACTTAGGTATCCATAGGTATCAAGAATAATAAACTAGAAATAAGATTCATGAAATACAAAGATAAAGAATAATCGGTAAATTAGATAAATTCTTTATCTATGTCTTCAATCTCCTCTTTCAGCTTCAAGCTCTCTCACGGTGTCAAGAACGGTACCCAAGTCTTCCAATTAGAGAAAGTCTTTATCTATTTTGTTACTTAGATTGGTTTTTTTTTTTTGTTTTTCGTCTAGCTTAGATTGTTTTGTTTTTGTTTTTCGTCTAGCCTTTAGGCTGTAGTGTTTAAGGGCTCTCTATTATTGCTTTGGTTCGAGCTTTTTTGATGGCAAGAGTTTTGATCTAGACCCCCTTCACTTTTTTTGTCTTTTTCCTTTTATTAATAAATTCGGACGGTATGCGTGTTTGTTTAAATTAAACTTCAAATGAATTAATTAACTAGATTGCAATTATTGAATACAGGGACCACTAATTAAGAATAACCCCAACAATTTCAACATTTAGCACATAGCACATGCAATAATGATGTCTATAGCAACCTTGAAGCCAAATAAAAAGTTAATATAAATGTCTATATTTAAATATCTTTATTTTTTAAATTCCTATATTTAAATACCTATATTTTAACTTATAAATATATATAATAATAATTGAATAATATGTAACAGAAATTAGGAGGAGTAGGAGGAGGAGAGAGAGAAAGGAGTTGTGGTGGTTGTTTCTTTCTGGTTTCCCTCCCTCTCAAACAAACGCAAACCCAATCCATTCATTCCATTCCATTCCATTCCATTCCATTCCCGTTTGGATGGAGAAGGTGGTAATGAGCAGAAGCAGGATGTTAATGTTGAGTTGTTTCCACACTACCAACAACAACAACACTCTTCTTCTTCTTCCCAATTCCTCCTATTCTTTCCACCGCAGCAATTTCACTCTTAATAAGGCGGCTAATAATGTGGTTGTTGCTGCAACTCATTTATCTCTTCCACCACCGCTCAAGGTCCCTCCTCACTATTCTTCACTCTTTCTTTTTATTTATTTAATTTTCAATTCTTCACACTTTGAAGGAAGCTTTGTTTGATTAATTGATTCAGAAGAAAGCAGCAGATGTATCTCCCCTCCTCAAAGGCTCCTCCATCTTTCTACTTGGTCCGTCGTCACCCCTAATCAATCATCTTATCTTCTCTTAATTAATTAATTAGGTTAACTTAACTTGTTATTATTATATCTCTATTTCATTTGATTTGATTTGTTGAAGGCTTCAAAAGCTCTCTTAAAACCAATTTGGGAAAGCTGCTCGCTCATGTCTTACGTTATTATTATTTTGACAGGTAAGATTGGTATCTACCTAAACTCTTTTCAATTTTCAATTCACGAACGTAATGGACAAAGATAAACTTTAATTATTAGGAAATAGACTAAATTGAGGATGATGCTTTATTCTTTCTCTTCTATTTTATCATAACATAAAATGTAGCTTATAAGCCTCGTTCTCTTCACTTTCTAAAGACATTTTCAGTTTTCATTTTCCCATATCTGTCTGTATTTATTATAGGCTACTAAGCTAACAAAAAGATGGAAGACACTTGAACATTGTTAAGATTGAAGAAATAACAAGTAAAGAGAAGGTTAAAGTCTAGTCCACTACTTGAGTTATGTACCTCTGTTATATCATTATTTCTGTACAGCTAATTTTCTTTTTGACTTTATGCTCAATTAGTTAGATGTAACTGTAGTTAGGCTTGAGTTAGTTTGTAACCTTAGTTAGCTTCTTTACTCAGTTGTATCTTGAGATCAGAGTTTCCATCAACCACCATGGCTGCACCAATTGTGAAATGGTATCAGAGCACCTAATCGGGCTCTGTCACCATCGCTGCATATCGTTCAACCATTCTGTGTTCTTCAATTCGTTCAAATCATCATTAATAGAGAACATAGCCAAGGTAATTCAATCAAAGTCAAAGGAAACAAGCAAAAAGGAAACTGAGCTAGACAGGACGCCAAAACTCAGCAAAATGGAGCCTGCACCAGACAAGGTGCCAAAACACAGTGAAATGGCGCCTGTGCTAGACAAGGCGCCAAGTGACACCAAATTGGAGCCAGCTCAAGCCAAACTCGTGGAACAACACTCACTCTCGAAGCTTCTGAAAATCAGTTAGAATACAACTGAATTCTGTTAGTAAAACTGTTAGCCGATTCAATCACTTGTAACCGAGTTCTAAAGTTGCATCCTCTTGTATAAATAGTTAGTTCCAAGTGTAAATTGACAGAGAAAATATTCATAATGAAAATATCAGAAACTAGTTCCATTCTATCCTCTTGAATTCTCTCTTTTATGGTATCAATCGCCATTCTCGATCCAATCCTTGCTTTCGCTCCTTCTTCGTTCACCTATCAGCCACAACAATGGCGTCTGAAACTTCACCAATCGCGAATTCACAAACCGAACCAGGCTCAAACGTGTTTGCAATCGGTGGAAATGGTGCAAATTCATCACACAACTTTCATACACCAAAGCTCTCTATAAAACTCGAGGACAAAAACTTTCTACTATGGAGCCAACAAGTAACAGGTATAATCACGTCCTACAAACTCCATCGTCTTCTTGTTAATCCTACAATACCACCACAATTCAATTCAGAAGCAGATAGACAAAACAACAATCCTTCTGAAGAATATGAAAGATGGCTGGACATTCAATAAACTTGACTAGACCAGAAATAGCTTACACAGTCAATAAACTTTGCCAATATCTATCTCAACCTCTTGAAACACACTGGAAAGCCACCAAACGACTCCTTAGATATCTAAGTGGAACACTACATCATGGTTTGCTAATGCAACCAGGGAAAATTGACAACAAAATGTCCATCAATGTATACTGTGGCAGTGATTGGGGAAGTGATGTTGATGACAGGCGCTCAACCACGGGTCTGTGTGTATATCTTGGACCTAATCTAGTTACTTGGAGTGCCAAGAAACAAAGTTTAGTGGCACGGTCAAGTGCAGAAGCAGAATACAGGGCAATGGCACATGCCACTGCAGAACTACTGTGGATATAGTCCTTATTAGATGAGCTACAAGTTCCACATCAAACACCTAATCTAATGTGTGATAATCTGTCAGCTGTGCTCTTAGTACATAATCCCATACTGCATTCCAGAACGAAGCACATTGAGATGGACATTCATTTTGTTCGAGAGAAGATTGCTGCTAAGTCACTCATAGTAAAACATGTCTCAGCAAGTCACCAAGTTGCTGACATCCTAACTAAACCTTTGGGAACAACATCATTTCTACAACTTAGAGACAAGCTCAAAGTAAGGAACCTACTTGAGCTTGACAGGGGAGTAATAGAGAACATAGCCAAGGTAATTCAATCAAAGTCAAAGGAAACAAGCAAAAAGGAAATTGAGCTAGACAAGGCGCCAAAACACAGCAAAATGGAGCCTGCACCAGACAAGGCGCCAAAACACAGTGAAATGGCGCCTGTGCTAGACAAGGTGCCAAGTGACACCAAATTGGAGCCAGCTCAAGCCAAACTCGTGGAACAACACTCACTCACTCTCGAAGCTTCTGAAAATCAGTTAGAATACAACTGAATTCTGTTAGTAAAACTGTTAGCCGATTCAATCACTTGTAACCGAATTCTAAAGTTGCATCCTCTTGTATAAATAGTTAGTTCCAAGTGTAAATTGACAGAGAAAATATTCATAATGAAAATATCAGAAACTAGTTCCATTCTATCCTCTTGAATTCTCTCTTTTAATCATCGATTTGTCAATTCCCTAATTTCTCAAATTCAGTTGTTTCGTTTTTTCTCTCCTTCTTTCGTTTTTCTCTCTTTTAATCATCGATTTGAAGTAGCCAGAAATGAAATTGGCATATCCTTATGCCAAAGGATATGCATTAGACTTGCTGGAAGAGACGAGGTTATTAGCAGCCAAGCCTTATTCCACACCCATGGAACCTCATTTGCAACTACATAAGGAATCAGGAATATTACTAGATGATGTCCCTGCTTATAGAAGATTAGTGGGGAAGCTACTTTATCTCACTCACTCTAGACCTGAAATCTCCTATGCAGTAGGAAAATTGAGTCAATTTCTTGATAAACCAACTGATGTACATATGTTAGCAGCTACACATGTTGTGAGGTTTATCAAAGGAAACCCAGGGCAGTGACTACATTTCAGTTCCAATTCTGATATGCTGCTGAAAGGGTTTTGTGACTTTGATTGGGGAGTCTGTCCTGACACAAGGAGGTCTACTTCCGGTTTTTGCTTCTTCTTAGGCACATCTTTGGTGTCATGGAAGAGCAAGAAACAATCTATCGTGTCTCGTTCTACATCCGAGGCTGAATACAGAGCACTTGCCCAGGCTACCTGTGAGGCACAGTGGCTTCTGTATTTGTTGAGAGATCTGCAGATTCCACATTCTGCATCTGTTGTCATCTACTGTGACAATAAATCAGAACTGCACATTGCTGCCAATCCTGTATTCCACGAGCGCACAAAGCATATAGAAATAGACTGTCATGTGGTGCGTGACAAGGTTCAGAATGGTGTGCTTAACTTGCTGCCAATATCATCAAAGGAGCAAACAAAGTTTCTCAACCCAGGATTATTCAACAGCTTGCAAAGTAAGCTTGGAATGAACAATATTCATTCCAGCTTAAGGAGGACTGTTAAGATTGAAGAAATAACAAGAAAAGAGAAGGTTAAAGTCTAGTCCACTACTTGAGTTATGCACAGTTATGTACCTCTGTTATATCATTATTTCTGTACAGCTAATTTTCTTTTTGACTTTATGGTCAGTTTGTTAGATGTAACTGTAGTTAGGCTTGAGTTAGTTTGTAACCTTAGTTAGCTTCTTTACTCAGTTGTATATAGTGTTAGATTGAACAGTAACCGATTCAGTTACTCAGTTAATATACGAAACAGAATTTCTTTCTTCTTCTCTTTCTCTGCATCTTGAGATCAGAGTTTCCATCTACCACCATGGCTGCACCGATTGTGAAAAACATGGTTAGCAAGATTACATTTCTGGAACAATTGAACATGCTTTTTGTTTCTCATTTTTCAAACTCTTCTTTAATGTTTTTTAGTTTCAGTGGAAATGAAAACAAGAAACCAGAAAAGTAAACAGGCTTTGGCTTCAATTTTTTTTGTCTAAATCTAAATAAACATCATGTCAGTTAATGTACTATTTCTTTATTTATTCAGCGACAATTTGGTGGAAGAAGCTATAGGTGGTGCATCAGCTGCAAAATCCTTCAGACAGAGTGATGAAAACGGCTTCTATGACTCTGAGGTAGTTCATTCTTGCTTCTATTACACTTCATTTTTCTTTGCCTTCCTTTCTTCCATCGAATGCATGCTTAATTACCATCAGTTACTTCGGTTATTTGTTCATCATCTGTACAGCGCGAGCCTAACAAACTAACTAATTTCTTCTAAATAAATAGCTCAACTGATGTGTTCTTTTTACCTTCAATTTCAGGATAAAGATGCCCCATATTATATACATCAATCAATTAATCTCTGAGATGAATTAGAATATAGATTATTTATGTTTTGCTTCTTGCATGTCAAATTCTGCAGACTGAAGTACTGAAGCAGCTGTCATCCATGGGTCGACTAGTAGTTTGTGCTGGAAATCGTGCTGTTCAAAATTCAACTAATCTGTATGTTTATTTATACTTTACCTCACTTTCTCACTTTTACTAAGGCCCTCCTGTTTGGAAGATGTTATTTTCAAGCTTATCAAAAACAGCTCAAATAAATAAGCTTTTACGTATTATTCTGTCAAGGTAGTTTACGAAAAAATAGCTTATGAATGAAGATACAACTTTCGTCAGTGAGTGAGAACTTATGAATTACATAAAAACTTATTTATCTCCATAAGCTCTTATTCATAGATCCTCCAAACAGGGCCTACATGATACATGCTCTTAAATTTTGACTTCAATGTTGTCTTTACATGCTCTTAAATTTTGACACAGGGCACTTTTGAGACATGGGATTTCATTGTGGATAGATGTGCCTTTAGACATTGTGGCTAGGGATGTAACTGAAGACCAGCATCAATTTTCTTCATTTGAGATATCTACTTCAGGAGGATCTTACCAAGAGGTTGATTCCTTACTGTTACAAACTTGTACTAGTTGAAATAAATCAAACTTCTTATTCTTAATCTGTCTCTCTCTCTGATAAATGAATGATATTAGGTAGTGGGTGAACTTGGTGCTCTATACAATAAGTGCAAAGATGGATTTGCTACAGCTGATGCAATTATTTCACTTCAAAGTATATATATAACCAACCTTTCCAATAAGCTGCTTTAACAATTTGTTGTCATCCCTCAATTCCTAACAGCTTTCTTTTTACAGAAGTAGCTTCTCAGTTGGGTTATGATAACTTAGATGACATTACAACAGAAGACGTGACTTTGGAGGTTATAAATCTTATTCAACCAGTTTTTAGCTTTGATTCAAGCAATTATTGTTCTTAGAAAGTTCCATTTATTTCAGGCTCTTGTGGAGATTGAGAAGTTGACCAGAGTAAAGAAGATGCTGGAAGATGCTGCAAGACCTTTCTAACCAACCTGTCATGAATTTCAACATTCTAAACTCTTTTTTTGAATCAACTAGTATTTTGGTTACACTTTTTCTTGTTTATTTGTATGATGGTACAAGTCTACAAGAGAACCCAATAGGGAACCCAACATAACAAAAGAGGCAAAATAAAACAGAACCAGCTATATCAGCAAAGCCTATAATTTTTTGCACAGACTCAAAACCTCAAGGATCTTTGTCTTGCATATAGTAAATTGCAAATACCCTCTCTTGTCATAATTGTAAAATAAAATTATGCAGCAGCAGCATTCCAAATAAACCAAAGAGAGAGCTGAATGTCAGTCATGTAAGCATAATTGTTGATTCCTAAAATCATGTCTGTCGGTCTCACACTGCTCCTCCGATTACTTTTAAACAGTTTATCATAGAGGTAATACCTAATTTAGTCCCTGACTTTTTACATATGTCAATTCAGTCCTCAACTTTTACAATTGTATGTCAATTTTGTCCTTCTGTCAACAACTATTAGTAAACAGTGTTAACGGAGCTGACGTGGCTATTAGAGACCAAATTGTCACTACAAAGGTTCATCCTCCATAACGGTGTGCTCACAGTAAATTTGCAGTTTTTCCCCATGAGCCAACACATACCTTGTCATTTCATTAACGTCTCTTGATCAATGCCCAAAAATTTCAAACCAACTTCAAGTTCTTCCTCACAAACCCTCCAAAACGGTTGTTGGATACTAAAATATGCCTTGCAGGACTTGACACATTACCTTGAACTACAACATTTGGGTCCCAACCTTTTCCTACCATCCGCTAGCCATATCAACTGCCCGATCCTAACTAACTACATCAACACCTGTCAAACTTACTCTCTCAAGCAATCCACATATAGGATTAAAGGGATCGAGTTTTGGATGTGTTTTCTTCACAATATCTATTATTCCAGAAAGTAGACTAAGAGTGTCTAAGAATAAAATCACCTGTCATAGAATTCATACCAAGTGAACGAACTATCAATACAATGAAACCAAACACGATGGTGTAAATAAACAAATGAGTGAAAGAGAGTCATCTTACCCCATCAACCTTGAAAACATTCCACTACAAGATCAACATTTTCTGATCTCACACGAAATGAAGGATATTTCTCATAGATGACTTGCTAACTCTGGTTAATAAAGGTTAGCTAATTAGATGTGTTTTCACTTCAGTAAAGAAAACATAATATAGAAGTCAAGAGTGCAAATTACAGCCAATAAATTTGCAAGGCACAAAAATATGAAAGCAACAATGACAGCACCCCCAGTAAATAAATAGTTCATGTAGAATACCATTTTTTTTTTTTTGAGATTAAACGGGGCATAAAGCACGGAGAGAGATTACACGAGGATCAAACGAGGAGTAGAAGGGTGGGAATAGGCTGGGTCGAGCTAGGCTTTGCATGGCCTGGACCTGGCCTGCATTGAAAATGTTAGGCTAGAGCCTGGCCTATGCCCTATCGTAGGCCCATTTTTTAGGTCTGCCCTGGCCTTTCTGAAAGCTTGACAAGGCCTGAAAGCATGTTTAAAAGCCTATTTGACTATTTTTTAAGAAGGTCTACAACATTTCGATGATGTAAGTCATTGTAAATAGACTAACTAGCTAATAGATCAATGACATTAAGTTCTAATTGAGATCTAACAAAACCTTTTAGGCGAATTTCTTTATATGACATTTTTTTTAAATTCTATTTTATAATAATAACTTCAACTATGTCAAAAATTGATGTAGGTTAATGTGTTTAAACAAACCAAAAATGTTAGCAAAACTATGACTTAACACAAAGTACCAAATTCAATACAAAATAATACTAGTAATTAAAAATATTTTTAATATTTATTTAAATAGGCCGGTCTGATAGGCCTAAAAGGCTTTTCTGATAGCCTATGGTCTGGCCTATTTAGCTAAATAGGCTTTTTAAAAAGCATTGGCCTTATTTGTTTATAAAAAAGTCTGGCTTGGCCTGAGCCTGTCGTAGGCTGGGCCCTAGGCCCCTGTTAGGCGGCCTGGCCTGTAGAAAATCCAATTACATCAGCATCAACAAGAAATTTAACAGTAGTAGGCGGTGAATCAAAGGAAGAGAGGCCCTCTGGGTAGGTGCAACCCAAGTTGGCAAGCTCATCCGCTACCCTATTGGCTTCACGGTGAATATGAAGGATGCGCACATTAGTGAAGCAAGATAACAGTTGTCTAATTCTCCTCACTAGCTGTCGACCAGCAATACTTCCAACACCCGAACTGTTAAGGCAGTTAACAATGGCAATAGAATCCATTTGAAGTTCAATAGAGGTGTTTACTAGCTGCAAGATTAATACCATCCATAGGACCCCATAACTCGGCCAAGTAAGCCGAAGACACGTGCAAGTGCCTTGCAACACCGCCAATCCAGTTCCCAGCAGTGTCTCGCACAACTTGATAACTATATTTTATATAGAGTTATTCATACATTTAAACTTAGATTATTGTTTATTTTCAAGTACAATAATATATAAATGTAGCTTATTTACTAAGAAACAACATTTTAAGGATTCAAATGGATTAGGACAAAGAATTAGGCAAAATGCATATATCTTGTTAGGTTTGATGTTTTGTTCAGTGCAGCTACTTCAGGAGTACCCACACTGCCTACACTAGGAGTGCCCACTCTACCTACACATGTTAAACCAGCACTTTGCACCAAAACATCCAAGGACCAACTTGATGCTTCCACACTTGATGTGACGTCATGCTTAGTCATGTGGAGCAGATCCACTTGCAAAATTCGGCGCCTACTTTTGGAGACAAGTTGAAAAGCTCACTCACTCAAGGACATGTGGCACTTCTTTATTGGACCACCCCATGTGAACTTCTTGAAAATGACCAATTTGAGCAACTTGCTTGATGGGAGGTCTGCAAAGTAACTATGGTTAGCTGATCTTGATTAAATCTTGTCTCCCAAGCAAACCCTCCATAGAAGGAAAGCTCATTGCCTATATAAAGGACCACTTCTCCTCACTTGAAAATCATCCTTCATCCAAGCTTTTAAAGGATCACTTGTTTTTCTTTATTTGTAGTTTAGTTTCAGTTTTTATTTAAGTTTATGAAGAGAAGGAAGGTAAGGAAGTGCTCGACAACCACTCCCTTCACTTTTACTTGAAGGAAACTTGTGTAAGGCATTAGTATTGTACTTCAACTTTGGAAGCTCATGCAAAAGATCTCCTACTCGAGTAATCTCTATCCTTTTGCGTTCTTTTGTAATATTACTCATTCTATCATGTTCCTTATAGATTCCCTCTATTATATAATGAGTAATATGAGCTAAATTCCATTAGTTGAGATGTTCTTACCTTATAATGATCTTTTAAGTAAGTTATTGTGTTCATATGTGATGTTTTGCATTTTAGTTCTTGTATGATAACTCTTTCATATTCATCTTTAGAATTGGCCAACTAAAAGTGAATGCAAATCATAAATACAAACATGGTTTATGATTAGAACTCAAGAACTAATAGGGATAAGTATTTAATAAAGGAAACTTTGTTAATTACATGCTAAAACCTAGACATAGGATAGCATAGTCCTTAGGATGATGCAATTACAAGAGTGAACTTATTTAGCAACTTGGATCATTGTTAGGAGGCAAGAGAGGAATTGACAACTCTTTTCTTTACTGCAAAAAATCAAAGATCATAAGAGCTTGTAATGAAATTCTAAAGCAAGTGACCGAAAGGCACATACTGATGCAACTGCATCCAGTGTACCTACACCACATACACCACTAAAACTCTTAAAAGTGACTTATTTGGTGAAGACATCTCAACTATCATTTTCCATTGATTCCTTACATCTTTTATTGCTTATTTACATTATGTTTGTTTATCAAAACCACCTATTTGTGAGTAGGATAGTGGTTACCTTTCACTAGTGAACTATTTAATCTAAACTTGTAAATTAATCCAATCCTCGTGGGAACGATACTCTACTTTCACTTTATTACTTGATACGATTGTGTATACTTGCACATTTGTGTGTATATCAAACGCACGAAGTTTTTGGCGTCGTTGCCGGAGACTGTCATTAATTTTATAGTTTAGATTAGTAGTTAATTAGTGAACATTTTACTTTGTTTAGCATTTTTTTTACAGGTCCAGTTAGACCCTGAGATAGGAGACTTAGAAGGTTGAGGAGCATTCAAAGAGAACAAAGAACCACAACAATTCATCAATATGGGAGCAATAGGTATGTTAAATGATAGAGATAGGCCAATGAGTGATTATGTTATGTTTGATCCTAAAATCATGCAAACTAGTATAGTTAGGCCTAAAATCTCTGCAACACATTTTAAATTTAAACCTATTATGTTCCAAATGCTTCAAACAATAGGCCAATTTAGTGGTTCTCCTCAAGAGGATCCTCATTTGCACTTAAAACAATTTTTAGAAGTGTGTAGCAATTTCATCATTCCTGGTGTTAGTGAAGATGCTTTTAAATTGAAATTATTTCCATATTCCTTGAATGATAGAACTAAGGCTTGGTTGAACTCTCTAGAGCCTAATTCTATCACTACTTGGAATGAGATGGCTCAAAAGTTTTTAAAATATTTCCCACCTATCAAAGATGTCAGGATGAGAAATGAAATCACTTCTTTTAAACCAAAAGAATTTGAGTCATTGTCTAAAGCATGGGAAAGATGGAAAGAATTGTTGAGAAAATGTCCCTACAATGGAATTCCTGTTATTGTTCAAATGGAAACATTCTATAATGGTTTAGAACCTCAAACCAGAATAATGCTTGATGCATCATCTGGAGGAGTGTTACTAAATCTATCTTATAATGAGGCTTGTGAATTGATTGAAAGAATTGCATGCAATAGCTCTAGTTGGCCTATTGAGAGGGTGAGTGCCCAAAAGAAAACATCAGGGGTACATGAGATAAGTGAAATATCAACCCTATCTTCTCAAGTAGCCTCTCTAGCAAACATGATAAAAAGCCTCACTTCTATCAGTGCACCTGCACCTAGTGCAGTTGCATTAACAGACACAACTGCAACAACCATAGAGCAAGCACCTCCAGCAACAGTTAGTTGTGTATTTTGTGGGGGAGGTCACTTGTATGAAGAATGTTCCAACAACCCTATCTCTGTTAACTATGCAAGGTACAACCAAAATAACAACCCTTACCCAAACACCTACAATCCATACTGGAATACTCATCCAAATTTCTGGTGGGGGAATAACAATGTTGCTGCACCAAATGCAGCTGCACCATCTACTCCACTAGAATTCCCTTCTCAACATGTCCAAAGACCATTTGCACCAGAAATGGAAAACTCATTGGAATCTCTAATGAAAACATTTATGAGTGAAACAAGAGAATTTATGAGTGATGTAAAAAGCTCAACCCAAACTCATGGTGTTGCCATTAGAAACTTAGAGAATCAAGTTGGACAATTAGCTACTACTCTTTACCAAAGACCAAATGGATCATTACCATCCACCAAAGAAGCTTTAACTTCACAAAACCATGAGAAAGAGCATGTCAATGCTATATCTTTGAGAAGTGGAAAAGAGTTAAATGAGCATTATGATACAGAAGGTGAAGGTAAGGAAGAAAAAGAAAAAAAGAAAAAAGAAAAAAATTCTAGCTATGCAGGAGCATCAACTGCACCTGCATCAATCTCAAACAATGCAGGAGCATCCATTGCTCCAGCATTCAATGCTGCACCTATGCCATCACCTATGTTTGTCCAAGAGTACCCTCCTCCTCCTTTTTCTCAAAGGATGAAGAAGACTCATGAAAACAAACAATTTTTAGAGGTGCTAAAGCAACTCCACATCATTGAGAGCTCTAAGGAGGGTGAGGGAGGAATAAATGAATCAGAAAAAGAAGAGAGCGTTAAAGAGATTGAACCTGAACCTGAACCAGACCCTAGAGCAGTCCTCAACAAACAAACAACTCTCTCACCCCAATCCCCACCTCACAAAAATCCCACTCCACAATCTGCTCCCCAATCAGCCACCAAAACACCACTCAACCAGCCTATATTAAGGAACATTTTCATCACTTGTTTTATTAAATTCATTCTATTTCTTTTATTTTTCTCAATGTATGATGTTGTGAACATGCTTGATTATGAAACTGCATATATTATACGAGTAGAATATTTGAAATTTAATTGATCTTAAATAACTTGGATTATACCAAGTGTGTGCAAACGAAATTAATAGTTTGATTAATTTTGTGAAACTCTCCTAAGTGATTTAACTAAATTAAATATAGCATATATAAGTGTATTGTCGATGAATGGTGTTTGTTTCTTTCTAATAGGAGTCTAGAACTCTTGTAGGAGTTTTACCCGAAATCAACTTGATATATCGAGAACTTCTAGAGTAGGTTAGATTTTATGAGTGTTTTGTACCCGTGTCTTAATTATATTTCATGGTGTGCCATTAACTGTTTTGGTAGATTTACATGTTCCATTTTAACTTCCCTCGAAAAATGGCTAAATCACATGTTAGTCGGATAAGAAGGTTAAAGACCACGACTACATGCTTAATGATTTTTTTGACATGACTATATTATCATGATGTATCGGTTATTATTCGTAAGTTATTAAGTTCTAAAACTACGTTTAAATTAGCAGAAACTATTGTTTTGTCATGATATGCTATCTAAAATAAATAGCTCTCTTGTTTTAATATGATTACGTGGCAAGTGATTCTTAATTTCTAGATACTTGTTTGTCTTATAAATGCTTATGTATTCTCCTATATGTGGTCCTTGAAGATAGAGAATTAATTAACTATTGTCTTACTTTTCGTGTCCTTATTGGGCCTTAGGTAGTATTTTGTGCTTAGATTGAAGGTAGATAGTTATGCGGCATAAGAGATTTAATCAATACTTTAAGTTGAGACTGATACGAGATAGTAAAACCATACGTTCTGAGAGCTTTTAGAAAAGTTGTTTTTATGAAACTCGATATAGGATAGTTAGTAATAGTTAGTTAAATTGTCTAAACGAGATAAGTAGAGTTTAAATTGCGAGCTTGGAAAGTGAACCCTAAAAGTTGGAATCTAAATGAGTAAACCTATAATAATCACCGTTGAGAGTATAGTATCCTAATATTGGAGTGATTGTGTTTGAGTAGTCAAGTAAAACTTTGATAAACCAGATATTAGAATATCCATTTATAAGTTAGAATGTAGAGAAGTGTGTGTGGTCTGTTGCTTAGTATACAAGAGAACCTTGATGACTGTTAGAAATAAAACTAGATTTGATATTGTTTTCATGAACTTGACGTAAATTTTCGATGATGAAAATATTCTAAGTGGGGGAGAGTTGTAACGCCCCAATTTTATTAAAATTTAGGCTTAAATATCATTTACCCCCTGCAAATATCACCATAATCCATTTACCCCCCTGTAAAATAAAAACTTTTAAAATGCAGAGCAATATATAATGTTATTTACAGTTACCCCTACTGGGGTAACCGTAAATGATTATATTTTTGAGGGGGTAATCAGTAAACGATTTATACCCATTATACACTTAACACTTGTCAATATAATCTAACAAATAGGGGTAATAGTAAGCAGTTTATATTTGCAAGGGGCATTTTAAAACTTTTTATTTTACAGGGGGTAAATGGATTATGGTGATATTTGCAGGGGGTAAATGATATTTAAGCCTAAAATTTATTTGGAGTTGATTTGGTAGAATGATTGAAGAAATTGGAGATTTATTGGCGTGGGAACCATGGTAGAAATGATTAAAATTGATGTTCATAGGTGGTTGTCGAGTTAGAAATCGGTCCAAGCGTGTGTGGCGCGTCGCGCGCCAGATCCAAGTGTTTCCTGCCTGTTGGCGCGCAGGTCGCGCGTGAGTGGCGCGCCGCGCGCCACTTCCCAGCGTTCCCTGTCTTGTGGCGCGCATGTCGCGCGTAAGTGGCGCGTCGCGCGCCAGTCTGCATTATAAACTGCGTTCTGCGCAGATTTGGGTCATTTTCAACCTTTTTCACTCCTTTGAGCATAACTTCGTCTCTAGAGCTCCGTTTTTGACGCGGTTTGTTGCGTTCTCTTCGTATCGTAGAGGGCTTAGATAGGAGAGCAGTTCCTGAGTTAGAAACCCGGAGAGGCGAGAACGAAAGTGAACCTTCTCAACCTACAATCTAAGGAGAGTTGCCGTAGTTGGAGAATCGAAGAGCTTCGTTAGGAGAAAGAGTTGCGTCTATAATCCCAAGGTAAGGGTGGGTTCTAATCTTATAATGGGTTGTATGATGGGGTGTATGTGGGAGATTGGGACCTATAATGCATGTGATGTGTTTGATAATATGTTTGAATGATTTGTGAATGTATTTATGTGGTTTTTGATTTCGTTTTGGTGTTAATGACTTATGAATGAATTGATGGTGAATAGATGCACATTAGGTGTTTGATAAAATGTGTATGTGGTGTCTAGAGTGCATGTTAGGTGTTTGATGAAATGCTTTGTTGATTTTGTTGGGTGTTTGATGATGGGTAAAGGTGAAAGATCAATAAAGTTGTTTGTTGAGTCAATAGGCGCTGCTAGGCGCCATTTGTGTGGGCTGTTGGTGCCCCTATGCGCCCAAAGTTGCTTTGCAGGCGCCATTTCATGGGTTATGCCGCGCCGTGGCGCTGCTGTGTTGCACTCTGTGTTGCAACAGGGCGCCAAACTGTTGTTGTGTGTTGCGTTTCGGCCGCCACCAGCGCCAGTGTTCGTGTTCGTGTTACTTCTTGTGTGTTGCGTTTCGTCTTTGCCACCAGCGCCCGATGTGTTCGTAATCTGTGTTGCTCGCTGTGCCGCTTTGGTGTGGGTATGTTGCCACTAGCGGCGCCGATTAAGTGTTTTAGGCACCCGTGGTCGTGTGTTGCCACCAGCGCCCGATTCTTTGTGTTTTATGCGCCCTGTGTGGCTGTGTTGCCACTAGGCGCCACTTCTTGTGTTTTGTGTGCTGTGTGGTGGTGTGGCGTTGCTGCTGGGCGCCAGTTCCTGTTCCGTGTTGCGCCCAGTGTTGCCTTTTTGGTGCGTCTGCATGTGTTGGTGTTGTCCCATCGGTGTGGTGTGTCTTAGGTGTCAGTAGTGGTTGAAGTATCGTCGAGTGATAGACTAATCTATAGATGCTGGTGTGTTGGATGCTTTGGGTGTGTTTCGGTGTTTTGTGGTGTTGGTGGAAATGCCGTAGTGATGATGTGGCTAATTGTTGATTAAGGTGACGGGTCTATGACCAATTATTTGATGATGGTGTTGTTGGGTCAAATATGACCACTTAACGATGTTGGTGTTGTTGCATCATGCGTAAGATTATGATATTTGACTGTTGTTTCGGTGTAGTTCATGGTGTCGCATGCATTCATATGCACATTCCGGTGATGTAGGGCTTCGGCCTTGAGCTATGCTCAATATTGGTGATGATGCCACGAGATGGCTATTTTTCGGTGATGGTACCACATGCATATGCCCGTCGGTGTGGGTTGCATTTCATTCCTCCATTCATTACATTGATGATTTTCCTTGGGTGATTGATATTGACGATGTTGTTGTATAATGCCGTTGTTGTTAATGATGTTGTTGTGTGATGATGTGGTAATTATATTTGCCTGAACTCTAGTATACTGCTTATCATACATGCTATTATACTGTTAGAGACTCACCCCTTCTGTTTGAATGTTACCCCTATGTTGGTAATGTGTAGGTGATAGTGAGTGAAGGCTTGTCTACCTTCGCCAGCTGAGTCGGTGTCGTCTCTGATACGTAACACTCGGGGAGGGGATGAACACTATTTTTATTTAGTTGTTTTATTGCATTGTTCGATTTGAACTTAAAGTTGTATATTTTGAAATGCCTGTCATTTTTGGTGGTGTAAACTCAATCGAAGTGATCCATGTTTTATCTGATTTCACGTTGTTTGGATTTTAAATGTCGAATGTGACACTCCTTTGCATGCTTAGTTTTAAATTTCCGCACTCTGATTTTAATAAAACGAACGGGTAGATTTGGGGTGTTACACTCGTCCAGGTGCTCAGAGGTGAAGGAGTACTACTGTCATCATCAGGAACATGTCGTCGTCGTCGCGGTACTGCCCCTAGAAGCCTCGCCTGGCGCAAAGTTGTCTGCTGTTGAACTTGCCACTATTACAAAAAAAAATGATTATTGAGGATTCCCGAATTTATAGGTAAATCCGGGAAGAATTTTCTGGAAATCCCGGATTTGCCTCACGTATAGGTAAATCCGGTTTGTAAATTGTACGCCGACTTTACATATACGTGAGGTAAATCCGGGATTCCCAGAAAATTCTTCCCAGATTTACCTCTAAATTCGGGAATCTCTCAGTTTTACACTTACTTAATTTTGGATTTAGTAAATTGTGAGGGTAAATCAATTTTTTGTAAGTTTTTAGGGGTACTTTTGTCCAAAATGGGAATTATGGGGTGGAAGAGAGGAGAGGGGGTGGTTAAAAAAATCCTTGAATTAATCGTCCCTTTCTTTCTTTCTTTGTTTTATGTTTGCGATTTCTTCTCTACCTCTCTCTCTCTCTCTCTCTCTCTAATCAAAGACAGTGTTAGTGTTAGAAAGAAATGCATCTATGGCCGACAAAGAACTTGAGAGATTCGTTCAAGCTTTCCTACCTCAAAAACCTGGAATGGAACTACCGGAGAATGGAAAATCAAAAGGAGCAACAAAGTCAAAGTCAAAGTCAACAGAAACTGATGGAAGAAGGTAATTGCAGTAGTGAAAGTGGTGGAGTGGTAACTTCCTTATGTCAGGACCTTGTATTGCTTCTTTCTTGCTGTTACTGTTGTTTCTGCTGCGGAGGTAATAATAACTAACTCTTTAACTTTAACTTTAACCTTAACCCCCTTTTCATTGATTTATTATATCTGCAACCAATTTAAAACTTGATTAATGAATGTGTTCAATGTGTGTCTAATTGTATGTGATGGCTACAATACTAGGGTAGCGAATTGCTGAATATTTTGATCGCTTTTAACTAACTTATAAGGAACAAGATGTTTTGGTTTTGACTCATGTATGTATGTATGATTAAGGTCGTATTTGGATGGATGATGAGATTAATTTAAGTTTTTATTTATGATGTAAACGTTTATTTATGATAGAGAGAGATCTTATGGATATATTATCATCATAAACTACTAAACTGTTTCTAGAAAATCTACTAAACTGTTTCTAGAAAATCTCCCTCCCTCCCTCCCACCCAAACAGTCAGTCAGTGAGAGTGAGAGGAGTCTTTATTAGCCTTTGGATGAAAATCAATGTGATGCAATTTCACATGATGCAGTTTCATCGATGCAAAGAGGAGAAACTTAGGGTTTAAACATGACGCAGTTTCATTTTCAATCGTTTCTCACGATGATGGAAATACGGTAGATCTGTTACAGCTTGCAAGATTATTTTGTGGTGCCATCGTGTTTCCTTGCGGTCGTCGTGTTTTGTCGCCGCCGTCGCTTCATGGCTGTGCGAAGACACGTGTAACTAGTAAGGCTCACGTATTCTCTTCGTCACTGTCGTCGTTTCGCCGCTGGGTTTCAATGCCGGCGTCATTTCGTGGCAGAAGAGATGGAGGAGACGATGGTTTATGTGAGGTTCACGAATAGAGACTGACTGTGTGGGGAGAGGGTTATCGTTGAAGAAGACAGAAAGACAAAAGGGTGTACCGTGTTTCTCACTTAAGTTATGTTTTAATCTAATCCGTTGATTTTCATCTAAAGGCTAATAAAGAGTCCTCTCACTCTCACTCTCACATAAGAAACCCCTTTCTCACTTGATATACCCCTATATATATATATATATATATATATATATATATATATATATATATATATCTGTGTGTGTGTGAAGAATAGATAAGTCTAAATAAGCTCAGTCAATCCAAATAGACAGACTCTAATTGGGTGGGGGAGGGAGGAATTTATAGAAGAGAGAGTAAATTAAGTAAGCTATTTGTTCATTGATGACACAAGTGTTCCTTCCAAGTGTCTGTCTGTTTGTCTGTCTGAATTAGGTGGGAAGTATAAGGGAATTGGCTGAGTGTTGAGTTTAAGATGGGGTTATCTCCCAGTCTGCATCTGGTAATGCATGCTATCAAAGGAACAGGCTGGTAGGTTTGGTAATGATTCAAAGATGTAGGAAATGTACATGGTGTGCTCTTCTTTATACTAGCTAGTCACCGCTAACTAACTAACTAGTAAAACCCTAACTCTAACCAGCTACTCTCATAATAGCCTCCCATATCCACAGGAGTTTGTTTGGACTGCATTGATAATTCGATTTTGTAAATACAACTTCTTCCACATAATAATTGATTTGGTTTGTGTATATGCTTTATTTTGTATGAGCAGCATACCGAATCCTCCAATCTCAAACTTTTCTAACTGCACTATCTGTAACTTTACTTTGCACTATCTGTAACTTTTTGAGGTTGTTTTGGCAGACTAGTTTGAATTTGAAGGAATTTAAAGTGCATTCATTAAGCTTGATTTTATTTTGGAGCTTTTAGTTTTGACATCTTAACTCTTGTTTTCTCTTCTCTTGAAGCTTGTGTTGAGGAGAAATAATGAACTAAATGGCTGGATTCTTCTATTCTCTCTGTCTCTCCTCCAACCTCATGCTCACAAAACTTGTGCCAAGTACCACTGGTTGCTGGTTTTCTTTTAAGTATTTACATTTTCAAATTACTACTATACAATTATTCTGTACAGCTGCTTATTACTTCTCATTATTATTTTATTATACATATACATTTTAATACCATACAATCACTGTCTGTCTGTCTGTCTGTCTCAAACCCTGATTGGCTAAACAACTTAATTAAACTCTTATCACACAAGTGCCTATTGTATAAGCTATTTCTAAAATAAAAGATAAAATAATGCAAACTGCTTTCATATAAGCTGTACTAGAGAGCTTATGGAAATAAGCTGAAAATAGATTATGAATATGTTATAAGCTGGTTCCCCAAACTCTCTCAAACAATGTGACAATTTTTATGCCAATAGATCAGTCCAAATAAGTTAAACCACTTCTTGACTTGCACCATGGTTCCAAACAAATGCTTACTCTCACTTATGATTAGGTATTGACATGGTAGTGAAGTGTTGTCTAAGATGAATGAATATATAGCAATGTAATTCGGGATATAATTTGTTGTTATTGTTATCTTGGAAGTATTAGTGTATTACATTCAAGATTAGGTGCAGCAGTTAAGGAGATCTTTCCATTATTTGAGTGAAATGGAAATTAAAGAAAAATCTGAGTCTTATGAGCTTCTCATACATGATTTCTATACAGGAAGTCCTTATAAAGTGCTCAATCTGTGAGTAGTTATTTAATATATGAAGGTTACATACCTCAAAAATATAAGTATTGGTGTCCAACACGTATTTGGTCTCCATACGCATCCTATACTTCTCGATACCTACCCCGAGAGTATCGAATGACTTTTTATCTTTTTACTAGTTTAATTGTCCTTCCTTACAATGTTCACTTCCGCCCCACAAGAATAACTCGCCACTCATTCAGTAGCCCCCTTCCCAGCTGGGGCGTGTAATTGTGTGCACTCTTGGTGCCATTTTCGCCCTGGTTTGTTTGTGCATCCTATGTCGTTGAGCTGTTGTATTTGGTGTATCTGTATTGTTCCGGTTTTGATATTAATAACTCCGCAGATGGACGAAAGAGTAAGAGCTAGAAAGGAGCTTGACCAGTAAAATAAAAATACAAGAATTGCAAGTTTGGTTGCACAGCTGTGTAGTTGTTGCTCATTATTTGTCATTTTTCCGCTGTTCTCGCTCTATTCTTTCTGCTATTTCATGTATGTGGTTTTGTCTACTTTTATGATCGATCACAAGTATACATTTTTTTCTTTAAAAAAAATAAATACGTACACACATGAGTGAGAATTGGCTTATTTGGAGAGTAACTCCTGACATAGCTACTCAGCTTACAATCCAACAGTTGAATATTATTACCTTAATGATTACACACACATTATATGTTCATTTGAATTTATTTGATGCAGTATTAAGTAGTTTTGGAATTTTATGAATTTTTTTGGATATCATTTACGCAATAAGAACTTTTAATTTGTCAATTGGATGGGTAGTCTATAGTAAATTATTAAGCAAGAATTACACATCCTATCAAATAAGTTGGACATGCTAACTATCTAATCTTATAGTAAAATTTGTCAAAAAAAACAATTGGTATCGGAGATCACTCATATCGGGTGGCTTCGGCAGCAAGTAGAACCTCTGTAACAACGCTGGTGCCATGATCAGAGCAATTACAAGGCTCCTTGGAATTTCATCAAACACTTGGAGAGCAATTAGCATTGTTGAGCAGAAACAAATATGGTGCTGAATTGTTGCAAGATCAGGAAAAAGGGGATGAAGCAGCAGAAATGAGAATGACATAAGCCCACCAGGATCAAAACATCTGAGACTTTCCGAGCAATGCAGATTTGATGGTGATAAGTGTGTTTGCGGTGGTGCGATGATGATCTGATGGTGAGATGTTGAAATACCAGTTGATCTTCATGCAGTACACGCTGAAGACACAATAGGTGACTGTTTATGGCTCAACAGAGTGGGGTTTCTTTGATCGTGATCATAGGGCTTGTCACCAGCTTCAATGGGGTTTGTTGATTGCTATTCAAGCTTGGGGATGGTATATTCAGATGATTGGATTTCATGCTCTGAAGAATACGCATTTGATTACTGACATGCTGAAAATTCCCAAACATACACTTACAGATCATGATCCTCAAGATGAGATTGTTACACGGGTTGCCTGGGAATATCTTATTGATACCCAAATTTTTTTGATGAATCACTGCTCCAACTTACAAGGGATGTCTATTCCAATTCCTATGATCAAAATAGGACAGAGAGTACAATGGATTGGTTCAGTTTTATAGGATTCCAGAAATAGCATTTGAGCCATTTACTACTACATGTGTGGCTAGCCGCAATTGATGTAGTCAACTCTGTCTTGACTGAGTCGTTATATGAAGAATTGGTTCAAAGATCCCTTATGCCTCACTCACATGGTCAAGATGATCATTGCTTTGATTGATTATAGCACTGTGAGAGAGTGCTGTCAAATATGGTGCAGCGCGCTAATTGCAAACATGTTGTTAAGAATGCACTATTCCTCCATATCCAAGAGGCTTCAATGCTTGAACTCATTGCATTTGTTCACATTTTAGCGATGCATCACTTTCTTCTGCTATTCCAATTCATGCTTTATCAAGTTACAACTTCCAGCACTGACCGGCATTCTCTACATGCACATGTGGTTGTTCTTCACAGAAAAAAAATGTTTGATTGGGGTCAAATTCACGTTCCTCTAGTTTTGCTCAAATGGAAGACTTTTCCTCCTAAGCATGGCACATGGAAATATTCATCCTTGAGGACAAGGATGTTTGAAGGGGTGAGAATTGTGACACTAAATAAATAATCCTAATTCGTTGGACCAAAGCCGCACCAGCAAAGCTGACAGCAGAGGTCTTGGATATAGCTGGTTCATCAGAATCAAAGAATCTACTTGAACTTCTATCTTTGTGAAATCACGATCCCTCGCTAGGAGGAGACCATCAGAGTTTTGCCAAGAAGTAGCTGGAGGCTTCCAACTGACCTGGATAACTGATGAAGAGCGGTTGACCGCAACATTCCTAATCATTGCAGGCTTTCAAAATAAATCGCCTAGGAGTACGAGGATGCACAAAGGAAGGATCAAATTTCCCTTTATTTCGCCATGTCCATAGGAAGCAATATTTTTTTTGGTTACATTACAACATAAAGATTCTAAACATAGGAAATAAAAATTAACATTTAATAGAGCAAGGGCTAAATTAAATACTAATTGATGGCTTACCGTGGCCAAAACTAACTATCTATATGTATAATATATACCAAACTACAAATAAATGCTTCCAATGACATGTACAATCAAAACCCCTTAAAGAATGCCTAGAGACATGCATGCCCATGAAAGTTTTTGAAAGAGTCAAATTCCAATACGGATCTAATTCAAATTCTCTTTATTTTGTTCAATAAAGTTGCAACTTGGTGTGTGTTGTGTGGACAAATTACACATGGATGAAATATTTGGATACATGAATGGAAAATATGAAGTATCATTGGCAGATTCCACCATGATGTGGATTGTTCACTGTGCAATGAACAAAGCTCAAGAAAAGATGAAAGAGAAAAAAGGAGTCCTTGAAAGATTGAATGAGATATCAAAGTTTTATGAATTGGCAGTGATGCAACTTGAAGGTTGTCTAAGCATTGTTCATGAAGCAGAAAATGAAAGTGGTTACCACGTTTTTGAAAGCAATCATGAAGAGGTACTTGAAGACTTGAGAGAGATCAAAGATCGGCTTCAAAGGCGTCTCGAGGAATCCGAATCCGCTATATTGGAGAAAGATAAAGAGCTGACACGGAGGTTGAATGATGAGTTACAGCTGAGGCATGCTTTGAACAATGAGCAAGGTGGTTTGTGTGAGTTGAGAACTAGTATGGATCAACAAATGTTGAATATTAAACAAAGACTTGAACCACAACATCATCAACACATAATTGGAAGCAGTGATAATGATACTAAAAAGATTGAAGAGATGGGTTGTGACATAGACATATTGAAGCATACTATGGATCTTGCTTTTGGGAAGATGCAAAGTGCACTTTTTTTGGGTGAGATTGGACCAAAAGAGAGACAATGGAAATTGGCAATTGAGAAAGATATAATGTCAATATTCATTACAAGTTTCATGAAGGAGTGTCAAAACAATATTGAGAATCATGTTCACAAATGTTGGCAGGAGCATTGGTCACAATTGATGAATGAGGTTACAAGTGTAAGGAATGAACTTTCCATTTTGCATGAAGCATGTCCTGAGGATTCTGATTCTTCAGCCCTTTCTTCCCCTACAAAGCCTTCACCAACAGAAGAGGTAGAGTTTCCAGAAGAAGAGGAAGAGAATGAAAATGAAAAAGGAGAAGGACGAGGAGGAAGCAACTATGTTTCTAAGTTGATCAAGAATCACGAATCGATTATTCGCCAAAAGAATGAAGAACTGAATCGGATTAAGCATCGCATTTCGCAAGAAAAGAAGGCCTCCTCTTCCAAGAAAAGACAGGAACTAAACAGCCTCAAAGAAAGAATCCATAGTGTAACTGAAAGATTGGACAATCTTATAATCTCGAATGCTAAACCGCGTGAATTGCTTTACAATGAAAAAGTTACTGATCATGATGAAAAGGAAACACTTCCAAGAAAGAGCAATACTTCACAAGTATATGAGATTGTAGAGGAGAAGGTAAAAGGAGTCTCTGATGAAGGGAATAAAGCTGAGGAGGAAATAAGGGTATTAAGTATGGAAAAGGAACATAACAGAATGCATAATAATTTGATCTCAGAAGAAAAGTATATACATGGTTCTGGTTCTATAGATGGTTTGGTAGAAGAATTTGATCCTAAATCCTACTACGATATTGACTTAGAGAAGCTAATACAGGAACATGTATATACATGTTGCTTAAGAGAAGTGATTAGTGAGTGGAATGAAAGCATTGAAAGAAATACAGTTGAAGGAAAAATTAGAGAAGAGATAAATTTGATAGTCTTCTCTGAGGCAGTTAAGGATATCTATTATAATCAAGAATCAGTCATAGTTAAATGTCAAGGTGGTGAAGTCGATGACCGATTAAGACGTTCGACCTCAACCTCTAGTGATCAAGTATATGACGAAATAGAGAGCAGCATAAAAGAAGATATATGCATGCTTATATTTAGGAAGAGTGCTGAAGAAGAATTCAACAGAATTGTTGATCAGTTGCAGGTTATGATTGAAGAATATGCTGTGAAGGAAGATGTGTACATGGTTGTAATGAAAGCTATGGTTAAGGAATGGAAGTTGGAGTTAGAGAGGTACTACATGAAGAAGTTGTTGAAAGAGGATTCTCTTGGAGTTGAGACATTGTTGAATGATGCCTTTGAGTTTCCAAGAGAATCCAAATCAAACAAAAACAAGAGTATAGAAGAAAAGAACTTGAGCATTACAACATTGTTGGAGTCTCTACTTAGTTGTTTTGAAGAAGAGGAGAATCTGATGCTGAGTGCAAGGTGTGAGATCAAGGAACACAGCAAGACCCTCGACTTGGGTTCGGAACGCGGAGACCTACATGAGCATGAAATCTTTGAAGATTTGTTAACTGGGGAGGAACAGACATTCTCCTCACTAACAACTAAGGTGGAAAATGTTCTGCAACAATTAGGTATTAGCAAAGCACTTCTAAAGCAGTTAGGCACAAACTTAGGAGACAGTTTACGCGGCGGCGGCGGTGACTCCAAATCATGTTATCATAATAATCAAATGTTTGAAGAACAACTCAAGTTGGTGTCTTGTTTTGAATTTGAGGGAATGGTGTCCCAGAAATTTGAGAGAGTTAGTATGAGGTTGGAAAAGATGAAATGTAGTTTGGATGCAGTTGTTAAGATGGTTGATTGCTTAAGAAGAAAGGAATTAGTTTATGAAAAGGCCTTCATAACAAGATGTCAAAATCTCGAAAAAGCTGAAGCTGAGGTTGATCTTCTTGGTGATCAAGTGGATGCACTATTAACATTACTTGAGAAAATATATGTAACCCTTCATCAGCATGCACCAGCCTTGCAGCACTACTTTGAGGTCTTTAACATTTTGGAGTTAATCAAAACTGGACTGATTAGCGGAGCTGTTAAACAAGAAAGTGTTCTGAGCTAAACATATTGAAATTTTATGAATTGAACAACATAAAAGGTGTATGAATATGATGTCATAATGGAAAGTTATAAGTCAACCTAATTCATTCAGGCAGCTAGCCAACAAAAAGTTAGTTATGAAACATAAAATATATAGTCATCTATAATGAGAGAACATTTACAGATTGGAATATATAATCATAACAGTTGCTTAAGACAATGTAAGTTTGTCGTTAAGGTAACCACAAAATAGGACATTACATATTTAAAAGTTCAAGTTGGAAACCAAAATATATAGCCTTGATGGAAACTCTGTGTTTTCTTTGTATCTTTAATTTGAATCTGTGATAGTAAAAAATGATACGAAAGTTAGGAACATTTCGGAAGGGAAATAATTTGTATTTTTCTGCTATAATAAGCAATTTGTTGCTACATACATACCATGATTATAGATTCTGAAAAACTTCCTTAAAAACTACATTTGTTGTTGATTTGAGTGGTTTTTTGTTGCCATCATGAATAAATACTTTTAACCCTGGCTTGTTTTGGACTCTTGAAAGAGCCACATATAATTGCCCATGTCTTTAGTATCTATGTCCTATACTGTGGTTTTAGGCAAGAACTGTTGAGTTTGATTTCCCAAATTATTTACATGTGAAAACCAAAAAAAAAATATAATTTTCATAATAAATTATGTTTTATATCTATAAAATGAGTGAGGATCAACATGCTCCAAGAGTAACTCTTGTAAGAGTTACTCCATTTAATATCTCTTCGCACACTTTAAATTTCGACGATCCAACCGTCAAATTAATAGTTCTGATTGAGTAGATCAAATATATTTATTGTTCTTCAAAAACTATATAATAAATTTTCATCATAATGATATATATATATACACAGTGGCGGAGCTTGAAAATAATTTTTGGGGGAGCCTATATATATATATATATATATATATATATATAATATTTCACTAATTGCTAAACAATTGTCTATCTAGTTGGCTTTTATCATTTACCACAATATAAATGTAGGTTCTAATCTTGGTTTCAACACTGGGGGGGAATATACTTGAATATTACAAATTACAAAATAGAAAATAATTAACAAAATATTTCCCACAGGACTTGAAAAACCACAGCTTAACCGCTGCGCCAAAGCAACCATGTGTGTCTTAGGCGCTATATTTAATATACTAGTGCGTATGACCCGTGCGATGCACGGGTATACATCACCTTTATTTAAAAGTTTTGATTATTTTTAAAAAAGTACATCTTAAAGTTTATGTTATATATATATATATATATATATATATATATATATATATATATATATATATATATATATTGATTACATATTTTTTGACACATTGATTACATATTATACATATTATTAGTTGTCGAACGTTAATATTTAAAGGTTTTTTTTCCCCCCTCCTTATACCCATATTGATTTTTTCCCCAAAATACCCTTATTTAAAAAAATCTGGAATTAAAGGCATTTAGGAATTGATTTTTGAAGGATTTCGGAATTACGTGAAAACTTCCGAAATAAGGGTATATTACATCGCAGAGGGAATTACGTGAAAATTTCCGGAATTACGTGAAAATTCCCCTTATTTCCAGAAATAAGGGGAATTACGTGGAAATTTCTGAAAATTTCCGGGAATGTATTCAACGCACCTGATAACCAACACCAACAGCAACTACGGAAACATCTTCAATTTGGTATTTCCGAAATCCGAATTTATCTCAGAGGGATGTTTCCGGAAAAAAACAAAAAATAGTTACGTTTTTTGTCTCTTAGTAAGGGCAAAACTGACAGTTTGGGTCAAATGGGGGTAGGGAAGCCAAAGTGGGGGGCACAAAAGTCAAAACCTGAAAAAAAAACCCTTATTTAAATAGTAAAAGTAAAATTATGAAGTAAATATAATTTATCATTTTTCACTATGTAGCTACTTTTATTGTACTGTTAAAAAAAGATGCATTTTCTTGTAATCTGTATTAGATTTAGAAATGACGTTAGGGTGGGGCCCGGATAGGCACGCTTCCTGTCTTATTCCCCGATTCCCCCACAGGGAATTAACACGTCCCTTCCTTGTCACCCACAGATTCCCGTAGGCGTTGCGGATAGGGGTGAGCAAAGGACGGGTTGGGACGGGTTTTACTTGTCCCTTACTCGGCCCTAAAATTTTATAGGGTCATTTTTTAGACCCTAACCCGTCCTTAGACCCGAACAAACCCGATGTTCTTAGGTCAAAGTAAAACCGGGTTTATTTAGGACGAGATCGGGTTGGCCCGAAGGACAATTGAAGTAAAATTATAAAGTGATCACTCAATAATGACTAAAAGTTAGAAGTGATAAGTTGAATTTTTTTAGTATTTTATCATGTAATTAAAACTCAAATATGACTTTTACAATAATACTTTACAACAATGTTTCTACCTAAACTAACATAGATTTCAAATTGAATATTTTATTTATAAAAATCTCATTACCAATTTAATAGTGCTAAAAATTAGGGTGTTGAGTGAGTAAGGGGACGGGTTATACCTAACCGAACCCGTCCCTAATTTTTAGTCGGGCCAATTCTTTAAACCCTAACCCATCCTCAAACCCGAACAAACCCGATACTTTGCGGGTTAAAAGGGACAAAGACGGTACAGGTCTTGCTCACCCCTAGTTGCGGAGACCCTAAAAATTCATTAGAATTTATCAAAAACATAAATTAGGGTCTAATAAAATTGAAAACAATATAAAAGTGTGACTAAAAAAATAAATTAATATTTCAACATAACAACATAAAAATTATTTATAAAAATATAAACCGTCATTTATTTATAACAAAACCAGTCTATTTAATAAAATGATAACCAGATTTGTAAAGTAAATATAATAGAAAGTCATTTATTTATAACTCCCGATGTTGGAATTTCAAATGGGTGAAAGAGGTAAATGTATCTGGACATATTTTTGTGTTACACCATTAAGTGAGAATAATACCATATTTTTGTGTTATACCATTAAATGAAAATGTATCCGTTTTTTAATACCATGTATAATTATTTGATAAAAAAACCATATTATAATTATAATAATATATATTAATTGAAAATTATTTCAAAAAATATATTAATTGCAAATGAGAAAAGAGGAAAATGTCATTTTGAATTTGAACAAAGAATGAGAATAGGTACACACTCTCTATTTAATAAGGAGGATTTAGTGGATACGTTTATGAAAAGTTTAATGCACCTCATAAATTTGGTTGTTTATTTGAATAGGTGTCGAGTAATTATGACTATTTTTTTAAGTTATGCGTTTTTTTTTAATTTGTGATGGAAATAAGGTTATTGTTGTGTTGGCATTGAGATGAGTACACGTGTGATTATTTAGTGGATACCATATTAAGAGTGAACTCTATCTGTGGATCGAATATAAATTTTATTCAAATGAATGGTGAAGTAAAAACTTAGTACAATATGAAGAGGTGATCACTATATATAGTGCACATTCTAGTGAAAGTAAATACAAAAATCCAACTAACTAACTAAGAAAAGTAGTTACAATTGAAAACTAATTTAACTAACTTGTAAACTAACATTCTAATACTCCCCCTCAAGTTGGAAGGGAGATGTCAAGATCTTCCAACTTGGAGATGATATGCTAAAATAAAGCTTTCATGCATCTTGCACTATCGGCCAACCAAAAATTCAAATACACAAGCCACATGAATATGAAGTCCATTCAGCAACAATTGTCGACACTTTAGGAAACTTAGGAAATTGATATCTCATTCTACAAGGCCAAACATCAGTGCTACTATGTTGATGACAATTGAAAACTTGCAAGAAACCACATGTCGACAAAAGAACATTGAGCAGTCTGAAAGACCATTCCCATGGTGGCGCCGATGATGAAAAAAACACAACCAAATGTTGAACGGATTTTTAATTTGCAAAAATGAACAGCAAAAAATTGGATTGTTAGATATATGAGTTGAAAAAGATTTCATTTGCTGGTTCATTCGCTCTTCCATTGCTACGCAGCTTGACTAGGAAGAAACAAGAGACAGAAACACAACAATGATGATGAAGCTGGCTCGAGGGATAATCGGTGAATGAACTTCAATGAACTTCTTGAACACACGCAAGAAGGGATAAAGAAAGCGAAACATCGCTTCTTTCGAGGAAAAAATGTTGTTTCATTAGTACTTCCAAGGCTACACAGTTAGACCGCGAAGAAACAAGAGACAAACGCAGTAAAGATGATGAAGCGGGCTCGAGGGATGATCGAGGAAGTAGCTTCAAAGAACTTCTTGAATACACGCAAGAAGTGACAGAATTTGTCCTTAGGGAGATGTTGAGATACCAACACAAGAGTGGAATTATCCGAAGGATGGAGGTATAATGCGTCATCATGGTTCTGTGGAGGATTTGCTATGGCAGAGATGAGTTGAACAACAACCAAGCAGGTCAAAGAACAAAGGAAGAATGATGAACGCGGAGAATTTCAAAGAACATATGGAAGAAAAAATCAAGAAATTTAAATTTATTTTGATACCACGGTGAACACTATTGTTCATGAATCGCAAAGCAAAAGAAGAAATTTGCGAGAAGACAATGGAGGAATCACCGATGAGAGATGAACGCGGAAGCTACATAATCGCTCCTGATACCATATTAAGAGTTAAACTCTATCTATGAATTGAATATAAATTTCATTCAAATGAATGGTGAAGTAAGAACTTAGTACAATATGAAGAGGTGCTCACTATATATAGTGCACCTTCTAGTGAAAGTAAATACAAAAATCCAACTAACTAACTAACTAACTAAGAAAAGTAGTTACAATTGAAAACTAATTTAACTAACTTGTAAACTAACATTCTAATACTTAGTCATCATAGAGTGTATTCGTGAATGTATTATATAGATATAGATATAGATATAGATATAGATTATATATATTTGTACTGTTGATATCATCATCGGGTAATTGGATGCTAAATTTATGGAAGAATTGATTAAAACGTTCCAAAATAACGGCTGGGGATTAGGTGGCTAAGCAGAAATCTGAATTTTCCATTAGTTGGGAAATAGAAACGCTTTTTTATTTGGTTTTGCTGTTATTGATTTTTAAAAATATAAGAGTAAATTCTTACCAATTCCTTCCTTATTGAGCGATTAATTGTAGGGAGTGTTACCGTTTCTTTATCATATGTTACTTAATTGGCATTTCAATTTTTATTATTTGCTGGCCCCGCGTTTGTGTCCAACATGTTTATTTGGTTGAAAAATTCATTTGAATATGCTGTGTAGATGGATCCACCTAGGATTAGCATTAATATTTATTCCCTTGAATCACTCTCGTTGTGACACCTCAGCAAATTAGTTGTGAGGAGCCTATATAATTGTATTATTAATAGATATTACATACCGCTATCTCTATATTATGTATATGAATCGATTTTTGAAAAATCTTGGAGGTACCGTGGCATCCTCCAATTTCAAGAAGATCCGCCCTTATATATATATATATATATATATATATATATATATATATATATATATATATATACACTAGTATGATTCTCAAGTGCACAAAGACAAGTCGACATTCGCTTGTAACTTAAAAAATTGTCAATTTTTTAGGAATTAAAAAAACAGAAGTAGTATATTTAAGTGCATTGTGTGAGATATTAAATACTCTGGACACTATCTAAAATTTAGCTATTACGTTGTATAATAATTTTAGCAAAATATATTATCATTTATTTATAAAGATTTTATACAAATTTGTATATTAAATTATTTGTCAATATATATATATATATATATATATATATATATATATATATATATCGCTTTTTGAATTGTATTAATCGATTTTCGAGGAAAAGACCCACATGAAAAACAAAAATAATGATAGCTTGCAACTTCAAATTGATGCTGTACTGCGTCACACACACACGATAATTCCTGAAATTAAGAGAGCTCTTTGCAAATTTAGAAATGTTGTATACGGGCCCTTCAAGGAGAGATCATTAATAGGTATTATCTATTCATGACTCGAGATATTAATACATATAGCTTGGATACACTATGCAAACATATGATACAAATATGTTGAAATCCAACACGATCATGTGCTTGCAAAAATATTGGCTAAGTAACTGATATGACAATAAATATTTGAAATCCATAAGCTAATTTGGAACAAACAAATAATACAATTCTATAATTTTTATCAATGTTATTTAAACCAACTCGGTGATCGATCCGATCAGATCACCGAGTCACTTGGTTAATGGCTAGACCGATTCGTCATTAGTTAGCCCGCATGACCGTGTGATGATTACTAATGATTGATAAAAATAAACATAGTATGTATAAAATCACAAGTCACCTTTTTTTGTTATACCTTAAAAATGCCCAATAAATTATTTTTAATCTTATTTTTGATTTCATATTCTTAAATAGACATTTGGGCATCACTTTTAAAAATATATTTTCATATAACATATTAAGAATGACAAATCTATTTTTTAAGAATTTATAAAATATTTGTGTCCACATTTATTTTGTTTAAAAACGCATTTTAATAATTAATTAAAGAAAAATTAATATGATAAGTTTGACATCATTTCCTCTGACCCTTTAGAGGATCAGGACGACCCATTTCTGATGGTAGATTATATCGTTGAATCTAACGGTGTTAGTTTCTCATTAAGGGATTTTGTACCCTCCTTTATTTTGTTTTATGGAAAACAAACAATCAAAAGATTAAATACTTCCTCACACTACTTTGAAATAGGAGCGCAAAACTCTAATGTATTCTATCCCCGCTATAATAAACTCTAATTTAGCATGATATTTAATAAATGGTTTTGACTACCCCGTATACCTGTTATAATATAACTTTGCTCATTAAAAAAATCCATTAGTCACAATACAATACGTCAAAGGGTTATACTACATTGTATATATGGCTTACAATCTATCAAAAAAGAGTCCACCAAAAATCTATCAAGAAATATGTGTGTTGCAATTTAAAAGGATTATCGTATATTTCTTTGCGAAAATCATGTTGCATACTTTAGATTAAAAATGGTAGAACAGAATACACTCATGTAGTCCGAATTCTCAATTATAGACGGATAACAACAACAAAAAATAGTGTTTATATATAGTGATATCTGCTATCCAATACAATTGTTTGCTGCTTCAAAAGAAAATACAATTGTTTGCTGCATATGATTTAATTAAATATTTGTAAGATTGTGTAATTGAGTTCAGTTTTATCATGCATGAGACGGATAACATAGGTGTCCTTGACTTTGGCACATGACTATACCTCAAAGGAATAATATTTATACCTAAAGATGGAAAATTACCTTGGAGGACAAAAACAAATTCAAATAAAAACATGGTTATGTTAGTAGTTTTAATAGATTCAAAAGTAAAAATTGGGGAAGGGAACGAATGGAAAGAGAAGAGAGACTCTAAAGAATACAAAATCTATACTTTTTGTGATACCACTCTTTATGTAAATAGCAAGAGTAGCTAGTGGAGAAGAGTGTCTTTTCCTTTGTACTACTACGTTCAAAATTCCAAATAGCAAGAGTACCACAGTATATTATGAGAGACCCACATGATCAATGTTTTTGCCATAATAGTACTCTAAAATTTAGATAAACAACAAATTAGTTTGTCCTTCATCTCTTTTTTCATCTTGATGAACTCAAAACATAAAGCAAAGAAAGAAGAAAATCAGAAGAAACAGAACACTGAGAGAAGTTGATAATGCATGGGTGTATGTGTTAAACGGTTAATGCAGCGTTGGGTAAAAGGTGCTGGCACGGGCCGGTGATACATACTAGTATATGTATCAAAATAAATAATAAATAGATATAAAAAATAGGTAAAATGTTTTGCAATAAAAGAAAGAATAGCTCAAATGGTTAGCGTCAGGAGGTGGCAGTGTGGGGGAATGAGTTTGATCCCCAACTTCTGCTTTTTTGGTGATATATTTCAAAATAACATGCTGACGTGGATTAAAACAAAGCTGAGGTGTATTAAATTAATGCTTACGTAATTATTGACGTGGCAGGATAGGTGGACGCTTACATGGATGATCCATGGTTTATTATAATATATATATATATATATACATATAGAATGAGATAAAACATAAAAAAGATAAAACACAAACAAGATCTCGATTAAAAGAATTATTCTTGCCTATCCCAAGATGATTATGCTATAAATCATACGGTAAAACTTCGTATTGATAACGTGTTATGAAAATAACCAAAATTTGAGTAAGAAAAAATATTAGACATCTTATAAGAGAATAGAGATAAAGAAGAGAGAAAAAGAGAATGAGAGAGTCTTTCCATTATACTTTTCACAAGTGTATCTTTAGACTAGAATATGAGTCCTATTTATAGGACACAAAAGGTAAGTGATCAAAGTGGTGGTTGACTGTGGTTGTCGGTGGTCAGAATGATTGTTGGTGGTGGTCAAAGTGGTGGATAATGGTGGTCAGAGTGGTGACCGACGATTATCAGAGTGGTGGTTGGTGGTGATCGGCAGCGGTCGGAGTGGTGGTGGTCAAAGTGGTCGTTGACAATGGTCGGAGTGGTGGTTGGTGCTGGATAATGGTCAGAGTGATGGTTGATAATGGTCAGAGTGATGGTTGACGGTGGTCAGAGTGGTGGTTAATGGTGGGTGGGGGTGGTTGGAGTGGTAGTTGGTAGTGGTCAGATATATTGATGATGATAGGTGTATGGAACAAAAACTATAAAACTTATTTGTAGTTTTTTAATTTTAATGGAAAATTGTTTTGAAATTAAAAAAAAGAACAACTAAATCTCACTTTACACGAACATGTTTTGGTTTTGAAATTGACTTTCAAAACCAAAAACTCACAATCCATAGTTACATAAGTGAATTAAATAAAGGCTTAAATATGTTTTTACCCCCTGAAATATGAGGTGTTTTGCTTTTACCCCCTACAAAATATTTTTTTTTTAAAAACCCCTTGCAAAATTCACTTTTTTGACGTTAGCCCATCTTTTAGATGGGCATTACAAAAAACGTTTGTGGCATTTTTTATTCTTTTCTAATTTTTTTAAATGTTGACTGAGCTGCCATGTCATTATTATTTATTTTAATTTAATTAAATTATAGACCAAGTCAAATTAAGGTTTTTTAATTAATTAGGCTTCCACTTCTTCTTCCCCATTTCCAGGTTCATTTTCTCTTCCTCTTCAACTCCTTACCCAGAAATTCTTCTATTCTCTTCATCTTCACCATAATCCATCTCTTCTTCTTCTTCACCAAACACAAAGCCACAAACTCATCTTCACCAAACTCATTTTCTCCTCCATAAGCTAGCTACTTTGCTGTCACCGCCATGGATGGGAAGCTAAGCTTCTTCCTGCGCTCTCACAGAAAATGTCGCCGATAACTCATATTTATATGAGTTATTTATGCCTCTATTCCTTAAATTAGAGTAAGTTCTTTTTTTATCACTATATTACTTGTTGCGATTGTGTAGACTTGCACAACTACTTTTCGCGTAACAGTTGCCGCCGTCGAAGGTCACGCCGGCGCCGCAGTGGGTCACGCGATCTCCATTTGGCTGACAGATCGATGGTGATTGAAGGTTTCCGTATTCTCTCTTTAGATCTTTCTCTAAACAAATAAAAAAGACAAACAAATTGGAATTGAAATCCCTTACGGAAGAAACACAAAGTTCCTCTACCGCTAAATCCCTTACGACCTCACCTTTGCCATGTAACTACAATCTTCCATGGAATTCCAATTTTCTGATTCTTCACCTCTCTGTCTGTGGGTTTTATTTTATTAAATTAAATTAACTTTTAAATTTTATTTTGAAGGACAAGACAAGTAGATTATAATGTGCAAGAACATTGGTGCTGCTGTGAATGTCTTCTGCTGGGTGGTTGTGTTGTTGTTGAAGATAAAGAAAATAAGGGTAGTGGTCGTGTTCTAGGTAGTGGTTGTGTTGTTGTTGTTGATGATGAAGATATGATATGTGAAAAATAAAGAAAATGAAATTGTTTTATAATTTTATCCAAGTCATTATTTTAAAAATAAAAGAAAATGATTTGGCAAAGCCAGGCGAGCTAAGGGGCATGAAGGAGTGCACCATATGAGTGCAAGAAGGAGATCCCGGGTTCAAGTCCCGGAAACTAACATTTCCCCCACCCCACTAACAATTGCCTATCTAAAAAAAAACTTCCTAATCATTTTCTTTTAAATTGGCAAAGTCTAACAGCTTTTCTTGTTGGCTTTGCAATGGGGTTTTTTTTGGCAAAGTCTAACAGCAACTTGTAAACGGAGACTTAACAGAAGGATTAATACCAAACAAAAAATATTTATAATGAGTTTTTTTTTAAAAAATATTTTGTAGGGGGTAAAAGCAAAACACTCCATATTTGCAGATGATAAAAACATATTTAAGCCTTAAATAAATAAATTCTTTTACAAAGAATAAATAAATTTGTTGACAATTAAAATAAGGGTTTTATTTTTCTCACACCCTCCTTCCCTATCTCACCCCCATAATATCCCAAATGGACAAAAATACCCCTGAAAATTTACAAAAATCACATTTCACATTTCATATTTCATAATTTCGGAAAAGTAAGTAAGAATGGGTTTTTCGGAATTACCTAGTAATTCCGAAAAGAATTTCGGAAATACCTCGGAAGGGATGTAATTAGGTTCAGAATATGTATACAGGAATTACCTCACACGAGGTATTTCAAAATTTTTCGGAATTACCTAGTAATTCCGAAAATCTAATTTTTTTTTCAATTTTTAATATTTTCTAATTACATTTATTTTTTTAACAGTGGCGAGTAGACGATCAGACAACGTAGAGCGAGCAGAGTCTTGGGGCGACACCCGCGGCCGACGGCGAGCACGGTGATGCGGGAGGCGAGTAGTAGCAGTACTCTTCTCCAGACACTTTACAGAGGCTCAGAGCTGCTGGGCATGCTTCTGAGCGTCAGAGGCGCGAGAGAGCCCGTGCCAGAGTGGTAGAGATGGTTGAGCCTGAGCCTCAGCCTCAGCCCCGGTATGAGCAGCGGATACAAGACCACCCTGATTATGAGTACCATATGCGGCACCAACAGGAGCACCCAGAGATGTATCATGACGGTTGGGAGGCTTTGGAGGAGCAGGAGGATGAGGGCCAGCATTAGGAGGAGGAGGTTGAGGAGGAGGAGGTTCAGCCTGCCCTAGCTGTGGAGCACACACCCTTATATTTACACTAGGATAAGCATTGCGCGTCCTGGATAGATAGAGGCGAGGTAATTAATTTTTTATTTTAATTTTACTTAACAACAATTAATTACTTATTTTTAATAATGTATGGTTTAATTTTAATTTTAATTTTTTTAGCCTCGGAAACTAAAGGTTGTATCTCACGGCCAGAAGATTCCTAGAGTTAGACCTACAGAGCACCACCCACGTGTAGAAGCCTTAATCGTTTTGTTGCGTCTCGGCTAAGCTTTTCGAGTTGGACATCACACCTCTGGGGCAATCAACCATGAGTTGATATCTCGCTTTTGTGGAGATGTGGCATCCCGAGACTGTTCATTCCACATGCCCTTTTGGGAGATGACAGTCACCTTGGATGATGTGGCCGTGCTGCTCCACTTGCCGCTGGATGGCACCCCATTGGACCACATGCCAGATTTTGATTCTGTTGAGGCTCTTCACATGGCTGTGGATCGTTTGGGCATGGATCAAAGCATCGTCATCCAGAGCTTAAGGATAACGAGGCGATGATTCGAGGATCTCCCTGTGTAGAGGACGCCTACGGGGAGAACATGGCACGGGGTGCTTATGAAGCAGCCGCGGTCTTCGCATGCTCTTCTGTTAAGGCACCACCATTACGGGGCCGACAAGACTCATACATCAGTGCAGTGAGGTGGATGTATCCGCCCAAGATCTTCAAGCAGTG
Organism: Oxytropis ochrocephala; assembly: GCA_020916435.1. NCBI lineage: Eukaryota > Viridiplantae > Streptophyta > Magnoliopsida > Fabales > Fabaceae > Oxytropis > Oxytropis ochrocephala. The sequence continues at coordinate 41,196,876 of CM037095.1, forward strand.
TGGCGGTGGTCTTGGGGTATAGCCGCTCTTAGTTACTCTACACACCCGGTTTAAAGCGGTCTTTTATACGACCAAGCGATTCGGCGGATACGCGACAATCGCTTCTCGAGTAATCATTTATTTATTTTTTTAATTTAAAACTTTTAATTAAATTACTCATATATTAATAACTGATTATTTTTTAATTTAACTATTTCAGTGCTGGATCTACGAGCACTTTCCCACCGTCGTTGGTCGGAAAGTGTTAGCTAGGACGTATCAGCCACGTGCCACCAGCTGGGGGAACAAGAAGCTGGATAAAGTAAAGTTGGTGGACTTTAGGGCGCGGATAGATGCTCTGCAGCTGGGGGATGTCATCCTCACCCCTTATGATGACCACAGGCAGTATGTTCCTTTGTCGAACATATCTGTTGCCAGAGGCTGGATGCTTTGGGGCGATGACGCTGTTCCCTACATGCCAGACAGGGTGCGTTGGCAGTTCGGGCGGGTACAGAGGATCCCTCTTCCACCCATTTCGGGTAATGTTCCCTCTGCGGACAGGATCATCTGAGGGGTTCTTGATGTATCGAGTCGGGCGCGGACTTTTTGGCAGGCTAGTAGAGTGGCGGGCTACCACGGCGAGTGCGATCCTGATTACCTTCCTTGGTACGATCGAGTAACCAGGTGCGTCTTACTCGGTGCGAGCCACGCCAGAGCGAGCGGCACTCGGGATCCACCATATCATCAGGAGCCTGTTGTCCAAGAGACATATGAGGAGAGGTGCAGAGCGGTGCAGATTGGCCGGATGCACTAGATGTCGCCGTTCACCTACTTCGCGTGCTTATTTTGATCATTGTTAAACATTTTGGACCCATAGTTGTATTTGTACTCTATTTTATGTTGGTCATTTTATATATTTTGACGTCTTCTTATTTAAATCGTAATCCGTTCAGTATCATATTTCCAAAATAAAACGCGTTTAAATATTAATTTAATATATAAACTAAAAAAATATAAATTTCTAATTACCTTTTTAGAGGAATTTAAATTTTTTATTTTATGAACCTAATTACCTTTTTATAGGTAATTCAGAAAGTTTAATTTTTTATTGAACCGGAATTACCTTATTTTGAGGTAATTCCGAAAAATTTCAATATTTTTTTTTTTTTTTAAAACGCAGGGGTATTCTTGGCATTTTTTGAAATATGGGGGTGAGATAGGGAAGGAGGGGGTGAGAAAAATAAAACCCTTAAAATAATATCTCAGCCATGAGCCATCAAGGAGTCTTATTCTCTCTCGTTAAAATAGAATGAAATAAGAGGGGGCATTCCGAGAATTGAACTCGGGACCTCTCGCACCCTAAGCGAGAATCATACCACTAGACCAAATGCCCATTTTGTTAGTTTGTAAACGGAATTAGAGATATGAATTAGAAAATGGTAGTTAGTGTAAAAGAAAACCCTTTTTACATGATTCATTCACAAAACCTCTATTGTCGTCGTCTTGTAAGTAAGATTAAGGTAGCTATGTCGTCAAGAACCGCCGTCCTTCAGTTTCTGCGATCACGATCACGATCACAGTGCCGCCATCGCTTCTCCACCAACACTCCTTCTTCCTCTTCTTCAGGTTCCTTCTCTATCTCTCTCTCTAGCATCTCTTTATTCCCTTAACCCTGAAAATGAGGGTTTTCAACTTTACATTCCTATCCCGATTCGCATCACATCTCAACAACACTCAATTTTAATTTTAAGGGAACAAGAAGATAAACTGTGAGTGTTCACTTCCTAATTTCTTTGGAATTTAATTTAATCAATAATCAATAATAATGTAATTAGGAAGACAAACAGCTAGTTAGTTTAACAAGGAATGGACTGGAGTTGACCCCCAATCACAATTACAATTACAATTACAATTCAAATTTATGAAATTAGTCTTTCATGTCATGTCATATGCATTGAGATGAGATCCATGCTTGTAATCATCATCATCATTATAATAATGATAATGCTATCATTCAATCGATCACCATTTCATATCTGGATTTATTTTTCTACACCAACTCTCAATTTCTATATTTTCACTTCACACTTCAGATTCATTACTACTAATTATCATTTTCTATCAATTCCCTTTCCTGTTTATTACTTTACTTAGATGTTATATATTCCGAGGGAGGCTTCGAATAATGAAATGGAAGAGGCAATCTAGTTGTTTTTTTGTACAAAACTTTGAAAAACATAAAACAAAGTTAGAAAATGTCTTCTGAAAACCCAAATAGCCATTTCTTGTATTGTATGGCAAAAACCTTTTCTTCTCTATGACGAATTGATTGATCAAATTTATTCAGAATTAGAATGCGAAGAAAAGAAGAACTTGTGCATTGTCACGTGGATAAAGAACCTAATTTGCTTGTTTAGGGAATCGGTTGGGTTGCGTGACTATTTGCACTCTCCTTCCTATTCAAACTACTTGTTGAAACACATATACTTTAAGGGGTGACATTTGAAGAATAGTATCTTACTCTTTTTTAATCACAGATAAAACCTCCTCTGCTCTGCTTCGAAGTTTGTAATTGTAATATGTTAAACTTCCAATTTCTTATGTAATGGTCTCTTGAGTAACGAACCACTCTTCTATCCTGTTTCATATATTCTGAAAAATTCAATTCCTATTTCACTATTTGTCTTCGTGCGTTCCTCCTTTTCTATGAGGATTGTATTGTTTGGCAAAAACCTTTTTTCCTCTATGAGGATTGAGGATTTGATTGATCAAATTTATTCAGATTAAGAATTCGAAGAAAAGAAGAATTTGTGCATTGTCATCATGTGGATAAAGAACCTAGTATAGTATGCTTCCTTTAGGGAATCAGTTGGGTCGGTTTGGTGACTATTTGCAGAATCGTATTCAAACTACTGGTTTATCACAGAGAAAAACCACTCTTATGTAATATGTTGAACTCCCAATTTCTTATGTAATGGTCTCTTGAGGAACGAACCACTCTTTTATCCTGTTTCATGTATTCTGAAAAATTCAATTCCTATTTCACTATTTGTCTTCATGTGTTCCTCCTTTTCTATTATTCAGTAGTACTTTGAATTATGTCATATTTTTCTGATTTAGCAAAACTTAACTGATTACGTTCTTAAATGTGTAGAGGTTTTTTTGGGATGTTGTTTCTGTTAGGTTACCGTGTTTGGGCCTAAGCCCAATAGAGGGGCTGAACAGAGAAGTCAGGGAGAATTGCTTATGTTGTAGTTAGTTGGATAGGCAATGGAATATAGGTAGTGAAAGGGAAAAAGAGAGGCAAGATGTTCATTGTTGGGTAGTTAGGAGCCTTGCAGGTTTGGGCAGAGAGGGGAATGGATGTCTCTTCTATCATATGAGGGAGGAGCTTTTGGTCTGGGGTGGGTTACAAGGAGTTGACCTTCTGTCATATTTATTCTTTTCCTTTTTTTTTGGGTTCCGCCTATCAGTTTCTGAAATGCAGGCTGGTTAGAATGGCAACAGTCTTTTCTAGAAAAAGTTGTCTACTCTATACAATATAACTAATACTACTATTTTATTTTTGCACATTTGTTTCTGTGGTTCAGCATACAATATAACTATTGATGTTTTTATTTATTAATTTATTTATACACATTTGTTTCTGTGGTTCAGTGTATCATTGTTTTAGGTCCTCAAAATGTGGACGGCCGTTTAGTGCTAATCCAATATTCAAAACGCCGAACAATGCCAATTTGACACACAAAACTTCTTCCCAACTTGCTCTTTCACAAATAAGATGGGCATCTCAAGGGAAAGGCACACCAACAGAGGAAGAAGACAAGATTAGCATTGGACCTGCTGGTGGAGTACAATCTGGGGAAGGAGACAAGGAAACCGGAGTTGTGTATCATGGTCCGATCTCAAATACCATAAAAAAAGTAAAACTTCTGTCTCTCTCGACTTGTTGCCTCTCGGTGTCTCTAGGTCCGGTCATAACCTTCATGACATCCCCTGATATGAATGTCATCCTAAAGGGTGCAGTAGCGTCGTCAGTGATATTCTTTAGTGCATCTACAACTGCTATCCTTCACTGGTTCGTTAGTCCGTACATTCACAAACTTCGATGGGTGCCAGGTTCTGACAGCTTTGAGGTGGAGATGCTGTCATGGCTGGCAACTCATATCCCAAAGACTATTAAGTTTGCTGATATTCGTCCAGCAGAAACCAATAGGCCTTTTGTGACATTTAAGGCTAATGGGCAGTTCTACTTTGTGGACACAGAGCATTGCCACAACAAGGCACTTCTAGCGAGACTCACTCCACAAAAGGGAACTCATGACTCAGCTTTTAAAAACTTGTGATTTCAAACATTATGGCAATGCATGAGCTCTCAGGTATTTAACCATTAGGATGAGTAGACTGAGCTGTGGCCCTACTGCGTAAATGTAGTTGGACTTGGAATTTCATTTTCTTTAGATTTAATACATTTTGTTGTGATAGCATCAACTATTTAGGTTTGATTAATAAAGTCCTCATTGTGGTATTTTTGCAACATGGTCTATGGGGATTTTTCCTTCTGGATTGTTAATGATGTTGTAGTACTTATTCATTGTTCTTATTGTGCTTTGATTTATTGCCTATAACGAGATGATTGCTGTTCTCAATTTTCTTATTCATTTCTATAATTTTATTGTTAATTCTATTACACATGAAGCATTATTTAGTGTATAGCGACTATAGAGCCATGTATAGCGACTATAGGCATCAATGAATGATATGTAGTATTTGTAACCCATGGAGGACTCCATGGGAGTTGGTGCCCATAGATCACAGAATACAAGTTCAAGTTAGACAATTGAGAGGGTAATTTGTGTAGTTTTCTTTTCCCATATAACAAGCAACACAAAAGTCTAGTTTATTCCTTGAAATTGTAGATTTATTACACAGGAATAGTACACTATTTTGAACTTGTATATTTGGATGGCCTAACCTATTGCGCGATAGCGAAGATGAGGTGTTTGAGTGTGTGTTTACAGTGTTGGGGAAGGGTGGGGAACTAGAAGTAGTGAGCACAAATGGCACAACACATTCTGCACTTGAACCTTGATTGCTTATTGAGGTGTTGACAGAAGTTTGAGGGATGTTTGAAGAATACGCAATAGGAACTTACCATCAACCTGTGATTTGACTAGACAAAAAGATGGATGAAACTCAAAGTAGACATTATTGTCTTTGGCAAATCAACTCACACTCACATAATTTTTAGCAATGGCAGGTACAAGAAGCATATTTTGTAAGTGTTATTGTGTGTTAGGGGCAAGGGAAGAGAAAAATGAAGTAGATCCAATGCAAGGTTCTAAATAGCGGTCAAAGTCGTGTTAAGGCTTTCGCGATTTCGGCTGTTGCGGTACAAGTTGAGGTCGTTGCGGTGTGAATTATTCACAATAATGCCTAAATTTTATTAAAATTATTTGTCGTAGTTGTTTTACTGCAGTTACGGTCATTACTGAGACAGTTTTGTTGCGGCCGTTTTCGGTGTAACGGACCATTTTTTAGAACCTTGACCCAATGGAGTTTATTGCCAAACCTTCTCCATTTCCAAACAACACTTGCTCTTGGTTGGTGAGAGGCTGAGGTCATCAGATTGTTTGGATTGGCAGTGATATGGTGTGTTGCTCTAGAGTATACAATCTTCTTTTGAGACTGTTGTGAAGAACCTTCAACATTGGCAACAAATGGTTGATGTAAAGTATAGTAGATGGAACTAAACCAGGATTGGTCCACACAAGTGCATTCTTATAGCACACTTGACATTGGACAGTGCTCCATCCTCCACCACCTGATCGTCCACCATGGTCAGATCGTCCACCTCCAAGGCCAGAACGTCCACCGTGTTGGTGGGTCTAGGCGATGTAGTTTGCTTGAGGAGCGTTGGATTCAGAGGCAACTAGCACAGTTTTTGCACTTAAGGGAGAACTAGAAGCAATTGATTGTGTCAAATTCAGAGATGAAACTGCATTGAGAACTTCAGTTTGTTTCTTAATTATGATATAATGATTGAAGTATTGAATGGTTAGGATTTTTGACCTTCAACCTTCAAGATATGTAACTTGCTATGTATACCATATTTATTATATGGTCCACAATCATTTAATTACTCTTCATATTTACTATTTTTTACCTTTATTTTTTTAGTCATGTTTTTTTTACCATAATCACTCCAATTTTTTTTACTATAGGCTAAACCAGACTTTGTGTTGGGATCTTTTTGGCCCATGCTTCGTCATACAACCCCCCTCCTACTCACTAAAACCCCATACTACCCTTCATAGACAGTTGAAGATGAACTCAAACATGCCTTAGTTCAAGTTCACAACACCTTTATTGACAGCAAGTCTATCCCCTGTTATTCGACATTCTTATCCCAATGCAAGTTTTAGAATGTATGCCCCCATCTTCTTCCTTATTGAGGTTGATCTATGTATATTTTCTTTTAGTGAAAATACTGCTGCATTAATATTTAAACGGAACATTACAAACAGAGATGCTAATGAGCATAGCTGCTCAAAGCCAGACCACCATATATACATGATTTCCTAGAGCTTGTGCTAGACCTACAAGCTGATGGGCAAAGCCATTTTCAGTTCTCTTAATGTAAATTACATTTGGTGAATTAAAATCAAGAAGAAGAAGAAGTCTACAATCTTGCATAATGGGTTCGATAGAAGCTCTCACATCCCTCTTGCATGCAACAAAGGATGTAGTACACCAGTGACCAGTGCAACAGCCACCCAATCAGATCAGTGCGGTGTGCCAAGCTGAGAAGCAAAGAGGGCCAGCTTCATGATAGAGCAGTAAAATACCAAATGTTCAACATTTTTCTCTCTCAAAATTTTATGTAGGCCTCACCATCTTGTGATAACATAAAAAACATATAGTAAATTTTGAATCTCCCATTTGTCTTATTGGGGTACAAGTACAACACCCTGTCAAAATTTCGAAGCAGGAGATTCCCAGGTTGTGTCTTCTAAGTATTAGGCCGATAATAATAATAATAATAATAATAATAATAATAATAATAATAATAATAATAATAATAATAACTTCACAGAGGTTGTATCAAAATCTCAAAGAAAAAAGATGAGAAAGAAGCAATTGCAGATTCAAAAGAAAGGTAGGGTATATGACTCGATCTAAGGGTAGTTTTCAACACTCTTTCAGTGTTAAAGACTTTATTGGAAAGTCATGGGCATTGGTAATCCGGATACACGAGTGGTGCTAAAAAAGCTCCGTAAGTTGAATAAGCCGGATTTTTTGTTTACTGCTGAACCTTGGATTGGCATAAATCAGATTCCATCTAATTCTTCTCTAAGTTGAATTTGAAGAGAATAATAGAAGTTTTTTTTCCTCTAATCTTTGGTGTTTTTGCACTAATGGTTATAGTCCAACCGTTATTTCTTCTACTAGCCAGCAAGTGACTTTCTCTATAGTTGTGGATGTTATACCCCAATTTTGTCCGTATTCTTTTTCTGATTTTAGTCGTTTATTTTATTCATGTTCTGAAGTCGCGAGAATTATTAAAAAGTGTCTCACCTAAGCCAATCTCAACTAACCTGTTCAACTAAGTCGATATGTCGTGTTTAAATTGAGAATGCACGCGAATGATCGATCTTTTCACACATTCTTTAGTTGAATCTTCGTATTTGGGGCCTAGTCGAACGTAATTGGGTTTATCCGAGTCGTTTCCTTGCAAATGAGTTTATTCGAGTTGTTTTTTTCGCAATTGGGCTCATCATTCTGACTTCTTTTCTATTTTTATTATTTTGAGCACATACATATATATACAGTCCAAAAAAATATCAAAAAAATTCTGTTTAATGTTATTTACATTTTGAAAGTGTCTAATTGTCCGAAGTGTCCAAAAATACAAAAATAATAATACAAGAAAATACAAAAAATGTAAAAACGAAAATAAATAATAGATAAACAACGGCAACAATTAGTAATTTTGGGTCTGTTCTTGCTCTCTAAGACTTCTCAGCTAGCCCACATTATCAAATCTGCAAAAGCCCAGTCAAACAGCAATTAATGCTAAAACCTAATTTCTACCTATAAATAAACGGTTAACCTAGGGTCTAAAACACACAGAAACCAAGGCAGAAAACTACTGCTAAAATCACCCAAAAACAGGATTAAAGTTTCACATCAAAACCCTAATCCGCTAAACACAGTTTTGAGGTTTCTAAGATCTAAAGAAAGAAAGCGATGAGTGATCGGTGTCGTGATAACAAGCGATCGTAGAACAATCTTGGAGACCAAGCGAAAGTGGAAATTAGGTTGGTTATTATTGTTGGTTATTTTTTTTAGAAAAGGATCTGTAACCAGTGTAAATATATATACGTGTGTTTGTTGTTGATGTGTAGACCCATGCTTAGTTTTTTTTGAAAAAAAAAACAATGATGATATGCAATAAATGTCGCAGACTCAAGGGGATGAATTACGCATGAACAAATCTAGCAATACACTATGACTTGCACAAGTTTTTTTTCTTTTTTTCTCTTATTCTAATCATTGCAGAATAAAAATTACAAATCTATAGCCATTTAACTTAGGGAAGATGATAGAAAGTAGAAACAGATCCGAAAAAGTAATAAAGAATACAAAAAAAAACTGAGCAAGCCCACCCGTAAACCAGCACGAAATCACCACCATTTTACAAAAAAAAAAAACGAAGCTTCCTCCCCCTCTAGCCGTCGAAACTACCAAACCGGAACTTCTCCCTTCCAAATCAGCCTCCACCCACCACGAATCCGAACCCAGAAACCCAAAAAAGAAAGACATATCAGGAGCTAGTTTGATCTGAGAACCAAAAAGAAAGAAATGAAGAAAAACCAAAAAAGAGAGACAAAGAAGAGCAGAAGGGAGGAAGCAAAGCTTACCACACTCTCGCCGGCGGGATTCCCGTCGCCGGCGCCATCTTCATCGCCACTGAAACCGAAGCCATTCTTTCCCCTCTCTCATCGCGAAACACCCCGCAACCCTCCTCCATGGAAACCGGCGAATACCTCGCCGAGTTTTCTCTCTCTCTCTCTCCCCCCTGCAGTTCGCCGAAAAATTCGCCATTTCCCCTCTCAAAGCTGCGCGACGCAGCTGAGGATGAAAAGGGGTTGGATCGGTTCTTAGGGTTTTCTGGGTATTGGGCCTATACAATGTCTTCTGTTTTTTTATTTTATTTTTAATGTTCAGATTACTATTCGCACCCACTAATTCACGCGCACACCTCCCCCCACTTAAGCCCAGTTTCGCATACTGGGCTCTCCTATGGGAACTGGGCTTCCTTTGTATACCCCCTATTAGTTATACAACCCCCTGCGACTAATAAAACCCCAGTTTACTATCTTCACCCCCGTTTTACTCTTTAATTCTTTTCCGACTCAAACGTAAATAATTTTTCCCGCGAAATTAAATAAACGGCTAAGTCGGTTGTACAACCGGGTTAGTCATTATTTTAGGGCCAATGAGCTGTACAGTTCAGTAACCCTGAAAACTTAACAAATACGAATAAACTATTTTTCTCTAGAAATAAACGGCTAAATCGGTTGTACAACCGGTTTAGTCATCATTTTAGGACCAATGAGCTGTATAGTTCAGTAATCCTACGAAAAACTTAATAAAACAAACAAATTATTTTTTTCATAAATAGGGGACTAAGTCGGTTGTACAATCGGGTTAGTCAGCGTTCTAGAACTAATGAGCTGTACAGTTCAGGAGCTCTAGAATACCTATCCTAAAACGGACCCACCTCATACCAAACCAATTTCTTTCAAAAACTCTAAAATTACTTTCAAAAAGTAGGGGACTAAGTCGGTTGTACAATCGGGTTAGTCAGCGTCCTAGGAATCAGTGAGCTGTACAGTTCAAGGAATCCTAGGACCCCTACCCTAAAAAACACCAACCCATAAACATTTTTCAGGAAGAAATACGTAGCTTTGATTCCTCCATTGCATCTAGAGGTACGTAGGAGCGAGATTCAACTCTTGTCAAGCGCTAAAAACAAAAAATTTAAATAAGTCTTTTTCTACAAATAAAAGGGTAATTATTAAATAAATCTTAATTAATTAGACAATGGATGTCGTGGGGTGCTAATACATTCCCCACACATAACGACTCCCGAGCCCTAACAATGCCTTATCCTAAACAAAAAGGGATTTTCCGTATTTGCCCTTAAACTAAAATTTGGTGGCGGCTTCCTTTCGAACTTCGAAGAATCCTTTCCCGGATTTTTCGGTCGCTACAGTGGAAAATCAAACTATTGCTTTCTGCGCTGTTTATGCGGAGTCTACCAATTACATTGCTAGGAGGCAATTATGGATGGATTTGACTAACTTGCAGTGAGACCACTCTGCTCCTTAGGGTTGTATTGGTGACTGATAGGAACAAAGGTAGTGTTGGAATTAAGGGATTGTTTGGGAGAGTTTACACTAGGAAGGGTAAGAAAGGAAAAGCAGTTGCTAGTGGAGGGAATCTCATAACCAATTCTGCTGAGTTGGCATGAGAGAGAGAGTAGGGTGCTGAGTGTGTGAGCAGAGCACGAGAATGTTGGGAATAAAAGAAGAAAGAAGATCTCATTGTGGGTTAGGCTAGGATTGACCTCATTGGGTGATTTGGGACTGGGAGGGCAGTCACTACACTGGTGTACTGTACCTATTTTTTGCTTCCATCATACTTGTATTTTCTCTGAATTCCATGCAATACAAGTACTGATTCCACATTTTCTACTGTTCCATTGCTATTTCTGAGTTATTTCAGTATTATTCATTACTTTAGCACTTGATACTCATCAATTGGTATCTAGAGCTCTCGATCTTTGGAGCTGGAACCATGTCGAAGAAAAACGCTGCTGAAGAACGATTCGAAAAAGCTTGAACAAGACATTAGCCATGAAGCTATGCACTGAGGAAATCCAACGCAATGCTGAAGCGAAGTTCGACGAAATCAAGCAGTTACTTGTCACACAGCCACGACGGCGTCGTGGCCGGGGACGACCACTGGGGCGGCGTAAACCCGAGAAGGAAGTAGTGGGTTAACGCAAGATGAAGAAGAGGAGAATGATGGAACCGAGACCACTGATGATGACACGACGGTGGAGTACAACGCGATACGTCGCCGACACAGGGTGAGAGGCCGGAAACTGGAGATTCCAGTGTTTGAAGGGGGAGAAGCGTACGGTTGGTTGGTGAAGGTGGAGCGATACTTCAAGATCAACGGAGTGGATGAAGATGAAATGCTTGAAGCGGTCGTCATTGCTCTCGACGGCAAAGCTCTCAATTGGTATCAATGGTGGGAAAAGCAACACCATGATCCGACTTGGGACGAGTTCAAGCAGGCAGTAATCAGGCGCTTCCAACCCTCTATGGTGCGAAATCCTCTCGGGCCAATTCTGAGTGTAAGACAAATTGGTACAGTGATGGAATATCGTGAGCAATTTGAGATGCTCATGGCACCGTGGAAGGAGAATGAGCGTGTGATGTTGGAGAGCATATTTTTGAATGGATTGAACGACGAAATCCAAGCGAAGTTGAAACTCCATCAGACGCGTGGATTGAATGCGTTAATGGATCGAGCTCTTTTGATTGAAGAGTGTAATCTAGCGATGAGAAAAGAGAAAGAGCACGTGAAGGACAGTGGTGATGGGTCGAAATGGAAACCCGGTGGTGCTGGATCGGGTTGGGAAACGGGTCGGAATAGAACTTTTACTACTAAGCCCAAATGGGGTTCTGGATCTAATACAGGGGGCCCAAGTGAGAACAAGCTGGTTAGTAGTGGGGGTGCAGAAAAGAAAGGGGAGGCTGTAGGAAAGAAACTGACGCAAGATGAGCTACGAGACCTTAGTAAAAAGGGTTTTTGCTTCAAGTGTGGAGAAAAATGGGGGCGTGAACATGTTTGTAAAATGAAGCACTACCATTTGGAGATTCTGGAGGAAGGTGACAGTGAAGGGGAAGAGGTGTTTGAAATGCCTAATGAAGAGTTTGAAGTGAAATCCTTGCTTCTTTCACTCAAATGTAAAGAGGGGTTGACATCCGATCAATCTTTCAAGGTGTGGGGAAGGATTAGAGATAGGGTGGTGTTGGTTTTAATTGATTCTGGAGCTTCTTCCAACTTTATTTCCTACAAGTTGGTAGAAGAATTGAAGTTGAAACTAGATGATACAGCTGAGTATGTCATAGAGGTTGGGAATGGAGAGAAATTGAGCCACAAAGGGGTGTGTACTGACCTGAAATTGCTGGTGCAGGGCATTGAGATAACCCAAATTTTTTCTTGATGACTTTGGGTGGCACGGAGGTAGTTTTGGTATGGATTGGCTCGCTAGTTTGGGGGATGTGAAGGCAAATTTCAAGAGTTTGATCCTCAAATGGAGGGTACATGGCCAGAAACTGAGAATTTGTGGAGAGCCTTCTCTAAGCAAGCACCAAGTCTCTTTCAAAACAGTTGAAATCTCTGCATTTAGCAGAGGAATGCTCTTGGTTGCACATCGCAAAGACCTTGCGAGAAGACCAAAGCGGGTGGAAGGAGGAAGGCGTGGTGGTGTGTTTGATTTGTTGACAGAATTTGAGGATGTTTTCAAGGAACCCTCCGGTTTACCTCCCCCTAGGGAGCATGATCATGCCATTACACTCAAGGAAGGAGCTCCCATACCAAATATACGACCATACAGGTATCCTCACTACCAAAAGGATGAAATTGAGAAATTTGTTAATGAGATGTTGTCTGCTGGTATAATTAGACCTAGCATTAGCCCTTTTTCTAGTCTAGTGCTGTTAGTTAAGAAAAAGGATGGTGGATGGAGATTTTGCATTGATTATAGGGCCTCAAACAAACAATTCCTGATAAATTCCCTATTCCCATTATTGATGAACTGCTTGATGAGATTGGTACTGCCATGATTTTCTCTAAGCTGGATTTGAAATCAGGATACCACCAGATAAGGATGAGAGATGAGGATATTTATAAGACTGCTTTTAGAACTCATGAGGGGCATTATGAGTATCTAGTCATGCCGTTTGGGCTCACAAATGCACCTTCTACATTCCAAGCCCTCATGAACCGAATCTTGAAACCTATTCTAAGAAAATTTGTACTTGTATTTTTTTGATGACATTTTGATATATAGCAAGGATTTTGACAGCCACAAGAAACACTTGCAGCAGGTTCTGGAAATTCTGAGACACCACCAGCTCTATGCCAACAAGAAGAAGTGTATCTTTGCTCAGTTACAGATTGAGTATCTTGGCCATTTAATTTCTGGTCAAGGAGTTGCTGCAGATCCGAGCAAGATAGAAGCAATGGTGAATTGGCCCAGGCCTAAGGATGTGAAAGGGCTTAGAGGATTCTAGGGGCTCACAGGTTATTATAGGAGATTTGTGAAGAGCTATGGTAAGATTGTTTGGCCGTTAACCAAACAATTGAAGAAAGACAACTTTGATTGGAATGAGGAATCACAGGCAGCCTTTGAAGTATTGAAGCATGCTATGACTACTCTGTCGGTTTTGGCTGTTCCTGACTTTGAGAAACCGTTTGTGGTGGAGACAGATGCCTCGGGGAAAGGATTAGGGGTTGTTCTTATGCAAGAAGGAAGACCAGTGGCATACATGAGTCAGACTTTGTCAAACCGTGCTCAAGGAAAATCTGTCTAAAGGGAGTTAATGGCTATTGTGGTAGCGGTGCAAAAATGGAGACATTATTTGTTAGGGAGGCACTTCACAGTTCACACAGATCAAAGAAGTCTCAGGTTTCTCACGGATCAGAGATTGATGGGAGAGGAACAACAAAAGTGGGTGACCAAGCTACTTGGATATGATTTTGATATTAAGTACAAGCCTGGCACTGATAATAGAGTTGTGGATGCTTTGTCCAGACAGGTGCAATTCTCTGCTATCTCCACGGTTACCTTGCAAGAATGGGAGGGTTTGGAGGAAGAGGTACAAGCAGATGCTAAGTTAAATGGCATTGTCCAAGACTTGGCAGCTCAGGTGGCTGCACATGAAGATTATAGTCTCAGAAAGGGCAGGTTATTTTATAAGGACAGAATTGTGATTCCAAAAGAGTCATCTGGAATTCCTAAGATCATTGAGGAATTTCATGATTTGGCCATGGGTGGCCATTCTGGTGCGCTAAGAACTTATAAGCGGGTGGCTGCGGTAGTGTATTGGGAAGGCATGAAAGGGAGAATTCAAAAATATGTACAAGCTTGCTCGGTGTGCCAAAAGAACAAGTATCAAGCCTTGAGCCCGGGATGTTTAGTACAACCTCTTCCAATACCGGAGAAAGTGTGGAGTGATGTATCCATGGATTTCATTGGTGGATTACCCAAGGCTATGGGGGTTGATACCATCCTAGTAGTGGTGGATAGGTTGACCAAGTACGCACACTTTATAGCATTGAGTCACCCATACAATGCTAAAGATGTGGCAGCTGTGTTCTTCAAGGAGATTGTAAGACTCCATGGTGTTCCTACTTCAATTGTTTCGGATAGAGATAAAGTTTTCACTAGTTCTTTTTGGAGTGAGCTGTTCCGATTGGCTAGTACTAAGCTGAAATTGAGTTCAGCTTACCATCCTCAAACGGATCGGCAAACTGAGGTGGTTAATAGGTGTGTGGAGACCTATTTGAGGTGTATTACAGGACGAAAACCGAAACAATGGCCTAAATGGTTAGCTTGGGCAGAATATTGGTATAACAGCAATTATCACTCAGCCATCAAAATGACTCCTTTTGAAGCTCTCTATGGAGGTAACCACCGGTCTTGGCAAGAGGGGCTCAACACCGTACAACAGTGGATGAAGTGCAGCTACCGACTCAAGAGAGAAATGACATGCTTAGAGAGTTGAGGAAGCAACTTAGCAAAGCTCAGAACGTCATGAAATAATATGCAGACAAGCACCGTAGAGCAGTTAATTTTGAAGTTGGTGAGTGTAACACCCTAAAATTTTAGTTTCTTTGTTTATATTATAATTATATATTTTCTTATATAGAATAATAATTAGTTTGGTATTTAGAGAATGTTTTCAAAAAAAATAAAAAATAAAATCGTAGGACTAAAGAGAGATATTATAGAAACTTATGGAAAAAGTTTGAGCTTAAAAACTTCATCAAATTATAGCTAAAAAGGATCTGTCAGTGTAAGTTTGTACTGCACTAGGAAGTCCAAACTTATCAGAAAATTTTGAAAATTAGTTCATTAAGTCGAAAGACGATTCACATTTATGCTATGATGACTAAGGAGTTAGAGCTATTAGAGAAATTTCGAGATCTGAATCTAACTGTAGAGTTGACTAGTGGGAAGATTTCCTTAGGAATGATAAAGGTGTCAAGCGGATTTATGGAGGATATCCGTGAACAACAAGCAAGTGACAAACATCTGCAGGAAAAGAGAAAACTAATTGAACAGGAAAGAGCTGCAGAGTTCATGAACCGATGGCATTTTGCGATGCAACAGGAGAATTTGCATCCCGAATAATTTGAAAATGAAGAGAATGATTTTGGATGAAGCACATAAGAGTAAGTTGAGTATACATCCTGGAGCAACAAAAATGTATCAAGATCTAAAGCAAAAAATTTGGGGGCCAGGAATGAAGAGACGGGTGGCAGAATACGTCGCATCATGTCTAACATGTTAGAAAGCGAAAGTCGAACATCAGAAACCTGCCGGTATGCTTCAATAATTGGACGTACCAGAATGGAAGTGGGAGAGTGTAACACCCCCTTACTCTTAATACTTTAATTTATAAAATCAGAGTTCAAAAATCGTTTTCTTTTCAAAGATACATCCTCAAGGGAATGCTACGTTCATCAAACATCACTTTCACTTAGCCAATAATACTTTTCATTAATAAAATATAATTGTGTGATACATAGCACGACTTAAATGGGGCGAACCCTCAAAATTCTAATACATCAATCTATTACAGTTCAACACTAATCTTAAACAACTGATAGACTACCCGGCTCCCCAGTTCGACGTCACAGAGCAAGACGCCACAACTAGGCGAGGAAAGAAAGGACCTTCACTCGGGATCACCCACACGTTCTTGAGCATAAGAAGCAACATATAAAGCAGTAGGGTGAGTCTCTTTTCATAAATAATAAAATGTATGATAAACGTTATGCTAGAGAAAGACAACTAGAAACACTCCGACTCAACCAACCACACAACACACCAAGTTAAGGCACACCAACTCCTAATCATCAAAGACACCAATGTGCATGAGAATATGCATGATGCAGACCCAAAACACCAAGGGCATATGCATGATGGATCCATTAAGACCGAAGTCTTCTGCTATCACCTTAGGACCGAAGTCCTCTGCTTTCACCATAGGACCGAAGTCCTCTGCTTTCACCATTATGCTTATGATTTATGCGACACCATGAACAATGCATAACACACAGCATATACATCATTCAATTAAATCATAACACAAACTCAGTAACTCACCAATTAGACCGCAACCTTCTGTTCATAAATAGGACCTAAGTCCTCTGCTCACCTCTAGGACCGAAGTCCTCTGCTCATCAATAGGACCGAAGTCCTATGCTCATAACCCTAAGGCTAACATCACTCAGACATCATCACTGCACTAAGGCTGACATCTCTACATCGTCCAATAGCTCTATAGCTAGCGTCCAACTCACTGGACATCTCCACACCTCATCACCAACTCTATGGCTAACTTTGACGCCTCGGTCATAGCTCTAAAGCTAGTGTCCAACTCACTGGACACCTTGCCACCTAAGGTAGTGGACTACATAGTCACTACGAGGACCACAACGTCACCTAGGACTAAAACGTCACCTAGGGACCAAATCTGACTACACCATTCAGCCACTTAACGTTCTCGGCACTAGACAACACTCACAGTTGCGTCTGGCAGCGTCCTATGCTACTCTGAGGTTAAAACAGCACCTCGGCACTCTCATCCCGCACCTCGGTACTCTCGCATCACCTCGACACTCTCATCAAGCACCTCGGCACTCTCGCAGAACCTCGGCTACACACACCGGACCTGGCGCAAGGGGCACGCCACATTTGGCGCCCACACCGAGACCCTCACGGCACAAGGGCATGCCACACTTGGTGCCCCTCACTGTGACCCCCACCCACACCAAAGCATAACGCGCAACATACACCAACACAACGCGCACAACATTTCACTTCGCACACACTCACTGTACTCCTACAACACCACCTCGGTTACTCTACACTTGAACACACCACACTTAAACGCAACACCTCGCCTCGGCTACTTCACCTAGGCACACTACACTTAAGCACAACAACTCATCTCGATTAATATACTTAAGTACACAACGTATACAACACTTCAATATAACTACGACCTTCCTACATCTCGGCCATGCCGACTTCCGACGAACATCCACAGACTTCAAAGAGACCACACTTAGGCATGATTACACTACCCTTAACACCTCTACACCTCGACAATACATACTTCGATCATCATACACTTCACTTAAATAGCTACACTTAGGCATACTTAAATCTGCACCTTGACACCTCACTTAAGCAGCTACGCCTCGTCATCATTCACCTCGGCTTCTACCTCGGTTACCACCTACATTTACACTTAGGAACATCACCTCCTCACCATTTACCTCTACAACTACCTCGCTTTGCCTCGGCTATATACTCACAAAGAACTCGGCACCACTCTCAAGCACTCGGCACCCATAAGTACCTTTGCATCTCACAACACCTCGGTGCACCATATTTCACCTCGGCACACACACCCTATCTCCCCTCATATCTACACCTCGACATATACACCTCGGTATACACACCCTATACCTCGGCAATACTAGCTTAGACGTCCATGCACTACACTTCATCAACTACACATAGGCTTATTCACAACTCACTTCATCATCTACGCTTAGTTACTTCACACCTAACCACACCACTTCACCTTGGCTACTACACTTAGGCACACTACATCTAAGCATTCACTTCACCTCAGCCACTATACTTCACAACACCTCGGTACACTCTTTTGGCACCCTGCCTCTCACACTGCGTCACGCTAAGCTTCACTACACTTACTATTCCATCGTACCTAAACCTCGGTACACTTACCTCGACAACTACACGCTGTAACATAACGTCGCACTACAAAGAACTACGCCAGGTATATATACACTCCACTTCGGCCACTTCACCCTGGTACACATACCCTCACCTCGGTAGCTACAAGTCGACACATTACACCTCGGCTTACACTTCCTTACCCTTTGTCTCCTATACATCATCACTTACGCTCCGTCACCTATATTCAACACATACGCATTGGCGCATATATACGCCACTTTCCGGCAAGTACACCTAGGTATTATGTACACTACATCTCGGCCACAACACCCCAAGATACCCACTCTACACCTCGGCAAGTACAATTCGATACCTATACTTAGTATCAGATACCCTTACATTACGCTACTTATACTCTGTCACTCATCTCGGCTCCCATGACTCGTTAGTTACACTTCGACACATTACGATCATCCCTTAGGCTTCGATACACTTGTCGTTACACACTCCTATCTTGGCATACTCACATCTCGGTAGGATTGCACTGTAACTTAACGCCTGCACCTCAGAACTATACTTAGGTAAATTTATACTATACACCTCGACAATCAGGTCTCTCTCTACACGCCTAGTCTACCTCTTCCTTCCCTTCTCTAGTTCTCACGCTAGGATCATACTTAAGCACACTATTATCCACCTATACCTTCAAAACTGGTTCATCACTCCTTAAGAACTTCACGAAGGTTACAACACTCACACCAGCTCACTGGGCTGAGAGTTTCTCAGTTCCCATTTCACTCTTAAGTCACTCGTATGACCAACACCACAACAACTCAACACAACTGCACTGAAGTGAAACTAACACACAACTTCAAACACATCAAACACACAAAACATACAAGGCAGCTCAGAAATCATTCCTAGAGTCTACTCACGCATAACACACATCATATACTCTATTATAGATGAAAGAGAGAGCCCCCTAACCTCAAAAGATTGAAGAAGTAGCACTCTCTCCACCAAGCCTTCCCGATCCACCAAGAATCACCAACATTTCAGCTCCTCCTCCTTGGCATTGAGCTCTTCCACGCCAAGCTTCCTCTTCCTCTCTCTAAAAGCCATCTCACCTACCACTCTCTCTCTCTTACTTTCCCTTTGCCTTTTCTTAGATTTTGGTGGTAATGGACTCTCCACCATCGACCACTACACCTTAAGCATGAATATGGGCTTAATTCATGGATCATGGGCCTAACTCTCATGGGTCTCTAATCACACTCCCTCCATTACTTGCACTACTCCTCCTTTAATTAAGGGCTAAATTACTGTTTTGGTCCTTTATCTTTGGCCTTGATTTCATTTTGGTCCTTTATCTTTTTTTTTTCTCGTTTTGGTCCTTTATGTTTCAGTTTTGTTTCAATTTGGTCCTTTTTTGTGTCAATTTGGTCCTTTTTTTGTGTCAATTTGGTCCTTTTTTGTGTCATTTTGGACGGAAAACTACAAAAAGGACCAAATTGACACAAAATCAAAACATAAAGGACCAAAACGAAAAAAAAAAAGATAAAGGACCAAAATGAAATTAAGGCCAAAGATAAAGGACCAAAACAGTAATTTAGCCTTAATTAAATTACCACTCCCCTTTTACTAACCACCACTCCTCATTTAAATCAAATACCTCCTAAATATCCTAAAACTCCAATTAATCCTTTGACTTAACCAAATGTTGTAAGCCTTAAAGAACCCACTAAATAAATAATTGAATTATATTTGGGGCGTTACAGAGAGCATATCAATGGATTTTGTAGTGGGACTACCAAGGACAACACAGAATTTTGATTCAATTTGGGTGATAGTAGACAGGCTGACGAAGTTGGCACATTTATTACCTGTGAGAGTTAATTATAATGTGGAGAAACTAATCGAGATATACATCAAAGAAATAATCGAGTTACATGGAGTTTCTCTAGTATTGTTTTGGATTGAGACCAAATTCACTTCTCATTTTTGGCAAAGTTTACAAGAAGCTTTGGGAACGAAGCTCGAGACTAAGTTCGTACCACCTCGCACGGATGGACAAACAGAAAGGACAATTCAAATCTGGAAGATTTGCTAAGAGCATGTGTTTTGGATAATAGAGGAAGTTGGGACAATCTACTACCATTGATTGAGTTTACCTACACAATATGATTTTCACTCAATTATCGGAATGGCACCCTACGAAGCTTTGAACGGAAGGAAATGCCAAACGCCGTTATGTTGGTATCAAGACGGGGAAAGTGCTATGTTAGGACCTGAGATTGTGCAACAAACAACAGAGAAAGTCAAACAAATTCGTGAAAAGATGAAGATTGCACAAAGCAGATAGAAAAGTTACTCTGATCGGAAAAGGAGACCTCTCGAATTTCAAGAAGGCGAACACGTGTTTTTAAGAGTTACATCAACCACAGGTGTCGGAAGAGCTATTAAGTCAAAGAAACTCACCCCAAAATTTATTGGACCATATCAAATTATTCGGTGAGTTGGTCTGGTAGCTTACCAAATAGCTTTACCGCCTTTTCTTTCAAACATTCACAATGTGTTGCACGTTTCACAGCTAAGGAAGTATGTTTCTGATCCATCTCATATAATTGAACCTGACGAAGTACCTTTAAAAGAAAATTTGTTATATGAGACATCTCCAGCAAGGATTGAAGATAGGAGAGTCAAACAACTTCGAGGAAAACAAATATCTTTAGTCAAAGTTGTATGGGATCAGGGAACCAGAGATTCAACTTGGGAGTTAGAGGATAATATGAGAGCGCAGTATCCGAATTTATTTTAAGGTACACAATTTTGAGGACGAAATTTTTTTTAGTGGGGTACTAAAGAGAGATATTATAGAAACTTATGGAAAAAGTTTGAGCTTAAAACTTCATCAAATTATAGCTAAAAAGGATTCATCGATTGTAAGTTTTTATGCTTTGCACTAGGAAGTCCAAACTTATCGGAAAATCTTGAAAATTAGTTCATTAAGTTCTATAAAATATAAAGATCGAAAGTACATCTGCAGAATTTTATTTTACTGAAAATATGTCTCTTAATTTTTACCGAGAAAATCACATACGTGTATAGTAAAATAAGGAATAACCATGTGTGGTCCATTTTCACCAACACAAACGTACAGAGGGAAGGTTCTATTACTAAAAACGTGTTTACTCCCTGGAGGTTTAAATCACAGACTATTATCACTATAAATAGCAACTCACCTCTCACTTTACTTTCACACAAAACTTCCGAAAACTTTCTCTGAACCAGGTTCTAATCTCTCTTTTTCTTTTGTTTTATTAGCTTTTACTTAGTTCTTCCCTTTACTAGATTTTATAGTTCTTATCACACTAGAAAAACTGGAACTTCTAATCTAAACAGTAAAACCTTCTTCTATCATTATTTAGTTTTTCCAGTAACAATTCTTTTCATTCTTTACTTCATTTCGTTGTGATTTTAACATTGTGTAGAGGTTAATCTTTATCATATACTCATTCCAATGTTGAGGTATGAGAAATAGTACATTTCAAAATACAAATAACAAAGCTTTTACTTTAGTATAGTTAGTCTATTATCTATTATATCAAGTTATTGCTTGTAGCTCATGAAAATCACTTTTAAGACTTTCCAACAACTCTCACCCTCTGTACAAAACAAAGGACATAGGATATTAGCCTATTTTATTACTTAGGTTCAATATTTATTAAGGAATGAATTAGGATGATTATTCAAGAACTTGATTTAATAGGTGAACCATTAGATTAAACTCTACAAAATGAAACTGAACCTGTCATGGGGTATTTTTAGGATTTAATTCAAGAATTTTAAGTTTAGCTTAGAGACATTATCAATACACCCAAAATTCGAGAATAAAAACTATGGCTATCAAAACAGATTTTCTTTAAACAAATGTGTATTTCACTTGAAACGCACAAGGATCCAAAGTAGAATATTAGTAAAATACTTCTAGTTAATTATGATTTAAGTTATGATTATAGTGTATTAAGATGTAGTTGTGTTTGAGTAATAGGTGTTGTTGAGTTGGAAGAAATTGTTGATCACCAAGCAAGTTTCGAGAAATTCCAAGGTAAGTGGAAATACTAATAATAAGTTGATGGGCACAAATTATGTGTTGCTTGTATATATATTATTTAGCTATTCTTAAGTGATTTGTGTGATTGTGTTTTGTTTGAGTTCTATGTGATTGTGTTTTGTTTGAGTTCTATGTAATTGAGTCAAATTAAGTACATTTTGGATTTGGTTGAAATAGGAGTTGTCTATGTTACTTAGGGATATGGCATATGAGGATTGATAAGTTGAGGTGTGTCTTGTAACACCCCCTTATCTAATCAATTCGATCTACTAAATTAAAATCAGAGTTTCAAAATTCCACTCAAAGGAGGGCTACATTTGATGATTTAAAAAGGAAAACAGAAATTCAATTAAGTTCAAACAGTTACACAGCATTATACTAAGCATGTAATCATGCGCATCACATCGGCAAAAGGGTCTAAGCCCACAACATAAGGCACCTCGGCCAGTAAAACATCAAGTCATAATACATAGTACAAAGTTACAACAAAATGTGATAGTTTTAGTTCAAAAGACTATCTAGCATAAAATACACAAGATAGGCATAAAAAGCACTAAAATCTACTCGGCCCCAACCCAGTGTTACACGACCAAAGCAGACACAACCGACTTGAGCTAGGCACAACCATCACTCATGTGTACCTGCAAGTTGCCGACATGAGAAGCAACATAAAAGCAGCTAGGGTGAGTCTCTTAACACAAGTAATATAATGTGAAGAAAGCTTAAGGTTAGAGATAGCACTACAGCACCTCGGTTCAGCTAATTCAACACTCACCGATAGTTCAAATAATCACAACAATTATCAATCAGCTCAAAAACACATTAATTTATGAAATGTATGCATGTATGCAACCCAACCATGTGGCATTATGCAATGAGGTACCTCCACCGTCGTTATTTAGCCTATCGGCTCTCCGTCGTTACTCCGTCGTTATTTGATATGGAGACCGAAGTCCTACCACATCCGAGGTCGAAACCTCCTCCGTCGTTATATGCACATGAACATGTGACTTCATGACAAATGCAATCACACACCAATCAATCATAACGCATGTGAATGCGTATACCGTCGTTCACCGTCGTTACTCCGTCGTTCTACTCCGTCGTTGCTCGCTTCGTCGCTCACGGCGACGCCCACACCATCTAGACATCATCAAAGACTAAGGTCGACCCTACTACACCTGGTAGAATCACCCTAGGACCTACAACCGACCTCTCAATCACCTCGGCACTCAACAACCGACCTCTCAATCACCTCGGCACTCCATGGTGGACTAATTGTCACACCGAGGACCGCAACGACACTTAGGGACCAAAATGTCACCTAAGGACCAAAATGGACTTAATCGCTCCCTTACTTGGCACACTTGGTGCTAAAATCGCACTCCCAGTGGCGTCCCACAATGTGCTAGGCAACATTGGCGCCTAACATCACCTCGGCACACTATGTGTGTACCTCGGCTAACTACTCAACTCGGCATTCTACATCACCTCGGCACCTAGCTCAGCTTTGGCACCTCGACATGTTACACTCAAACCCTCACTTCGGTAGCACGCTCACAGTTACGCATTCCCTTACACTAAAATCGTCTAACTCATGGGGATTCACTTCTCGGTATTCCCTGGTTCAGTTCACCTACACTTAGGCGTTTGGGCGTTTCACCTCGGTAACGCTACCTCGGCTTGAAGACCTCGGTTTACTACCTCTACACCTCGTTCACTCCTCTACACCTCGGTAACCTTAAGGCGAAACACCTACACTTCGGTTTATGCGCCCCTACCCTCGCTAATGGTGTTTAGACACATACTCTCCTCAAACTCACCAACAGACTCTCAATCACTAAGACACTCTAGCATTGACTTCCTCAACTCGGTTTCTCTCACTCTAAGTCGAAGGGTACTTGGTTCACACTGTTTCTTTACTCAAACCCAACATGCAACCCATTTCCAGCTCACCACACTCATGCACACTCGAATACTCACTCCATTGACTCCGATCCTCTCCCTAACTCTACATGCAAGCTCATTTTCTTCACACCACACCGATCCACACTCTAATGCCTCACCATGCAATGCTCTCTTCAGACACATTGCAATGGAGAGAGTGTTACACTCCTCTCTCTTTCCCAACAGATCCACCATCGCACCTCACCATAAATCACAAAGAAGAGCAAAAACACAACCAAAACATGGTATGAACAACACATAAAACACACATGCAAGGTGATCGGAACCACTCACACCAAAACACTACCAAACACAAAACATTACAAGGATTAAAAGAGCCCCTAACTTTGATTATAAATCAGAGACACACCCTCTTCACTAGCACTTCTAGGAATCCTTCAAGATTCAGCTCATTCTTCCCTTTTTCAGCTTGGTTCTCTTCCTTCTCCCTTCGGTTCTCTTCCTTCTCTCTAAGTCTCACTTCTCTCTCTACTTTCTTAATTTGGTAACTTAACTATTTTTGGGAACAATGAATTGGTCTCCTACGAAGTCACCAATTAATATGTCCTAAGGGACTTAAATGAGGCCTTGGCCTTATTAGGCCGTGGGCTTCCTCTACCCACACCCTTTCCTAACTTAGACATTTTCCTAAAATGCAACACATACTTAACCCTCACTTAATGAATTACTTGACTTAAAAGTAAAATGTTGTAAACCCTTAATAACTCAACTAAGTTAATAAATTGAATTATTTTGTGGTGTTACAACCCTCCCCTACTTAGGAGATTACGTCCTCGGAATATTACCTCAATCAAACAGCTCGGAATAGGCATCCTTCATCTTGCTCTCTAGCTCCCAAGTAGCATGCTCACCAGCAGCTCCTACCCAAACCACCTTCACCAACTTGATTTCTTTTCCCCTAAGAATCTTTACTTCTCGGTCTTCAATTCTGATTGGCATTGTCTCCACAGTGAGGTCGTCTCTCACTTGCACATCATCCATTTGAATGACATGGGACGGGTCAGGAACATACTTCCTCAGTTGAGATACATGGAACACATCGTGCAAATTTTGTGATTGGTGGCAATGCAATTCGGTATGCCACCTTCCCAACTCTCTCCAAGATTTGATAGGGTCCAATGAAACGAGGTGATAGTTTCTTGGACCTCGTGAGCTCGTCCAACTCATCCACTGTGGGTGACTCTAAGAAATACATGGTCGTAGGCTTGAAATTCTAAGTTTTTCCTCCTTTTGTCATGGTAACTCTTCCATCGCTTTGTGGACGCCTCATCTTCTCTCTCGATCATCTTAACCTTCTCGGTAGTCTCTCTAACCAACTCGGGTCCTAACACAACCCCTCTCTCCTGTTTCATGCCAACATAGTGGAGTCCTACACCTACGCCATACAATGCTTCAAATGGTGCCATTCCAATACTTGAATGATGATCATTGTTGTAAGTGAATTCTATCAATGGTAGATACGAATCCCACGCACCTCCTTGCTCAAGCACACAAGCTCTCAATAAGTCTTCTAAGGATTGGATAGTCCTCTCGGATTGACCATCACCGAGGATGGTATGCCGAGCTCAAACGCAACTTGGAACCCAACGCCTCTTGCAAACTCTTCCAAAATTCGAAGTAAACCTTGGATCTGCATGCGATACAATACTCAAAGGGATTCCATGAAGCTTCACAATGACATTGATATAAATTTCGCTAAACCTCAGACCTGGGTATGTGATGTTAATAGGAATAAAGTGTGATGACTTTGTCACCTATCAACAATAACCCAAATGGTGTCAAACCTCTTGTTGTCTCTGCAACCGGTTACAAAGTCCATGGAAATCTTTGTCCCACTTCCATTCAGAATATGCAACGGTTGCATCAACCCCGCCGGCCACGGTGCTCCACCTTTGACTTCTCGGCAAGTCAAACAAGCATGATTTAAACGAGCTACATCCTTCTTCATTCCTTGCCACGAATAATTTCTTCAAGTCTTGATACATCTTCGTAGCTCCCGGATGGATACTCAACCGACTTCTCGTGACACTCCTCCGCACTGCCTTCTTGATCTCCTCATCATCGTGTATACATATCCGACCTCCGAACCTCAACAATCCTTGCGCATCCAACTCAAAATCTTTGTTATCACTCTCGCCAACTCTCACAAACACATCGACCAACTTCACATCAACCTTCGTGCTTCCCTTATACTAACTATGAACTCATTGGTGATCTTCAAAGATCCCCAACTTAACACTCGAGGTGTTACTTCACATACTAGGCTCAAATCTCTAAACTGCTCAATCAATTCCAGCTCCTTTACCATCATCGATGACATATGCAGAGATTTCCTACTCAAACAGATCGCCTACAACATTGGCCTTCCCGGTGTGAGCTCGGGCATCAAGTCATAGTCCTTCAATAACTCCAACCATCTCCTCTCGCCTCATATTCAATTCCTTTTGATCAAACAAGCATCGTAAACTCTTGTGATCACTAAACACCTCGAACCTCGAACCATAAAGGTAATGCCTCCATATCTTCAATGCAAACACTACGGCAGCCTACTAGCTCTAAATCATGAGTGGGGTAATTCTTCTCATGAGTCTTGATTGCCTTGAAGCGCACGCCACTACTTTACCTTCTTGCATCAAAGACACAGCCCCAAACCTAACTTAGATGCATCACAATAGACCACAAAAGGATCCTCCGGATTAGGCAACGTCAAGATCGGCGACGTTGTCAATCTCTCTTCAATTCTTGAAACTCTCTTCACATCGGTCATCCCATACGAAAGCCCTATCTTTACATGTCAATTGGGTTAATGGCAACGCCAATTTGGAGAAACCTCAATGAATCTTCAGTAGTAACCGGCTCACCCCAAGAAGCTCCTCACTTCGGTGGTCGACTTGGGTGCCTCCCACTTCAACACGACTTCAATCTTTGAAGGGTCCACTGCAATCCCATTCTTTGGAAATCACATGGCCTAGGAAACTCACTTCCTTCAACCAAAACTCACACTTGGATAGCTTCGCATACGCCTTCTTCTCCTTCGTAACCTTCAAAGACTACCCTTAAGTGGTCGGCATGCTCTTCCGCCGACTTGGAGTACTCAAGATATCGCTCTATGAACACTACCACAAACCGATCTAAGTACTCATGGAAAATACGATTCATATACTCCATGAATACCCTGGAGCATTAGTGACACCGAATGGCATTACTAAGTACTCGTAGTGTCCATACCGCAGTTCTAAAAGCCGTCTTTGGTACGTCTTCGTCCTTCACTTTGATTTGATGGTAGCCGACCTCAAATCAATCTTGGAAAATACCTGAGCACCCACTAATTGATCCATCAAATCGTCAATTCTTGGTAGTGGATACTTGTTCTTAATTGTAACCTTGTTCAATTGTCTGTAGTCCACGCACAACCTCATGCTTCCATCTTTCTTCTTCACTAGCAACACAGGTGCTCCCCACGGTGACACGCTTGGTCTCACGAATTTCCTTTCTAGCAAATCTTCCAACTGTTTCTTCAGCTCGGTCAGCTCGGATGCAGACATCCTATAAGGTGCCATAGACACCGGTCTTGTTCCAGGAATCAATTCTATGGTGAACTCGATCTCTCTCTCAGGTGGCACATCAGGAATTTCTTCAGGAAACACCTCGGCAAACTCTCTAACCACTGGCGGATCTTCAATTCGACTTGATTCTCATCATTAATGACGCCCATAATGCAAATAGAGTAACCCCTTCTCCTAACAACTTGCGACTTGTCTAGCAGAAGTAAAGCCGATTCCTTCACCTCTGGCAAGACATACCTTGATCATAATACACCTCACTTAAAATAGCTACCCTTAGGCATACTTAATCTACACCTTGATACTTCCCAGCAGGCAGTACACCTCATCATCATCCTCCTCGACTATACTCTCGTAAACTCAAAGACCACTCAAGCACCTCGGCACACATACGCCTCAAATGAACTATACCTAGACCACTACACTTCGCTAGCACCGGCGCAATACCTCACCTCAACACATACACCTCGGTATATACCCCCTATACCTCGGCAATACTAACTTAGACGTCCATGCACTACATTTCATCAACTACACATAGGCTTATTCACACCTCACTTCATCATCTACACTTAGTCACTTCACACCTAAGCACACCACTTCACCTTAGCCTTGCACTCCTTCGCCTTGTGCCCAGGCAATCCACACTTGCCACAGGTCAGAATAGCAGGAGCGTCTCCCTACTAGGCTTTCCTCTCCTGCGCGAATTCCCCTTCCTCTACCCACGGAATGGTCGTAAGGTTTCCAACGCATCTAAGTTGAAAAGTCTTCTTATCTTTCCCAGCTCGGCTAGTAGCCACACTATCTTCTTCATAAATTCTACAACTGTCTACCAACTCGGAATACACAATCAAGAACTGGTTTAGAACGAGCCTAAGACTCAAGGCTTAAGACACTTAGACTCAATACTTGGTCGGACAAGACCGAACTTATGTTCGATACCAACAATGTAACACCCCTTATCTAATCAATTCGATCTACTAAATTAAAATCGAGTTTCAAAATTCCACTCAAAAGGAGGCTACATTTGATGATTTAAAAGGAAAACAGAAATTCAATTAAGTTCAAATTTACATAACAACATTATACTAAGCATGTAATCATGCGCATCACATCGGCAAAAGGGTCTAAGCCCACAACATAAGGCACCTCGGCCAGTAAAACATCAAGTCATAATACATAGTACAAAGTTACAACAAAATGTGATAGTTTTAGTTCAAAAGACTATCTAGCATAAAATACACAAGATAGGCATAAAAAGCACTAAAATCTACTCGGCCCCAACCCAGTGTTACACGACCAAAGCAGACACAACCGACTTGAGCTAGGCACAACCATCACTCATGTGTACCTGCAAGTTGCCGACATGAGAAGCAACATAAAAGCAGCTAGGGTGAGTCTCTTAACACAAGTAATATAATGTGAAGAAAGCTTAAGGTTAGAGATAGCACTACAGCACCTCGGTTCAGCTAATTCAACACTCACCGATAGTTCAAATAATCACAACAATTATTAATCAGCTCAAAAACACATTAATTTATGAAATGTATGCATGTATGCAACCCAACCACAGGGCATTATGCAATGAGGTACCTCCACCGTCGTTATTTAGCCTATCGGCTCTCCGTAGTTTATCTCGTCGTTATTTGATATGGAGACAGAAGTCCTACCACATCCGAGGTCGAAACCTCCTCCGTCTGTTATATGCACATGAACATGTGACTTCATGACAAATGCAATCACACACCAATCAATCATAACGCATGTGAATGCTTACACCGTCGTTTCACCGTCGTTACTTCGATTTCTACTCGCCGCTTACTTGCCGTCGCACCGACGCCCACACCATCTGAGACATCATCAAAGACTAAGGTCGACCTACTACACCCGGTAGAATCACCCAGGACCTACAACCGACCTCTCAATCACCTCGGCACTCAACAACCGACCTCTCAATCACCTCGGCACTCCATGGTGGACTAATTGTCACACCGAGGACCGCAACGACACTTAGGGACCAAAATGTCACCTAAGGACCAAAATGTACTTAATCGCTCCCTTACTTGGCACACTTGGTGCTAAAATCGCACTCCCGGTGGCGCCCCACAATGTGCTAGGCAACATTGGCGCTAACATCACCTCAAGACACTATGTGTGTACCTCGGCTAACTACTCAACTCGGCATTCTACATCACCTCGGCACCTAGCTCCACCTTTGGCACCTCGACATGTTACACTCAAACCCTCACCCGGTAGCGCGCTCCACGATTCACGCATTCCCCTTACACTAAAATCGTCTAACTCATGGGGATTCACTTCTCGGTATTCCCTGGTTCAGTTCACCTACACTTAGGCGTTTGGGCGTTTCACCTCGGTAACGCTACCTCGGCTTGAAGACCTCGGTTTACTACCTCTACACCTCGGTTCACTCCCTCTACACCTCGGTAACCTTAAGGCGAAACACCTACACTTCGGTTTATGCGTCCCTACCCCTCGCTAATGGTGTTTAGACACATACTCTCCCTCAAACTCACCAACAGACTCTCAATCACTAAGACACTCTAGCATTGACTTCCCTCAACTCGGTTTCTCTCACTCTAAGCTGAAGGGTACTTCGGTTCACTCTGTTTCTTTACTCAAACCCAACATGCAACCCATTTCCAGCTCACCACACTCATGCACACTCGGATACTCACTCCATTGACTCCGATCCTCTCCCTAACTCTACATGCAAGCTCATTTTCTTCACACCACACCGATCCACACTCTAATGCCTCACCATGCAATGCTCTCTTCGTACCACACAGAACAGAGAGAGTGTTACACTCCTCTCTCTTTCCCAACCGATCCACCATCGTACCTCACCATAAATCACAGCAAGAGCAAAAACACAGCAAAACATGGTATGAACAACACATAAAACACACATGCAAGGTGATCAGAACCACTCACACCAAAACACTACCAAACACAAAACATTACAAGGATTAAAAGAGCCCCCTAACCTGATTATAACCGTAGACACACCCTCTTCACTAGCACTTCTAGGAATCCTTCAAGATTCAGCTCACTCTTCCCTTTTTCAGCTCGGTTCTCTTCCTTCTCCCTTCGGTTCTCTTCCTTCTCTCTAAGTCTCACTTCTCTCTCTACTTTCTTAATTTGGTAACTTAACTATTTTTGGGAACAATGAATTGGTCTCCTACGAAGTCACCAATTAATATGTCCTAAGGGACTTAAATGAGGCCTTGGCCTTATTAGGCCGTGGGCTTCCTCTGCCCACACCATTTCCTAACTTAGACATTTTCCTAAAATGCAACACATGCTTAACCCTCACTTAATGAATTACTTGACTTAAAAGTAAAATGTTGTAAACCCTTAATAACTCAACTAAGTTAATAAATTGAATTATTTTGGGGTGTTACATGTCTCACTGGTTGTTGTTACGAATCCTAAGGACTGATTTGTCAAGTTGATTATGGATTAGATTTGGTAAGACTAATGTTTTTACTAAGAGCTTTACAGGATGTTTCTTATAGTACTATCAAATATATAAGACTGATGATAGGTTCAGTTGGGTCGACTACAGACCTTCTGGGGGCACTTGTGTTTCGAATTCCTACCAATGGTCAGTTGGTTGTCTCTCTGGCTGGGGGAAATCGTATTACCCGACACGGTGAGCCTGATTATACAGGACTATCTATAATAAGGTGCAGCGCTCGGGCCAGAATGATTGGAGTATGGATTGTATATCTGCTCTTTATAAACGATCATGTTATGGCAGTTGAAACGGCCTTACGCTCATGATGATATAAATCTCCATGGAGTAGGTTGAGAATAATATTTTAGATAGTGGATTAACTTCATTGATGGATTATAGAATAAGTGTGACACTTAGTTCATTTGGCTAACAATTAATTATTGATTTCACTAGAATATTGGTTATGTTTTTGCAGGATTTGGGATTAAGAGTGGTCAATTTCCTTGGTTGCGATTGAATTGTGTGTCATGTATTTTACATACTAATATTTGTGATTGTATAATATTATTTGTAACTTGTGTAACCATCATGTTGCAAACTTGTGTACGAGTATTTCACCCCTTACATTTCAGATGGAGGGAGGCGGACTTCTGGGACACTCGGGTCACCGACATATCGCCTTTCTGGAGGAGGAGGGCAATCCCCTCTGGGAGATTGATCCGCCTACACAGACTATCACCTATACAGGTCATGTACAAACCACAGATGGAGTTGGGGGGGGGGGGTACCTATGACTTCCATTACATCCCACATTACTTTATCGATCACACTACCTATGAACCAGTTGATCGAGGTTTTACTACCACATATAGTTGTTCCTGAGGTAGTAGTTCGGACATTGCAGTGCGGGAAGTAGCGAGCATGCAATTTGTAGTTCCT
This sequence comes from Oxytropis ochrocephala, assembly GCA_020916435.1. Lineage (NCBI taxonomy): Eukaryota > Viridiplantae > Streptophyta > Magnoliopsida > Fabales > Fabaceae > Oxytropis > Oxytropis ochrocephala. The sequence continues at coordinate 41,229,005 of CM037095.1, forward strand.
GAGGTGGTGACTCCGGAAGTTTATGAAGAACCCGTTCAGGTCGTACCTGAATGGGAACCAGCTGATGGTTCAGAGGGCAGTGGTACCAGTGTGGATCTCCCTAATGGTTATCATTAGCTTTTGAGAGATGTTGGTCTTGCATGTTTTGATGGTTTTTGGGGGATGGAGTATAGGGGTTTTCTTTTGGGACATAGATTGTTTTGTAACCTGTCATAACTCTATATTTTGGGGCAGTATATATATATATATATCAGGTGTATAAGTGTACTAACCTGACTGCTTAGGACGTAACATGACTGGTGTAGGTGTGACTCGGTAGGACGTACTATATTGGAAATTATTAGATATGATACCTAACTATTGATCTTGTGTAAGCCTAAGGGCAAGACTATGACTTGATAGGTGTTGACTTTTACATATGATGCATATATATGTTATGATGGGTGTCTGATAATATTTTTTTTATTTGGTTAATATTTAGAAAATTCTTATCAAAAGTAAACAAATGTGTTTTAGAAAAAAAAAATTAAAAATGGGATTAGTACTTAAGAGTAGCATCACCTTTTAAGGTTAGAAAAATGGGGTGTTACAATAGTGGTATCAGAGCAGATCGAATCTATCGGGTAGACTATGGGTTGTAGGTCTGTTGTGTTTTTGTTTTGTGAACTCTGAATTATTTGAATTATTTTCTATGTCTTTTGTTATGTGAACTATGTGAATTATTTGGATTGTTTTCTATCTGTTTTGTTGTGTGAACTCTGTAAATTGTTTGGATTGTTTTCTTATTAAGTTCTGAATAGTATTGCCTTATAGGAACCCAATGGCTAGTAGAAATGAACAATTAGATACTGAGAACACTGGAGAAGGAAACAACAATGCTGGGAATAACATGGATAGAGCTATTCAAGTTATGGCCGATATGGCGACATCCATTGCACAACAAACTGCTGCGAAAAATCAAAGGGATATTCGCAAACAACAGAGGGAGGAACAAGCTACTGAGTCTAAAGGTTTGGTTGACTTTAGACGTCATGATCCTCCACAATTTCATGGAGAAACTGAACCCGAAAAAGCTGACTTATGGCTTCAAGAGATCGAGAAGATTTTCACCGTGCTAAGGTGCTCAGATGAAGCGAAGGTTAGTTATGCATCTTACCTGCTGCTTGGTGATGCAAAATATTGGTGGAGAGGAGCCCGACAGATAGTCGAAGCCAATAACCAGGAAGTCACATGGGAGGTATTTCGTGCTATATTTCTAGATAAATATTTTCCCAGGAGTGCTAGGACTGCAAAGGAACAGGAGTTCCTGATTCTGAAACAAGGAGGAATGACAGTCGGAGAATACGCGGCAAGGTTTGAGTCGCTGGCAAAGTATTTTCGTTTCTTTTAGGATCAGGTGGATGAAGGTTGGCTATGCGAAAGGTTTGAAGGAGGACTGAGATTGAACATCAAAGAGTCATTCTTACCACTCGAAATTCGGCAATTTCAACCACTTGTGGAAAAGTGTAGGAAGATAGAGACAATGAAGGAAGGTGGAATCAACCGGGGAAATACCGGAGGGACGTCTAGGTCCAGGTATCCAACACAAGGATGGAACCAAAGGGGGAAACAACCTTACAAGAAGCCTTATTAGCTAAACGTATGAACCAGAAGATTGGACCAGCTGCATACCGTTTGAAGCTGCCACCTGACTTTCGGGTGCATCCAGTGTTTCACAGCTCGTTGTTGAAGAAGGCCATAGCTGCTGAAGTGGATGCTCAACCTCTTCCAGCTTGTCTTGCTGAAGATTTGGAGTTACAAGTGGTTCCTGAAGATGTTCTAGCTGTCAGGAAGGCAAAAGATGACACTGTGGAAGTGCTGGTGAAGCTGGCAGCACCTGCCAGATTTTGAGAACAGTTGGGAGGAGTGGCAGACCCTCTCTGAACAATTTCCAGACCTTCACCTTGAGGACAAGGTGAATTTTGAAGGGGGAAGTGTTGATAGGAACAAGGGTAGTGTTGGAATTAAGGGATTGTTTGGGAGAGTTTACACTAGGAAGGGTAAGAAAGGAAAAGCGGTTTGCTAGTGGAGGAATCTCATAACCAATTATCTTTGAGTTGGCATGAGAGAGAGAGAGAGTAGGTGTTTGAGGGTGTGAGCAGAGCACGAGAATGTTGGGAATAAAAGAAGAAAGAAGATCTCATTGTGGGGTAGGCTAGGATTGACCTCATTGGGTGATTTGGGATCGGGAGGCGATCACTACACCGTGTCTCAGACTATTTTCTCGCTTCCATCATACTTGTATTTTCTCCGAATTCCATGCAATACAAGTACTCGATTCCACATTTTCTACTGTTCCATTGCTATTTCTGAGTTATTTCAGTATTATTCCTTACTTTAGCACTTGATACTCATCAGTGACTTTAATGCAATTATGGGTTCTCACGAGCACAAAGGTAAGGGGCTCCCTTCAGCTATCTCTGGTGGTGAGTTTTCGTCTTGGACTGACGTGAATCAGTTGATCCATATTCCTACGAGGGGATCTCAATATACTTGGTCAAATGGTAGACTTGGCAATAATTATACAAAGAAGAGGCTAGATATATCCATTTGTAATGAAGCTTGCCTCAATTTTTCGGACAGAGTGGATTGTCGACTCTTACTAGAAGTATGTCGATCACTTTCCGCTTTTATTGCTTATGAAAAAGCAGAGACTGCTCGTAAGCGTTCTTCTTTCAAATTTATGAAAATATGGACCCAACATTACGATTGTAAAGAGGTTATCTCTCGAGGCTTGGAAAAGTCTGTAGTGGGATGCCACATGCATGTCTTATCTCGTAAATTGAAAAACTTGAAGGAAAAGTTTAAAGATTGGAATACTACCGATTTTGGTAACGTTTTCGCTAATGTTAATGAAGCTTTAGAAAAGCTTGATAATATCCAAGAGCAGATAAATAATCTAGGAGGTTGTGATACTTTGTTCACTATAGAGAAGGATACTCAAGCTAATTTGTAGACCACCTTAAGTTATGAAGAAGCTTATTGGAAGGAGAATTCTTGAGTTAACTGGCATAATTTTGGAGATAGAAATACTGTCTTTTTTCATAAGGTGACCAAAATTTAAAATGTTATCAAGAGAATTTCAATGGACGAGGTTAAAGCTGCAGTTTTTTCTCTTAATGGTGATGGTGCCCCTGGTCCTGATGGGTTTGAAGGTTTCTTCTTCCAGCACTATTGGATATTGTTGGTAAAGATGTTTATAATGTTGTCTGCAGTTTTTTCAACAAGGTTGGGTTCTCCTAATTTTAATTCTAATATTGTAACTTTGATTCCAAAAGTAAAAGGAGCAGATAAAATTTAGCAATATAGACCAATAGCTTTAGTTAATTTAAAATTATTAATAAAGCAATAGCTGACAGACTTGTTCAAGTTGCTCCTAATATCATTTATGATAATCAAAAGAGTTTTGTAAAGGGTAGAAATATTTCTAACTGTATTTGCACTGCCTCTAAATCTATTATTTGGCTTCAGAAAAAGGCTTTTGGTGGTCAGTTGGCCTTGAAAAATGACATCAAAAAAAACTTTTAATACTATAGATTGGAACTTTTTACTTCAAGTTCTGGCAGCTTTTGGTTTCAATGAGAAATTTTGCTCTTGGAAAAATATTATTCTTCACTAAGCTAAGTTCTGTTTTTCTGTTAATGGTTCCGCCGTGGGTTCCTTTGGGTGCAAGAGGGGAGTTAAACAAGGCGATCCTTTGTCCCCTCTTCTCTTTTGTTTGGCGGAAGATGTTCTAAGTAGAGGAATTTTCAAGCTTGTTGAAGATGGTAATCATTAGCTGATTGTAGACCACAGAGGTTTTCGTATGCCAAGTCATGTTTTTATATGTTGATGATATTATGTTTTTTTGTAGAGCTACTAAAAAGAGTCTTTCTAGTTTGTTTGACCTTTTTCCTCTTTTGAGCAAGTCTCTGGCCAGATTATTAGTAAGGATAAATCTAAATTTTTCACTTGCAGCATATCCCCCTCCTGTATTACCCCTTTGAATTACCTATGGAGGTTTTTGCACTAGAAAGTTTTAACGAGGCTCCATATCCATTTCTTTTCTTTTGCTAAAAAAAAACACCCTGTCGAGCTTTAAGGTAACAGGCACAAGTCCATACTATAATTGAAGATATAACAGGAATAAACCAAAAATCATACTCATACTCATACTCATACTACTACTATAATGAAACCGACCTGCACTGCGTGATGATACTCGTAAGGTCTCCTCCTCATCATCCTCTTCATAGCTTGATTGTAGTAGTTTTACGTTCCATCCTACCCTTCTTGCTGGTGGGGCCCTCTCTCTGATAGTTTACTACGATAACAAATTTGGGAAATTGGGTTTGGTGAACTACTAGGGTTTATTGAAATTAGAATTGGCAATGGGAGAAAAAGATAACTCACCGGCAGACGAAGGAGACAGCGACAACGGTGGAGTGAGGTTGCGACATGTCAAAGCAAGATTTCCAATGGTTTTTTTAGGTGTAGGATGAGTTTGAGGAGGTGAAGATTAGTTCGCCGAGGAGAGATGTCTGAGCATGAGACATGAATGAAGATTTCATTTTTTATCTGCAAAATTACCTTTGCAAAAACTGTAAATATATCTATCTAGATTTTGGGTGAAAAATATAATAATTAGATGAAAACCTGTAAGCAGATTGCTTTTTTATTTTATTTTATTTTATTTTATTTAGATAAGCTGTAAACAACAGGTTGCTGAATTGTGTGAAAGTTTTTATACTCTCACCGTATAAATGCCACCATCAATGATCAAAGAGCAAATATTTTCATTAATCTAGAAACGTAAGCTGAGTTCAATCATCCCCTAACATATGGATAATCCAGAAAAATTATATAGTCGTTGGATGACTTGTTATGAGCAGAGCAGAGTAGCAAAATCCAAAATAAATTCAAAATAATTAATTAAAGTCGCATAGGGTAGGTAGAAGAGTTATAAATACAAAAGAAGACCACCTTAAAATCGAAGAGAGCGATCATGTTTTAATGAGAGGTATTCCAAGAACTATATATCGGAATTTGTGGTAGTAGTACTAATAGACAACAGTTTTTGGTAGTGGGGGAGGCATTAAGAAAACACATGGTGATGTTAGCCTAGCACACTACTTTAACTAACCACTTACACATAAGCTAAATAATGAGTACTAACAACACTCTCTCTCACTACAACAGATCTAGTAGATGGGCAGCGTTTTTTTTCAACAATGGGCAGCGTTTTTAGCGGCTACAAGGTGGTGGTATTGGCTATTCACTCCAACAATGGGTAGCGTTTCCCAAAAACGCCACCCATTGCAAAACACGCCCTCCCAAATACTTAGCGCTTTTTAAAAAAAGCGCTGAATATATCCAAAGCGTCCTCCCAAATACTTAGCGCTTTTTAAAAAGCGCTGAATATATCCTAAGCGTCCTCCCAGATACTTAGCGCTTTTTAAAAAGCTACTGAATATTACCCTTATACGCAGCGCTTCATTAAAAAGCTACTAATATTGCCTATTTGTGTTATTAAATACCCACGCTTTATTAAAAGCTACTGAGTATTGCCTATTTGTGTTACTAAATACCCAGCCGCTTTATTAAAAGCTACTGAGTATTGCCTAAATTTTTTTTTTTATTTTTTTCTGTTTTGTGTGTTTTTTTTATATTTACAAATTACCCATGCATGTACCAATCCAATCCAATACATAATGTAATCAATTTGCTAAGAGGAACACAAATTACATAAGAGGAACCAAAACAAAATAGCTAAGAAGTTTCATTATCTAATTCATATGTATCCAAAACAAGCTATCAAGTTACAATATTATGAACCAAAACTAGCTAAGCTAACTTATATGTATCTAAATGAAACTTAAAAAAACGGGAGAGATGACTGCACCATTCTCCCCTAATCTCAGCAATCTGCTCAACAGAGTATGTGTTGCTTTGACAATCGCTAAAATACTGAAATTATATAAATAAATAAAATTAGAATTGAAATGGTTAAATATTGGAAAGAACCACTATTAAATCGAAATCATATAAAAATATATTAGAAGTAGATACCTTGCTGGGGATAGTCGTTTTCTTTCGGGTAATTATATCCTTCATATATTGCATGACGTAATACCCACAATCAATGTTATTCAATTGTTTAGGACACTACAAAACATAATTAGATTAGTTAATTGTTAGATTGAGTTGAATATAGTTTTTTGACAAAATAATGTAATGTATAAGTTAGAAACTTACAACTATTGGTAACCATCTGACCGTTAATTTATTCACTCCCCAATATGTCCTTAAACCGCTGAATAGAATGTCATATAACTATATTAATAACAATATATACATATATAAGTAAAAGTAAGAAATGCAGAATGACACAAAATAAACACACCTGTTAAAAAGCTCCACAAACTCCATGTGGTTTCGTAATGATTTTGAAGTGAGTCAAGGTAATACACGGTTTTTTTACTAGGATTAATTGCATACAAAACCCAATGTCTCCTACAAAAAAATTTAGGAATAAGTAATTTGTGACTATTAAAAAAATGCATGTTATATAAGAAATAATGAGTAAAAATTCTTACCCTAGATTAACCGGTGCTAGAAGTAAGACATCATCATCACTTCTATTTTGAGCTTCCTTGAAGCGGTCATTGACATAATCAAGAACAATGACTGGTTTTGTTCCACAAGTGATTGATAATTTCGCAGTGGGATTCACTTGATGAAAGGTTGTACTTTAGGACACAAGAACAAATATCTATGTGTCTGCATTGGAAGGGACCACAATGTCCTCGCACAAGTACCTACATTTAGATATATAAATATATATATATATATAAATTAAATTAACGATATAATAAAATTAAATCGACAATGTCAAATAATAAATTACATAGTAGTACGACATATATATTCATAGCCATACCTGGTTGCCTCATCCGCATCACATACAAAGACGGATATCCTCACGTCCGACTATATGAGGCAAGTCGGCTCAAAAATTTCTTCCTCAAAATTTATGGTAAGCAATTTGTCTTTCATGATGTATTTTCAGATGCGCGTCGGCCTCAAAGAATCTTCATATAAGCTTCAATGGAAGAGGAAGAGGCGGGTGAGACACAATTGGAGAAGGGTGGGATGAGTCACTTGGCGAGAAGAGGAGGCGATCGGTCACTTTTGGAGGAGAGGCAGGTGTGAAACTTCTACATAAGGGTGGACTGAGACACTTTTGTAGAAGGGGTGGATCGAGACACTTTCTTGCCAATAGATGTTTCCTTGCCAGCACTTTTCAAAGGAGATCTTTTCTTGCCGGTAGACACTTTCTTAGATCTTTCATTTTGGCGCATCTATGTTTAAACAAAAATAATTACTTAGATAGCACAAATTATATGACAAAAACTATAATTAGTTAGTTACAAATATATTGTCACTTACAACGACAAGGGCGGATGGCCATGCCACAAAGGTACCAAGCTGCCAGGACAATCGCCAAGATATCAATCATCACAATCGGAACAGCAATGGTGCATCCTCCTAAATGGTACCGCAACTCGACTCTAACATGATTTGGAGGTAGGGGTACATTGTGCATCAAGGACCCAATTGTTACATGTGTAGCCAATTGCAACCATTTCATGTGGGTTTGAGATATACAATTCACACTCACACTCATTGTTGTCCTAAATCAATTATAAACCACAAAATAATAAAGACATTATTTGATGTTATATATATATATGTACAATAAATCAATTATAAACCACAAAATAATAAAAACAATTAATACCTTAGTTGACGGCATGGTGCAGCTATCTCGTGCACTGCTATGTGTAGTGAGGTTGGTTTGAGTGGCATAACATGGCCATAAAGTGATCGCATATCATTAAGTTGAGCTTGCAAACTTTCATACAATGCCATCATCTTTCTCAGTGGTGGACAGTCATGATTCTCATCATAGACTTTCTGTTTTGGTCCAAAGTACTCGGTTGGTGCTACTCCAAATCCAACACCCCTTGTGCGACCCGAGTATTCTTCTTTACCTAAGGCACGTGTAAGGATTTCTTTTTCAGAGCAATCAGTGAGCTCTCCCTGTGACACTGACTGTGATATGGCTTCCTGATTCACAAAACAAAAGTATAATACATTATAAAAATCATAAAAGTTACAATTAAAATCAAGTGAGCTTGAATTTAGGAAATACTTACAATTCTTTCCGACACCTCCTTAGTTTTAGGATCAACAATCTCCTTTTCTTTGTTTAGTCGAGCCTCTACCCACAAAACATGTCGCTCAACACCTTCTTTAGTAGGATCTTTCCCACTCTCCACCAACTATATTTAAATTTACCAAATATTAAGAAACTATTTATAAAAAGTTTCATGAAACTAAAAAATCAAGCTTATTGTGCCTTACCAATCTCTCTTCAATATGTTGATATGGAGTAGCACCGCTCTATAAGGATACTCACAATGTAAGCACACTTTCGATTCACCTCACTTGCTTTCTATTAAGAGAGATAAGTATACATTAATGTATAATAGATAATTGTCAAATATAAAAATATGTTATAACTTAATAGATAGTAGCACTAACCAAGAATTTTGGATCTTCAATCATGCCTCCTAACAAATGTCCGCCAATCCTCCTCTGAAATAAACCCACTATATATTGGTGGAGGATTCCAATTGATGTTTCCATTATCATCTTTAAGCCAATTTTTTGTTAATGTCGTTCAAATTTTTATGACACTTTCCGGCTTCCTTCATTATCCAAATCCTTTTAGAATCATCCACATCAAAATATTTCGCTTATGCACATTAAATGAAAATCATATAAATAAATTTATATATATATATATATAGGACTACAAAATTACTAAATAAGATTACCAAAAGATCTAAAATTATATACATTGTATTGTTACCCACAACTCATGTTTTTGTTTCTCCAAAACGGATTCTTTGTGCTCACCCAAGTAGTGATTGTTATTGGTATCATTTGTTTTACCTTACTACCAATGAAAGTAATCAAATGAGTGTTTGTTTTTCTCCAATTGGCGCACCCTTAACATTCCATTGGACCTGCATTATGTAAATAGTAAATTAGATCACAAACAATTAAAACTTAGTATTGAATGAAGTTAATTAGCAATTAATTAGTATCTTACACTTAATTTTTCTTTTCCTTTACTTAACCGGTTGATGATATCCTTTTTAGCTGTCATTCCACGAGAGAGCACGCTCGATATAGTTTGTAACATCATGATCATCGCCTCACCGGTGTCATGCCCACTATCACTATGATCCGCCATCTTACCGCAATAAAACATAATCATTGTTTGTTATATTTATCCATTTAAAAAACATCCAACAAAAAAATAAATAATCACCAAAAAGATGAAAATAAGATCCATGTCTATAAAATAACATCTATGCTCGGTTACCTTTTCCTTTTTTCGATACAATTTTTTTGCAATTCGCTCCTTGGTACTTTGTTTTTGTTAATCGTAATTCCATCAAGTATGATCCTTTCTAACATACACAACATCCTCTCTATAAGTACTTTCCTCTTCTAGTGATGTCCCCAAGAAAGGGTCATCCTCGATACCATCATCATTGGTTTCTTGATCATAAATGTAATTCACTAATTTTTTTGTGTCAAGAAACAATAGACCAATTGATATCAATCGGATCGGTGACATAAAACACTTGTTGAGCTTGGGATGCCAAAATAAAAGGCTCATCTTTATATCCCAACTTCTTGAAATTCACCCGCATGAACCCCGACTCATCAATCAGAAACCATTATTATTGTCAACCCACTTACATTGGAACACGGACTCTCGAAACATGGTGTAATCCAACTCCCATATTTGTTCAATGACCCCCAAGTATGACATATTCGGCGTATACGGGATTTCTTGTCTTTGGCACTTGATGTATGCATAGCTTGAGCAACAAGAGTCACCCCACTATTTTGCATTTTACTCGATCATCATGGGTTTTTGTATAGAACGTAGTAGATTAATTAGATAGTGGTGTAAGAGAAAACATGCATATTTGGACCTTTTGCTAACCATCTCAATCTTTTTGAAATCGAAGTAGGATTCATAACAAACTCGAAATCAATGTGGTCTTTTAACCACACTATGAAACTCCGATTGTGTTCCTTTGTTAACCAAACTTCACTCTTATATGGGTAATCACTCTTAAGTATGTCCATGTGCTTGGCAACATATGAATCAACCTCACTATCATTGTGCAAAACATATAAGTGTGCTTGATGTAGTTCTTCCCTTGACACCATAACTATTTTATATCCCGACATCCCTTTAGTAATGCTTCCTAAGTGAGCGAGACCTTGGAAGTCCCGAGAATATTCAAGACTAGATAGATAGGCGGTGCGTAACTCAACAGCCTTCTTCAACTATGTAGCGCTCAACAATACAACCTCGGGTCGTGATCGGTTTTTCACATATCCTTTTAATATCTTCATGTAACGCTCAAACGGATACATCCATCTCATGTAACATGGGCCACACAATTGTGTCTCTCTAATCAAATGAACTGTTAGATGAATCATTATGTCAAAAATGAAGGTGGGAAATACATCTCAAGCTCACAAACAAAGTGACATGAATTTCTCTTTGCAATGATGGCAACTTTCTAGGGTCAATCACTCTACTACAAATCGCCTTAAAGAAGTAACAAAGTTTGGTTAGCGTCATGCGCACTTTCTTAGGCAAAATGGATCGTATACCAATTGGGAGCAAATTCTCCATTAGAACATGACAATCATGGGACTTTAAAGACTTTAACTTAAGGTCTTTCATGGATACAAGGTTTGTAACATTTGAAGAATACCCCTCTGGAACTTTTACTCCATGAAGAAACTTACAAAACACGGTGCTTCTCCTTTTTAGATAGAGTATGAGTGCCGGAGGTAGATATGTACGTGTACCCTTCTTTATCGGACCCACCTGGTCTCAACCCCATACTAAGCAAGTCCAACCTCGAGTTGATGGTATCTTTAGTCTTTCCTGGCATATTGAGTAAGGTACCAATGACACTTTCAAAGACATTTTTTTCAACATGCATCACATCAATGAAGTGTCTTACATATAATGACTTCCAAGATGGCAAGTCAAAGAAAATCGACTTTTTCTTCCACCCCGTTTGGCAACCTCTCCCGCAAATGGCTTCCCAAATTTAATGTTCAAATCTTTCACCTTTTCAAACAGTTGTTCACCCACAAAGCCGTGGAGCTTTACTGGTTTCAGTATTCCCATTGAATGCCTTTTTCAACAATCGATCTCGATGAGTAGATGGCAAAAATCTACGATGACCGGGGTAGATATTCTTCCTACCATGTTCCAACCACATCCAATCGGTGTTATCTTCACATATAGGGCATGCACACCGACCTTTTCATCTGCACTCCGGATAGATTGCCGTATCTTTGGAAAGTCATTAATTGTGCCAAAAATCATAGCCCTCAAGTTGAAACTTTCTTCCCCGAACCCATCATACACCTCTACTCCATTCTCCCACATTAGCTTCAAGTCTTCAATTAAAGGAGCCAAGTATACATCAATATCATTTCCGGTTGCTTGGGCGAGTAAATTAACAAAGACAACATCATATATTTGCGTTTCATGCAAAGCCATGGAGGTAAGTTATAAATCGCTAATATCACGGGCCATGTATCTTTGTGGGAGCTACTCGAATACCGTGCGGGTTAAAACCATCTACAGACAATGCAAGTCGAGGTTTCTTGGATCCAACCCAAAATCGGGATAATCAATATCAAATTTTTTCCATTGCGGAGAATCTGTCGGGTGTCGTAACATGCCATCTTTAATCCTTTCATCCTCATGCCATGTCAAGTGTTTTGCATCTTCTGAACTACGGTACATACGCCTAAATCGAGGAATTATGGGAAAATACCACAACACCTTTTCTGGAGCAGAATCTTTCTTTTTATACCGCGATGCATTACATTTAGGACACGACTTTAAAAATGCATGTTCATTCCGAAATAGAATGCAATCATTGGGACAAGCGTGTATCTTCTCATAGTTCAAGCCAATGGACCCTAACATTTGTTTTGCATCATACGTCCGAGAAGGGAGCACATTATCCTTCGCAACATTTCTTTCAATAGTGTGAGTAATTCAAGAAAGCTCTTATCCGTCCATCCGTGGCAAGTTTTCAAGTTATACAACTTTATCACACCAATAATTTTGTGAATTCAAGACAACCTCATACAACGGCGTCTCTGCATCCGTTATCAACTTCTCAAACATTTGAGGACGGTCATTAAGATCGTCTTCAAAAGCCTTTGCCATCTCTTCAAATTCATCCCCAACAAACGTAGGTATTTCGGTGTCAACGGTGCACATCTCTCAAGACTATTACCCATATTCGAAGATTCAACTCTTTCCTCACCATGCATTGTCCAACAAGTGTAAGTTTGATCAATTCCATTACCCTTTAAATGTCCCCCAACTCGTCTGCGCATTAATCGATTTTACATAGCAACAATGTAAACAGGGACATATCATATTACTAGATCTCCCTAAACGTTGAACAGCACAGTTCACAAAATAATCCACTCCATCTCTATATTCCTTGGACAGACGATTGGCAGACATCCACTTTCTATCCATAATGTCCCAATATCTATAATAAATTCGGATAAGAGAATTTACAATTTTATTGAAGCTAAGACATTCAATCAACTACCTAGTAGTTTCAACTAAACAAATCAAAGACTTTGATGTCTTCTATATAGTCATTAATTCTTCATATAAAATAAACAAAATAAAAAAAAAGTACCTGAACAAGTGGAAGCAACACTGAAAAATATCCAACCAGCTGTGAACTCGAACTACAACGAACTCTCGAACCAAGACAAACTCGAACAACGATCGCGAAGCTCCGACAAAAAAAACTCCCAAAACCTAACAAACAATTCGCATATTCGATTTAGGCATATTTGATTTTACTAATATAGATGACACACACTTTGCTTAAAAAAATCTATCCTTTGAGAATCAAAATCTCAACATAACCAAGCAACAAACACATATCAACTAATTTTCTCTCCTATCAAACACATTCAACTAATTTTACACATATCAAACACATACAAATACATTCAACATATTCCTCTCCTATCAAATATTTTTTTCACACATTCAACATATTCCAATCAAACTACATATTCATCTCCAACCTAACAAAAACCTAAAAACAAAAAACAAAATAGAGAACTAACCTTTGAGAGAAGATGAGGACAAGCAATGAGGACTATGGGTGCTAGAGAGGATTGAGACAAGCAATGTGGGTTTTGGGGTTATTGTGGGTTTGGGGGTTTGTGGGTTCTGGGGGTTATTGTGGGTTTATGGGTTTGTGGGTTTGGGGGTGGTGCTAGAGAGAACGAGAGTGAGGGAGAGTTGAGAGAGGAAGAGCTAATGAGAGTGAGGAGAGAAGAGAACCGTGAGAGAGATAGACGTGAGTTTATGGGTTTGTGGGTGGTGCTAGAGAGAGCGAGAGTGAGGAGAGTTGTGGGTTTTTGTGGGTTTTGGGTGTGGAAACGAGAGAGAGAGACGTCGCAGAGAGAGAGAGAGAGAGAAGAGAAGCGCGAAGGGAATGAAAATAAGAGAGAAACCGAACGGGCAAAAAAAAAAAAAAAAGTAATACTCACTCGCGTTTTTAGAAAAATTTGAATATATGTAGAACGAGTTGTTCGATGGGCGCGTTTTTTTAAAAACGCCGAGTATTACACGCGTGATGGGTAGCGTTGGAAAAAACGCTGAGTATGTGTAGAACGCGTCCTTCAATGCGCAGCGTTTTTAAACAAACGCTGAATATTTCCCTTTCGTCATCCAAATACGCAGCGTTTTCCAAAAACGCTGAATATTCCCTTTCGTCATCCATATACTCAGCGTTTCTTTAAAAACGCCGAGTATTTACCTTTCTCGTCATCCAAATACGCGCAGCGTTTTCAAAAACGCTGAATATTCCTATGCTTTTTCATCTATAGGTGGCGTTTATTAAAAAACGCTGCTTATGGTGGCGCTCTTTTTTAGCCAATCTGGCGTAGTGTCTACTAGTGCTTACGCACGGGCGGCTATGAAACTGTAAACAATTATTTTCTCCCAAGATATATACACGGGGCGACAAGAATAATTTGTTAGCCATACAGATTAGTAATTTAGTACTCTGATCTACGTAGTATATTTTGCCCTCTTATCTAAGTTTTTCAAAATGTATAGGCCTAGAATGTTATTTGATACAAGCTATGGCCTAAAAATAATATGATAAAGATAATTCACTAAAAAATAACTGTGTATTATTGGTGTTAAAAGCGTTCACAATATATCAATTTAGTCATTGACTTTTTCAAAAGTATTTTAATTTAGTCATTGATCCTAAACCCTTTACAAAATATTGACCATTTCTCACTTACATATGATTTAACCAGAAATATTTTAAAGCTCATCGTATTTACCTTTTAGGAGATAAATACGATTTTTAGCACATTTCGCATCGTATTTATCTAGATAGGATTTCCTCCCATAAACTTCAAAAAATAGTAAGTCGTATTTATCTTCATAAAACATAAATTCGATTTTCCATAAAAAATCGCATCGTATTTACCATATTCTGAGATAAATAAGATTTTTTTATTTAATTTATTTGGTTTTTGTCAGTGAAAACGTATATAGGTAAATACGATCTGAAAAAATATAAATTGTATTTACCTATTACAAACATAAATCGATTGGTTCAATTTTTGTCAATGGTATGTCCGCCCAAAAATATAGAGTGGGGTATATTGGTAAATGATTAAAAAAAGAGTGTTGGACAAAAAAACCATAAAAAATCGCGATGCACGGGGAGGTGATTAACAGACCTACAGATGCTGTTTCGAAAAAACATCAACATTTTATAAGGGGGTATAAAAATACGCAACACATATATATAAGACGAAGAGGCAACAATAGCCCTTGGTGGGATGAGGCAACAATGTCGGTCCAAAAATATAGAGTGGGGGTATATTGGTAAATAGTGAGGTACAAAATGAGGAGTATATTGGTAAATGGTGGGGTACAAAATATAGAGTGGGGGTATGTCGGTTCAAAAATATAGAGTGAAGATATATTGGTAAATAATGGGGTACAAATGAGGGGTATATTGGTAAATGGTGGGAATAAAATTTTCCCACCAAAAGTGGATAAAAATAAGAGTGTTGGACAAAAAAAAATTGTCAGGGGTATGTCGGTCCAAAAATATAGAGTGAGGGTATATTGGAGTGGGGTACAAAATGAGGGGTATATTGGTAAATGGTGGGAATAAAATTTTCCCACCAAAAGTGGATAAAAAGTGTTGAGAGAAAAAAAAATTGTCGGGGTATGTCGATTCAAAAATATAGAGTGGGGTATATTGGTAAACAGTGAGGTACAAAATGATGGGTATATTGGTAAATGGTGGGGCACAAAATATAGAGTGGGGGTATGTTGGTCCAAAAATATAGATGTGGAGTATATTGGTAAACAGTTGGGTACAAAATGAAGGGTATATTGGTAAATGGTGGAAATAAAAATTTCCCACCAAAAGTGGGGAAGTCAGCGATTGTGTATTAATTAAGAGAGATAATAATAAAGAAAAAGTGTTGGACAAATAAAAACTTTGTCAGGGGTATGTCGGTCCAAAAATATAGAGTGGGGGTATATTGGTAAACAGTGGGGTATAAAATGAGGGGTACATTTTGAAAATTAAAAAAAAGTGTTGGACAAAAAAAAAATTGTCAGGGGTTTGTCGGCCCAAAAATATAGAGTGGGGATATATTGGTAAACAGTGAAGTACAAAATGAGGGATATATAGGTAAATGATGGAAAAAAAATTTCCCACCAAAAGTGACTCTAAAAGTCGATATACTCTTTATACATAGAGATTATAACACTGTGATTAGTTGAAGTTCATGTTGTTCCACCAACACAGGAAATTTAGTAAGAACTATGTCAATTACCACAAATCACATCATTTTGTCAAAGGGTTTTTTTTTTGGTACCCCCACCCTCTCCCCTTATACCCCCACCCACACTGTAATTCCCAAAATGCCCTTCAAAAAATCTGTTTTTTTCACAAAATTTCACCCATCGTATATATCTTTTTTGGGGCCTATATACGATGGGTACAATTTTGACATCGTAGATATGTTCATTGTGCGTATATACGATTGATGCGTTTTAAGTCAATCGTATATACGAGGAACCTATTTACGATGCGTTAAAAATGCACATCGTATATATGCCCCAAACGAGATATATACGATGGGTTTTTTTTGGTTAATGATTACATTTTATTAACATGCTTATAATTTACGATCTCGTGATTTGAATAAACGCGCACATATATTGGATAAAATAAACGCGTATAATTACAAAAACGCGCTTATAATCATATATACATGTGTAATACAAAAATGTGTGAATCTATCTACAAGCCGTCAATAGAATCATCGGCTAAATCTATACATCTAGACGCATCGGTGTGAGTGGGAGGTCGCGGGAGGACACATAGATCGCCATAGGTAAAACGCCCATGGCATACGGATGCAACCATGAAGCAGACTCCGGTAAAGTAGTCTTTGGTACCTTTGTGGGGCAATAGGAGGCAATGGACAAGTGGGAGAGATTGAAAGATTCAACGGTGTACATTTTGCTCGTTCGTAAGCAGATATGATTTTCAACTTAGATGAACTGTGACGTGCCTCTCTCAAAGGCGTATAAGTGAAATTCATAGATAAAGAAAATCGAACCAATGCAACATTATACGGTTGCAACCATATACCCCATCTCAGCAAATCAAACCACTTTGACTCGGTGACGTCCAGTATGACTCAATAGTTAAAGCTTTGCGAAGCTCTAACGATCGGTTCTTCCCAAACATGTCCGAATACAAGGGTTTCGCCCTTTGTTTCTCGAATCAAAGCTTGCCTAATCAGAGGCCAGGAGTCCTCACCCATGTCAAGTCCAAGAAAAATGAATAGCAAGCTCCTGCCCAATATACGCAAATGCAACGTGGAAGCTTATCTCAGTGTTTGTGACTCCCACAATCTGTAGAAGAGGCAAATTATATCTGTTGGTCTTGTAGGTTGAGTCAAGAATGAGAACTTTGGGAAACAACTCGAGCAACTTTATAGAAGTGGGATGAGCCCACATGATATCACTGACGACATCAAATTGCGGAATCTTTCTAGACCAACATAGATAATTATGGGATTCAATCAATCTCAACACCTCCTGAATGTCCGTTCTAGGACCCCTCTTTGTAGACCGGTGTTTGTGCCGCTGCCTATAAACTTGACGAAGACTAGTCACATTCTCCGGATCTAGCTTCTTCAAAGCAGTAATAGTAGCTTTTGGTCCGACATCAAGATCCGCATGCTGGTTAACCAGATCCTTTGCGCGCTTTAGACACACGCCCCAAAAAAAAAACAAGTACCAATGGAAGTTTTGAGCAAGTCGTGCGTGTGTCTACCACATTTAACCGTGACACACCAACCCCCACGGCTAACAGTGCAAGTAGCCTTCAATCTAAAAGGACAGCCTCTCCTTTTAGAACCGAAAACCCTTGAATCATTAGTAAACTCGCCATGTTCGCATGACTAAAAACAATCTTATCTCGCCTTCCCTCTTTCCACCGCTTTCTCGGATCTCACTTTAATAACAACTACACCGATAGTTCTACCAACAATGTGTGGCCCACTCCTCCACAAACCTCGCGTGTAGAAAATATCTACAAAATATATAATTTACTAAGTACTTAAGTAAATTAATTCCATTTACCAAACTTGAGTAACAAAAATATACCGTGATCCGTCGTGAAAGTCAATGTAGTATCAATATCAACAGAGCCAACCGAGAGTCGGCATCTCTCACGTGAGAGCGGGTCAATATCTGCTCCAACAAAACAGATAGCAACTCAATAAAAAACAAAAAAATAGCCCGATCGTATATACCTCCTCAACCATGTATATACAATGAGTATTTTTTCACATCGATATATACATGGCCTAGATGTATATACGATTAGATCTTCAAGCCCACTCGTATATAACCTATATACGATGGGTAGTCAACGCAAGATTTAATCGCAATCGTATATATGTCTTGAAGGACATATATACGATGGGTAATCAACAAGCATTAATTCATGCAATCGTATATATGTCTTGAAGGACATATATACGATGAAAGATTTTTCGCGTCGGCGTTCATTAATTAATGTAATCGTATATACCTTCCATGGAGGTATATACGATGCGTTAACTTGTGGGTCCCGGTCAGAGTGAAATTAAGGAAAGTCAAAATTGGAATTATGGCAGGGGTAAAATTGGAATAACAGTAATGGGTGGGGGTGGTTGGGGATGGGGTGGGGGTATTAAAAAAAAACCCTTTTGTCAAATCGTCCATCACCAATGCAAAGCAAGCCCATCCGATCTCTTCAATAGTCAATTAGTATTAGTGCCTCCAATGGAAACTGTAAATATCTAAACAAGATCACTCCAAACGGGAAATCGGCCTTAACTTTTTCAGAGATTATTTATCGGAGGAGTTTCTATCAAATACAACAAATGCATGGCTGCAATCATAGTAAAAACACCTATTACTTTGCCAAAAGAAAAAAATGCCTAGGGAAAAACTATAATACAGGGCGCGGCGAAAAGGTACATTTGCCACTGAGCTGCTGCTGTTCGTCATTCTTGCCTAATGCCTGCAATGACTGTTGCTCTAATTTGTCAGGTCCAGCTAGATGCTTCGCCGGAAAAATGGCCGAATCAGGCGTTGATGAGATACCAGACTGTATTCCGTTCATAACCGGAACCTTCCAAGTAGCGGATGAAGGATTAGTTAGTATCTTCCCAAATAGTTTCACATCAACATTTGTAGGTGATTTTCCTGAATCTGACTGTGTTTTGTAACAATCATCATGTTGTTCAACCTTTTGAGATTGAAGTGGCAACCCAGTTGCTGAACTGCTGCAGCTCATAGTTGCAGTTACTTCCTTCTTAACAGGCACTTGCAAAGAATAGCACTGAAGGATTCTAGTAGCAGCCTTCTCAGAATTATGAAGTTGATAGCCATGATTGCGATTGGAATTATGACCACTCATATCTCCATTTCCCTGAAAATCACAAGGCAGCAGCAGATTTTGGCTAATTGTTCTCGTACATTGCACAGATGATGATGATGGAATAATCTTGGAAGAAAACACCAATTCTGAAACTGCACCTCCTCCCACTTCATTTGGTTTATCTTTTCCAACATCTTTGATTGTATCTGAGACTGAACAAGACCTACCAGAACTATACAAGACAACCCCATTACCATCAGTGCCCAATTTAGGCTCACCACCAATCACACATGAATTAGAAACAGTATTAACATCTCCACGATCCAAATACCCGCTAATTTCCTTTGATTCAGCAGACAACTTCCTAGCTTTCACAGGATTGGATTCATCATGATATGCATTCATGTCAGACGAAGGCTGGTTCTCGTCTGTTTTAGTGCCGATGACTAAACCTGTCTCTACAACGCATGCATCATCTGTCTCACTCCTGCCACCATCCTCATCATCATTACTCACCAGTGATCCAATATTTTCTGGTCTAGACTGCACGAGATCCAATCTAAGGCATTTCCGGGTCTTGCTAAAAAAAACTTGGCACTGGTGTTGGGATTTTGTTCTAACACACTGAGCAAGCATTGCAAAATCATTTCCATAAGATGATACAGCCTGGAGAAATGCCGCCTTTTCCCCATCTGTCCATTCATTAGAATGATCCATTTCACCATAGCTCTCATCAGAACATGTTTCTTCATCAATATTCACACTAACGTCGTCAGGCATCAGTGACCTCACTTTTAAGCACTTCCCATCCACAGGATCAACTGAACTTGTGCATGAACTCACTGCCTCAGATGAAAGAGAACCACATATACCAGCCAATACATTAGCTGCAACAGTCTCTCTTTCATCTCCAGGGATCTCAAAAGTGTTTGATTTCTTTCTTATGTTATCCTCACCCCTTGAAATCTTCATATTATTACCATGTCCCCACCAAAGGGAACTTCCTGAACGCATTTTTCGATTACCTGCAAAGCCATCTGCCATCAATGAAGCTGCACTCAAAATCTCAAGTGAAGCAGTATTCACTTCAGGATTCCAATGTTTACCTGGCGCCATCAAGTCGTTTTTGGTTTTGAAAACTTTTGCTAGCTTACCACCATCTTTTCTCTTAAATTTCTCAAAAGAATCAGACTTATGATTTTTGTAGTAGAACTCAACACAGTCAGCCGTTGTCTTGTGGTTTAGGAAAGAAGCAATTTTCCCAAAGTCTTTTCCAAAGGCTCCAAATTTCTCCAAGAAAATCTCTTTCTCTTCTGATGTCCAAGGGTTGACCATGGCTCTTTCTTTCTCAATAGCCAATGGATCTTCAACCAGCCCATTACTAGAAAAAACTTGAGACCATTTTCTCCTTTTGATCCAAAATTAAAGCAGGCATCTTCAATGTGCTTCTGTGAGTTTCATTTTGGGATCCTGAAAGAAGTTGGCTTGTGAAATCAATCATCTCAGATGTCGGAGCCAATCTTAGTTGGTTTCCTACTGCAAATACAGGCAAAAGAAAAGTATAGTTATTCATCACAATGCGAACCTAGATTATAACAGAACAATGAAATGTATCTTTTATGAGTTATCAAAAAACAAGCAGGCAATAGCAGAATGCAGCAAAGAGAAGCAAACTTCAGAAACATTGTAACGGCACAGCAGGATCTGGAGTGGCTGGAGCAACAAAAATAGCATCTATAACAAAAATAATTGAAACACTTACAAAACATGTGATTGATAATCACTAATTTTGAACTTTTGCTAAAAACGATTAGAAGTGTTGAGAAAGAGAGAAAACAAGAAAACAAGTCAGAGGATTTGTGTGCTACACAGTAGAGCTGCTATATAAACAATGAAGAATTTCTCTCTCCAATCATGGAAGATACGCCCTCCCTCCACTCAGAATTGCCACGTAGGCATGGCAATTCTGTTGCATCATCAATCAGTATTTGCAAGTGGTCCCCAAGAAATTGGTTTCAACTTTCCTCTAACAAATTTCTTCCCATATTTCCTATCTTGCCCTCCATTACTACTGACTGTATCAACACCCTCCCCTTCAAATTTCACCTTGTCCTAAAGGTGAAGTTCAGGAAAGGACTCTGTCAATTGGCCAAGGGACTCCCAGGAATTCTCACACTCGGGCAGGCCCTTCCATTTCACTAGCACTTCACAAGTCTGGAAGCTATCTCCTCTAACAGCTAGGACATCATCTGGCAGCACTTGCAGCTCCTTTTCCTCACTGATATAAGCTGGTAAAGGTTGAACAGTAGCATTGCAGCAACATTTGGCTTCAACAAGGAGACATGAAATACAGGGTGCACACGACTTTCTCCTGGCAGCTTCAGTCTATAAGCTACCTCACCAATCCTTTCCAAGATTTCATAGGGACCATAGAACCTAAGACTCAACTTTTGGTTGATCCTCTTAGCTAGTTTCTTCAATTTGTATGGCTGGATCTTCAAAAACACCAAGTCTCCCACCTTATACTCCACTTCTCTCCTATGTTTATTAGCTTGCTGTTTCATTCGGTTCTGAGCTTGAACCAAGTGTTCTCTCAAAACATCAAGCATCTCATTTCTGTCCTGTAACAGCACTGTTACCTCTTCCATCGGTGTAGCTTGAACATCTCCTCTAATCACAGGAGGTGGATCTCTCCCGTACAAAGCTTTGAATGGGATCATTTTGGTGGACTCATGTTAATTAGTGTTGTACTAGAACTCAGCCCAGCTCAACCATTTGTGCCAGTGCTTCGGTTTGTGACCTGTCATGCACCTCAAATAGTTTTCCAAACACCTATTCACCACCTCGGTTTGCCCATCAGTCTGAGGATGATAAGCAGAACTAAACTTGAGTTTTGTGCCAGCCAATTTGAACAACTCAGTCCAATATGAACTTATAAAAACCCTGTCCCTGTCAGAAACTATGGATTCTGGAAATCCATGAAGTCACACTACTTCCTTCAAGAATACTTCATCAACCTCCTTAGCATTGTAGGGGTGAGATAGGGCAATGAAGTGGGCATATTTGGTGAGCCTATCCACCACTACTAAGACTGTGTCAAACCCTCCTGATCTTGGCAACCCTCCTATGAAATCCATTGAGATGTCAGTCCAAGTTTGCTTCGGTATGGGCAAGGGTTGTAGCAAACCAGCTGGACTTCGAGTTTGATGTTTGTTCCTTTGACATGTCTCACATTGCTGCACATACTCTTTAATACACCTTCTCATGCCTTCCCAAAAGAACAAGGTTGCAATTCTTTTGTAAGTTCTGAAGTAGCCCAAATGCCCTCCTACTGCTGAGTCATGGAATTCCTTTAATATAGCTTGAATTCGGGGAGAATGCTTCGGTATCACCAATTTATCTTGATAATACAATCTGCCTTTGATCACTTTGTAGCCTGGATGCTCTGCTTCCTTTGAAACCAGATCCTGAACAATTTTCCTCAGTTTCTCATCATTATCAATCTCACTCTCAATTCCTTCCCATTCACAGAATTGTACAGTGGTCAATGCTGCATACTGTAACTGTCTTGATAAGGCACCTGCTGCCTTGTTCTCAATGCCAGGTTTGTATTTCATCTCAAAATCAAACCCTAACAGTTTAGAAATTCACTTGTGTTGCTCTTCCCCCATTAGTCTCTGATCTGCCAGAAACTTCAGACTCTTTTGATCAGTGTGCACAACCAAGTGTCTGCCCAATAAATAGTGTCTCCATTTCTGAACGGCAAGTACTACTGCCATCAATTCTTTCTCATACACTGACTTACTCAAAGCCCTATCTGACAATGTTTGGCTCATATAAGCCACTGGTTGCCCTCCTTGCATCAAAACAGCACCCAAACCTTTTCCTGAAGCATCGGTTTCTACCACAAATGGCTTTCCAAAATCAGGTACAGCTAGCACAGGCACCTGTGTCATTGCATTCTTCAGTCTGTCAAAAGCAATTTGAGCCTCCTCGGTCCATTTGAACTGATCCTTCTTGATTTGTTGAGTCAACGGCCAAGCAATCTTACCATATCCTTCAACAAACTTCCTGTAATATCCGGTGAGGCCTAAGAAACCTCTCAAGCCTTTCACATCCCTAGGAATAGGCCACTCTACCATAGCTTTAACCTTACTGGGATCAGCAGACACCCCTTCCTCTGAAATGACATGTCCTAGATATTCCAGACTTCCCTTTCCAAAAGAACACTTCTTTCTATTCACCACTAACTCATGTTTTCTCAATGCTTGCAAAGATAATTCTAACATGCTCTAAATGGCAATCAAAACTCTTGCTATATATGAGGATGTCATCAAAGAATACTAGAGCAAATCTTCTCAAGTAGTGGATTCAATACCGATTCATCAAAGGTTGAAAAGTGGATGGAGCATGGTGAGTCCAAAAGGCATCACCATGAATTCGTAATGGCCTTCATGAGTACGAAAGGCAGTTTTGGAACATCATTCTCCTTCATACGAACTGATGATATCCCGATTTGAGATCAAGCTTAGAAAACACCTCGCTCCCCAACTCATCTAACAATTCATCTATCACCGAATTGGAAACTCATGTGCATCTGTAGTTTATTGAGGCACATGAGTCAACACGTAACCTCCACCCTCCATCCTTCTTCTTCACCAAGATCATTTGGGCTACTATAGGGTGGGCATTAGGCCTAATAATCCCTAGCAGACAAAGATTTCCTTGACAAATTTCTCTATCTCATTCTTTTGTAATATGGGTACCTATATGGTCCGATGTTAGGAATGTTTGCCTTCTTCTTTAAGGATTATTGCATGATCACATTCCTCTTTGGTGGTGTAGATCAAAGAGGTGCCACAAACAAGTCTTCAAATTCATCAACACTAAGATCTAACTCTGATTCTCGTGTCTCCACCATTTCGGTTCCGCAACCATCGTGGACTCGTAAGCTAACATGTATCCTTCACCGTCATTGTGAAGTGCTTTCATCATGGCTTTCCATGATGCTTGTGTTTTGCAAAGGGCAGGGCCCCCTCTTACCACTTTCTTGTCTCCTCTTGCTCCCCAAGTCAATACCAAGTTCTTGAAATTAGCTTTCACCTCTCCTAAGCTAGCCAACCAATCCATTCCCAACACCAAATCCGTGCCTCCTAGCTCCATAATAAAGAAATTCTGCACTACAGGTACTCCTTGCACTTCTATCTTCAACTTCTTGCATATTCCTCTGTTCTTAACCTTCTGGCCAGTCCCCACTTCCACTTCAAATTCACTGGTATCCATCATTGCTAGCTTGAGATACTCCACTAACTTCCTGGAGATGAAGTTAGCTCAAGCTCCACAATCAACCAACACCAATATGTCCACCCCATTGATCCTTCCAATGACTTTGAATGATCTATTAGAAGTCAATCCTTCCTTGCTCTTCAATGATAATTGAAGCACTTTAGCAGTGAGCTCTACCATCACCTCCTCTTCTTCTCCACTCTCATCAGTCTCTTCCTCATTGTTTCTCTCCATGAGTACAAATTTGAAATGCTTCAATTTGCAAACATGATCCTTCCCCCAAGTTTCCCCACATTTAAAACACAACCCCTTTCTCTCTCTCTCAACTCACTGAGATAATTTTCCTCCACTCATACTCTTCTTCTCAGAATTCTCTGCTTCATTCACCTTACTACTCGTTCCGTCCTTATTTCCTACTCTCTCCCATCTAGTAAATCCTTTGGTACTCTTCGAGCCATGCTTCTCCCACCCTTTCTTCTCTGTCAGCATCAGTCCTCCCTTCCTTAATGCGTTATTCTTTTCTTCCAGCAGCAATGCCCGATCCATCAATTCATCTAAACTCCCTACAGAATGGAGTTTGAGCTCGGCTTGGATCTCTTCTTTCAACCCGTTGATGAATATTCCCTTCAACATAACCCTTTCCTCCTTCTTCAAAGGTGCTGATTCTCTCTCAAATTTCTCTCTGTATTTCATGACAAAGCTGGTCTGCTTGATGCTCAGTAATGGCCCAAACGGGTTTTGAACTAACCCGGGTTGAAATCGACGTATCACCGCAGCCTTTGAACTCATCCCAGGTATGTATCGTGCTCTATTCTTCCCACCACTGGTACCAGTTAAGTGCCTTGTCTTCGAGAGCTATAACCACTGCATCTAGCTTCTCTTCTTCAACTACTTCATTCAACTTGAAGTAGCGCCAAGACGCATAATCCACCCATACGCATCTTCTCCTCTGAAGATTGGTATCTTGAGTTTCCTTCCACCAAAGTCCCATGATGAATCGCGACTGCTACTACGAGTCGTATCACTCCCTTCGTCGTCGCCAGTGTTAACGACGCCTTCAATTTCATCAACCGGGTCGGGTCTTGTACGATGGTGAGAACGCTCATGCGAGGTCGCCCATTGCGTGATTTCTTCGCGGAAATCGAACGCCTTCATGCCGCTACTCAACTCAAGCAAGTTGCTCCTAATTCCATCGATTCTCTTCTCCATAGTGAGTCTCGTCAAGCACCATACACTCACGCTCAAGTGCTCTCAATACCACTTGGTACAACTAAAACAGAGTAATAGAAATGGGAATGAATACTTGTAATATTTATGGCAACTTAGAGGATCTCTAAGTGCAATGGAGGAGTACAAGTATAGAAATGGTGAAATTGGATAGAAAAAGTACACAGCAGTCCTACTGCTCGCACCCAAGTCCCACTAGAATTCCCAAACCAGCCTATCACACAATGCTCACGCACTCAGCCTGTAAAGGAAGAATTTCTCTCCAATCATGGAAGATACGCCTCCTCCACATGGCAATTCTGTTGCATCATCAATCAGTATTTGCAAGTGGTCCCCAAGAAATTGGTTTTCACTTTCCTAACAAATTTCTTCCCATATTTCCTATCTTGCCCTCCATTACTACTGACTGTATCAAAGACAAAATACAAAATACTAACGCTACATCATTTTCTATATTTACATGATACAATTAAATCACAACTATTTATTTACATTATTTCTAAGGCCCTCCTCAAGTTAGAGATATTCGCCAATTTATCATTTAACAAAGCTAGTAGCGATGTCTCTAAATAACATCTCTCCAATTAAATGATAATCTACCTCAATGGGGCTATTTGAGGCAATATGCAATACAGCTTGATTATTACCAATGTGTCCTTTGCATAACCTCCACAAATTTAAGCTCATGGAGTAACTCTTTAATAGAACCCAGTCACAAATAAGGGTGAAATTGGAAAATAGTTCTTTTAATCAACAGATGTGAACTCCTCTGTATATTACAAGAGAAAGAAACTGAAAAGTAAACGACAATGGATGGAGGAGTACCCTCCTTGAAGAAATGACTAAAAGGTAAAATAGAACAAGATATTTCCTAAGAAATATCCCCCTCTGAGATGAGACCAATTCTCAAACTCAGCCCCAAATTCGCTTACTCAATAACTGCCTAACTTTCTCACTGCTCTCCCCATGTATATAACACTCATTTTCTCACACTAACCTGCCAGCTGGCAAGGTAGTTACATAGCACAACAAAATAAGAACACCACATAATAATAGATAAAAATTCGCTTACTCAATATCCCCCTCTGAGATGAGACCAATTCTCAAACTCAGCCCCAAATTCGCTTACTCAATAACTGCCTAACTTTCTCACTGCTCTCCCCATGTATATAACACTCATTTTCTCACACTAACCTGCCAGCTGGCAAGGTAGTTACATAGCACAACAAAATAAGAACACCACATAATAATAGATAAAAATTAGAAGAATGTGAAATGTGAAGGAAGAAGGCAGAACATAGCACAACAAAATAAGAACAAATATCTGTGAAATATGCAGAAAGAAAAGAACACAGAAACCGAAAAAATAATAAGATTAGACACTGTAAGCTTAAAAACAGCCAAAAAAGTGAAAATCAAACAGCGGAGCATACAAAAACCATTTGGCAGTATTAAGTGTAAACCATCATGGAAAAATAAAAACAATATTAAATCAATATTGTTGCCTTGTTGGCTAATTATGTAAAGGAAACAACAACATTAGAAATCAATATTGTTTCCCGTTATGTAGGATTGGCTACATGAATTAAACAATGACAACTAGTTCTGTCCTTAACAACAAATGTATGTAAAGAAAGACAGCAAAATCAATGCAATATGACAGTTATAAAGAGACATACTCATACCAGTGAAAGGAAAACGGAAACGAATAGAAGACCGCTTCTTCTGATTACTACTCCCAATAGTTCGTAGTTCTGATTCACGTTTCTTGTGAGATTTTGTGTGGTGTTTTCTAATGGACAATAAGCGCATATCTTCTTTCCACATGTGATGCAAGGCTTTAAACTTAAGTGTTATAACTCTCTCCTTAAATCTTGCAAAGCGCTTTCTCTCTGCAATTTTTTCCATAATCAATGGATCATTATGTGAGGATGAGCCACTACTAGCTCCAATATTATCAATATTACCACATTCTTTAGGCAATAACTTGGCAAATACTTCACATGCTGTTTTTGCAGACTCTTTATTACAAGAAAT
The DNA here is from genome assembly GCA_020916435.1 of Oxytropis ochrocephala. Lineage (NCBI taxonomy): Eukaryota > Viridiplantae > Streptophyta > Magnoliopsida > Fabales > Fabaceae > Oxytropis > Oxytropis ochrocephala. Next base: position 41,256,733 of record CM037095.1, read on the forward strand.
AATTGTATTATATAGAACATCCTCAGCGCTAGAATCAAAGCTTGCACTAGACTTGGCATCCATGCCCTCTTTAACCTCCAAAGGTGAATTACCATCGCCACAAGCAGATATACTGGAAACTTTCCTATAAGTACAAGGAACTAAGCTTTTACAGCTGTATGAATTCCATTCCAGTTAGAGCAAGTACCCACATCACATGAAGAAACTGCATTAACCACGGGCTTTACAACTTTAGACGTCACAGCTCCAGGACTGTCAACATCATCTTTGCAATTATCATGTATATCAGGAAAATTAGTAGAAAAGGCATCTTTTCCACATTAGGGTTGTCAGAAGGAATAAGCAATGGCTCAGGACGACCAACCTTGTCAGAGCCAACATGTTTATCAGGAGATTTTGCATTGTAACATACCAGAAGAGAGCAAACTAGTGCTGAAGATGGAAGTCTATCCCCAGATTCATATTTTAAAGATTTGAGTTCCTTTTCAAGTAAATCAATTTCAGCCTCAGTCACCTCCAATACCTTTGAAATGTCAGCTTTTAATATCAGCAATTTATTAATTGTGGTATTTGATAATAGACTAGAATCCACAGAGCTCGAACCATTAGACTGTAGTAACTCAACAAGTGAAGAGCCCAAACTAGTCAAAGAGTCTATATCCACATTCTCCAAACTGAAAGAAAACATTTGCAGATGACTTTGAGACCCAGCACCAGGTGAACTACTCAAATTACTAAAATCACTATCCACATTTGCAGCTTTTCCAAGCAATTTTTCATCTGCACCTGCTACAAGGTGAAACTCAGGTTTTGATAAACAATTCATATAAGGTAAAAACATGATATATTACTTCCCTAACAGAAGTAACAGAAGTAAACACTACTATCAGTTATTTTTCTTCTTGTACCACATCTATTGTCGGGTTAAAAGGATTATAAACAGTAGTCGAAAATCTAACATACCTGGCGAGGAACTGCAGGCAACAGAAGATGGAGTTGCAGGAGAACCAGAATCTGAAAATCCTGAAACTTTTGGGCTTTTATCTACTAAGCTGGAACTGAAGAAATTACTGGGTTCTGTATTAAAATGAGGAGAGAGAGGGCCATCTTTGTTTGCAGTCATATCAGGCCCTCAACATTCTTTTTTCTCTCAAACTTGGCAAGTCCTCGCCCCAATTTAGCCTAGGCTTCTTCCTTGAATTTTTCTCGCCAGATGGAGCAGAAGATGTCCCGCGTGTAGCAGCTTCCCCTGAGTTTGACTCCACAGCAGTTGCATTTTTGTCTTGCAACCCAACCTTCCCTTCAAAGTTTCCCCTCAAATTTGTTCCTCCTATGCTCCTCGAGCTACTTGAGCGACCAAAGCCCATCTCTCGTGAAGACAAGCTTGATCGAGTCCATTTAAGTGGCTTCCAGTCAATCGTACTCAAGTGAACTATCCTTACCATATCTCTGGCCTGTACCCAACCCATTAACACCACCCATCTTATCATGCTGGTCTTTCATGTGATGCTGCTCCCAAGTGTTTACAAAATTAGAATGTGGATGAGAGGAATATGTTAGCATATCATCAACTGACCTGCGGTTATTCGCATCATGTTGCCTCCTAGACAAATTCAGAGAGCCATTTGTGGTTTCCCATGAACGTCCTCTCCATTCTCTTTGTCCAAAGGCTCCTCTACTTTCCTTATTGCTCCTGCCAAACTTGCCATTACCTCGAGAGACTGATGGTAGAAAGTTATCTTCTTCCAGCATCTTGTCACAGGGTCGAGAAAGCACATGCCCATGACCAGATTCTTGTCGAAATAGCCGCCAACCACCCTGCTTACCATGACCTTCAGAAAATAATCAAACCAAAAATGGAATATAGTAAAGGAAGAAATCAACACAAGTAATGAATATATTCTCTTAATTTCACACCTAGAAGAAATCAAGACATGTATTTAACATAAAACATTTCATATTGGAAATGGATTCCACAAAGTTGTGCATTCACACCTTTGAAGATATCAACCGTTGATTTTGATCGGACAGCTTATACAAGGAACGCATATTTACCAAACATGAAATATAGACCATTTGATGGTAATTGAACAACTCCCAACGTGTTGAACGCGTGAAGGTGGGATTCCCTGAGTGCAGGGAATTGGGCCATATCGTTTACCTTTTTATGGAAAAAAATTTGGTAGTACACGACCGCTCCCATTACTATCGGGTAAAGTGCTATGCTGGGGCCCTCCACAAAGGACTACTCCACGTGCGATTTTAACCACGCGCATCTACTCAACTACCCCTATGTTTCATTTACAAGATCTCTTCGGATAGGGTTGCCACGAGTTCGGTATTTTAGTGGTTGTGGGAGAGGGGAAAACACCAGATCTAAAGTGATTTTTCGATACTTGCCAAAATGTGCCAAAGGACATTGGCCTGCTTAAAGTAACATTCGGATTTGGCTTTAGGCGCATTTATGATTGCCTCCAGTCGTGTAGTCAGCTCATCTAGACCATCTCTGTATTTTTTATACTATAAAAACCACACTATAAATAAAATAAAATTTAAAATACAATCAGATAATCATTATTCGTTCAATATTCATCATCTGACTCCAAATCCTTAACATTCCTATAACAACAACAGACTTGAATCTTCAAAAATCCAAAACTTAAACAAATAAAACAAAAGTTTGCTGTCACAAAAAAGGGTAAAAAGTATAACAAACCAAATCACTAAGAGCAATCAAAAACACCTAATTTGTACAACAAAAACAACAAACTAACCTGGGAGTCTCCGATTGAGGTCGAGGGAGGTTTGATAAGAAGAAGAGGCTCTCCATCTGGCGACTGACTCAGAACTCTCCCGCTTTCTCTCCCCTCTCAACGATTCCTTTCGATCCCACGGTATCGGTTCCTGCGGCATCAAAAATCAACCCTAACACAGCAACCATATGAAGCACCAACCAAATCACAAAAACCTAGGGCTTTCCAAACCGACAAAACCTTCGGATTTCTCGAAAGAGGCAACAAACAGTAGTGTGGGAGCTTTGTCTCTATAAGGAGGGTGCAGACTAGAGCTTTATTCTTTGGCCTTCACGTCCCAGAAAGAAATTTTCCCGGATTTTCTGTTTGTTTCTCGGGAAAAACAGGTAATCGCCGAGAAAGCGAGAAAGAAAGTATATTATGGTAAAGAGAAAGAGGACCGAGAGAAGAGAATAGAGAGAGGGTTATTAGGAAATACTCAGCGGATCTCAACGATGCTTGTAAATTCTTTTCCAACCCTATTTCGAATCCGAGAATTTTTTTTTTTTTGTTTTGTTTTGTATCTTTCACTCTTTTAAGGTTAGCTCATGTAATCGCAGGTGGTTTTTACATGTTTTTTTTTACCTATTTATTTATTTATTTTTTTTAAACAATGGTCTTAAAGTCCACAATCTTAGAAGTTTGATCAAAAAAGGCATCCTTCCATTGTATAAAAACATGTAAAACCACCTACAATCTGACTGTGAGTATTTTTTAAGAATGTGGACTTTAAGACCAATTAGTATAAACTTTCCACCACGAGAAAGTTATCACAGAGGATTTGATCTTAATTTTTATGGACGAGGATAATCAATAATGAATGCATTATGAAGTTCGATGTGCATGAGCATAGAGAAAAATGTGATTAGAGAGACGACCCAACCCATGGATGATTTTTGATCCTTACTTGATTGCCTCTATATGGAGTGCTGAGTTTGCGTCTATGACTACTAAGATCACAAGACATTGGTGTGGATTCGTTTTCTAAGTGTGGACCTCATCTATTGCGATGAGATCTTGAGTGTGCTTCTTCAAAGCCCTATTTCGACCTGCTGCGCCTCGTCTCGGCCCCATCTCGCCCTCGACCACGCCTTCTTTTCGATCTCGACTCTGTTCGCTTCTCTTATGTTGTCACAAGAGGCGTTCCTCCTAAGAGGACAACGCCGACAGCAGAAGAGGAGCCACTAGGGGCCGACCCCGTGTTGGCAGGTTTGTTGTTTGAAGGACTGGAGATCCATCCATTCCGGCCTTGAGAGGGAGAGCATTCAGATCAAAAGGAGAAGTCATTTTATTTGCAATGAAAACAAAATCGAGATCAACATCGGAAAATAAAATAAAAATATGACATTCAATACATATCATAAGGTTCAATACATTCTCCTCCGTTCATTTGTTCATTTATAGTTGTACGTATATATGTATTACATAGTTCTTTGCTCACAAAGTTTTGAGCTTTAAGATAATGTCGTGCACAATACATATCACAACCATGCATATTAAGACTTACTTGATTAGGGCAAATTGAAAGGAATATTAGAATCAAAATAGAAACACAATTTAGGGTTTATTTATAATTGTAGACTTTTTTCTTAGTTTTCAACTCATCCAAGAACACCTAAATCAAAGTTCAGATCTAAAGTTGTGGAACTAAACATGTCAAAAGGCTACGGAAAATACTCACAGACAGATTGCAGTGGTTTTTACATGTTTTTTTATACAATGGAAGGATGCCTTTTTTGATCAAACTTCTAAGATTGTGGACTTTAAGACCATGTAGTATAAACTTTCCACCACGTGAAAGTTATCATAAAGGATTTGATCTTAATTCTTTTTTTTTTACCAAATTGATCTTAATTCTTATGGACGAGGATAATCAATAATGAATGTATTATGAAGTTTGATGTGCATGAGCATAGAGAAAAATGTGATTTGAGAGACCACCCATGGACGATTTTCGATCCTTACTTGATTGTCTCTATATGGAGTGTTGACTTTGCGTCTATGACTGCTAAGATCACAAGACATTGGTGTGGATTCGTTTTCAAAGTATGAACCTCATTTATTACAATGAGAGTTTATTACTTGTTTTGACATCAACAATTGCAAATCTAATAAATGTTAATAAGCATACTCCATGGTTGAATATGGAAAATCAGCTCAAGTAAGTATGTGTGAAAATGGACCTTAATCAATTGGTCATAAGGAAGATTTGTGTGATATTTAGGTGTGGATGTTATGGCCATGTGTATTGTACCTTATCCGAATTTGATGTTCGGTCTAGATAGTTGGTAGAGCGCTATTGTTGAAGTCGTGGTTTAGAGCTGAATCGAGATCAAACCGGGGGTTGTACCTGCAAAGATACATTGACGCTCAAGTAAACAAGGGAAAGTCAAAGCAAGGTTTTGGAATGAGTGAATATGTACCTGATATTATGTGTTGACTCCTATTTATAGGCTCTAGGTGCGTGCTGGATATTGGTTGCCCGTAACCGCCTCGCGATGCCACGTTTGTTGGATCTAGCGAGACGATGTCTCCAGTTGATAAGGCTCTAGCACAGATCGCCATTTGGACTCGAGGTGCGAACACGTGTTGGTAGCTGATAACTCTATTTTATATAGAGTTATTCATATGTTTAAACTTAGTAAATTGCTCTCTTTCAAGTAAAGGTAAGGAGTTTATATAGTATTTTGTGTGATATATGATAACTTGAGTGTTTAACATGGTTAAAGTTGTTAACTAGACTATTTTGGATATATTGTGGTATGTTTGATGAGTTTGTTCAGTGCAGCCTACAAATGCACCTGCATTACAATGCTCCTACACTAATGCTCCTACACTACATCTGCATTACACCAGCTTGCTTGAAGCGACATTGGAAGCACCTCAAATTTCACCAAAGCTTACACCCACTTGCTAAAGGAAGCGCCTGCCATAGCCCACCATAGAAGACTAGCTTTGAAGAGTCATTTACTTATGGACATGTGGCCATTCATTATTGGACCACCCCATGTGAACTTCATGCAAAATAGCAACTTGCTTGATGGGTAGGTTACAAGTAACTATGGTTACTGATCTCATTTACAAATTCGCGCCAAAGGAAACCCTCGAAGGGAGGAATGCTCACTTGCCTATAAATAGAGACCATCTCTTCACTTGAAAATCATCCTTCATCCAAGTTCTTAAAGGATCATTTATTTTTCTTTATTTGTAATTTAGTTTCAGTTTTTATTTAAGTTTCTGAAGAGAAGGAAGGTAAGGAAGTGCTTGACAACCACTCCCTTCACTTCTACTTGGAGGAAACTTGTGTAAGGCATCATATTGTACTTCAACTTGGGAATCTCTTGCAAAAGATCTCTCCTTTGTGTAATCTCTATCATTTTGAGTTGTTTTGTAATATTACTCATTTGATTATGTTCTTTGCAGATTCTTTCTATTATATTATGAGTAATATGAACTAATTTCCTTTAGTTGAGATGTTGTAGCCTTGTAATAAACTTCTAAGCAAGTAAATGTGGTTATTGTAGTGTATGCATTTTAACTCTTGTGTAATACTTCTTTAAAAACTTATTCTGAATTTGATCACTTTAGAATAGGTAGACTTGTAGCAGCAGACATGGGTTACATTTAAGAAATCAAGAGTTAATAAGAATGAGTGTTTGTAATAACATCTTTGTTAAACTAGCTTTAATAAGGAATTGATTGTTAAAACCGTGTTAAGTCCTAGACATAGGATAACATAGTTCTTAGTGGTGATATGCTGGATGCTTAAGAGACAGGAGTGAACCTATTTAGCATGCCTAGACATAGGAAGCTTGTAATGAAACTCTGAAGAAAGTGACTGAAAGACACATACTATTGCAGCTGCATCCAGTGGACCTACACTGCATACACCACTAAAACTCTTAGAAGTGATTTACTTGGTGAAAACATCTCAACTACTTTATCTCACTGATTCCTTACACACATTTATTGTTTATATTGTTTTAGTTCAATTTGTATACTCCAACCAACTTTGAATAGTGTAGACACACTAAGTGTACACTCTAAACTCTACAAAGCTTTACATAATCCCTCATGGTTCGACCTTTCTTATCATTATATTATTTGTGTGACTATGTAAGCTGAAAAAAGACCTCTAACATCTCATCTAAGTGCTCTTGATTTTCTTTTACAAGAGTGTGATAAAACATGATACACGTATATATTAAAAATTAAAATAAAAGGGACCAAAAGACCCTATTGGTTTTTTACAACACAAGGGTTGCTCCAAGCGGTAATTGGATCCGATCTCACCCTAAAGTTTTGAGTTCAAATCTTGGGTGTGCTAAAAACTCTTTTGGGAGGCGAGAACCACAGGTTTCCCGACGTAGATTAGTCACCGACAAAGCCGGTGGAAACCGCACACCAATTGTCGTGACCGTGATCTCGACGTGGACGGCTCAAAAATGGATTATTTGAGGAGTCGCCACCCAATTTATTAATAATAGGAAAATTGAGAAAAACCTAATTGAAAGTTATTTGGTCTCGCGTGAATTCAGGTCGGATTCGGGAGTCGATTATGCATAGGGAAGGGTGGAAACTTAATTCCACCGCACCCCTAGTACATCCGTCCTAAGACAATTACCCTAAATTTGATTTCAGGCAATGATTAATAAGTTGTTTAATTATTTGTTTACCCAAAAATAATACTTAATTAAATTTAGTAGAAATATAATTATTTACAAAGGACTAATTTAAGAAAATTTTAGTTTGACTTTGACAGTGGAGACCTCGCGCCACGTTGTAACACCCTTTTCTACCCCATAAATTACACGTCATTATCGTGAGTAAATTGTTTTTTTTAAATTAGTTTAACCGAATAGAAAAGAAATGCCACATCGTCATAAATAAAATTCGTCAATTGCACTCATCACGGTTTGTGCAACAAACACCGCCATAAAAATTAAACTCCAAAACAAAAGGAAATTTACGCCACAAATGAATAAGAATCATAACTCGCCAAAACCACTCGCACACGCCTCACATCAACCACAAAATCATTAAACGGTTAATTAATTAAACTAACAAACTTCAACTACGCCCCTAGGTGCTACAAAGGTCGAGAGAGCGACTCGACGTGCACATCCCAACGGCTATCAAAGAAGCGCGCAGTAACCTTCACTGCGGTTATTTGCAGCGTTGCCACAATAGAGCAACATTCCAAGCGTAAGGGGTGAGAATTTCAACAAAACATAATTAAGCATATAATAGAGTAATATGAGCACATGGTCATACATCATCATCATTATCGCCAACTCCATCACATCGAACGCAAACTCAAGTCATAATTTCTACCACAAGTCATAAACATGTATGTGCATGAAGATGCAACCCACGCGCTGGTATATGCATGATGGTACCATACTCGCTCATAAATAAGCCGCTAAGGGCACACCGTCACTTATATTCATCAAAAAGAGGCCAAGCCTATTCGCCATAAGATGCACATGCTATGAGACACTATGGACACATGTGCAAACACCAAATCACTCACCATGGAGACCTCTCATCATCGCCATAAAACACTCATAGAGTGTACTCGCCATAACCATCACAATAAATTCACATCCATCATCATAATTATCATATTAAAACTTGGAGAAATAACACCTCTTAATCTTAAGTAACAACACATAAAACTTAAGTAACAACACATAAGAATTTAGGCGACAACACATCAAGTTTGGGTAACAATATATTTAGAATTTTGGGAAACATCTCATGTTCACGCTTAGAAGCATCACATTGAAAATTAAGGAAAACATCACATTTTAATTGTAAAAAAAAGCTCACTTTAATTTGAGAGAATAGCACCTTAATTTGTAGAAAAACAAAGAAGAAACAACAACCTTTTATGCGCCAAAACAAAGCAGAATTTTATTTGTATAAATAGCAACACAAAACAGTTCATTTTGCCTTAAAAAAAGATAATATTCAGTTAGGCCTCTGAATAGGCTTTCCAACGCATTTTAGAACACCTCAATCGGGTTCCCGATTCGAAAGATATCAATTTTACAAAAACAGTACAACACTTTATTTTTAAACAAACAAAGAAAGCAGAGACTTTATTTTTAAGAAAACAAAGAATAAAGACTTGATTTTTAAGAAATACAGCAACTCATATTTCAATAAAAAAAACAGCAACAGCATATGATTTTTTTTCAAAGGAAAACAGCAGCTCCTATTCCAATAGAAAACATCAACAGCACACAATTTTTCAAAGGAAAACAACAGCTCCTATTTCAATAAAAAGAACAACAACAGCGCCTAATTTTCAAAGGAAAAACAGCAGCTCCTATTTCAATAGAAAACAGCAACAACACACAATTTTTCAAAGGAAAACAACAACCCATATATCACCATATCCATGAAATCGATACTAACCACACCAACATTACCAACATTACCAAAATCGAAATTCACCTCTACAATTCATCAAAACAACATCACAATCAATTCAATCCTTCATCAATCTTGCACATATTCATCTTAAATTCACAACAACATCAAAATTCATCAAACAACATCAATAATTCATCAACAACACCAATAATCATCCAATCACATCACAATAACATCAAAACCCACAAACCCACCACATACCCAATTATGTTAAACCGAAACGCTCACCCTTACCTCTTTAACGATGCTCCGTGGAAGATGATCAAGGAACCACGAGTAACCACAAAGAACACAACGAGCCAAAGCCTTGAAATTTGCGATTTTCTTCTTCTCCTTCCTCTCTTAGCGCGCGCCACTTCTCACCTCTCACTCTCTCTCAATTTCGATTTTTCCCCAAGTGAGAGTGAGTGTGAGGGTTTCGTGATACCCTCAGTGGTTGTTGTCAGGCCTTTCACGCATTGGGCTCACGCTACACCTCACCACCGCTCGCCTCCCATCCCTACACAACACATAATATTTCTCCCTTAATTAATTTATATCATGCTTCAATAATGTACATAATTAATTTAACTAATTAATTAAATAAATTTTGGGGCGCATAACTCTCCCCACTTAGGATTTTTCGTCCTCTAAAACATACCGATTCAAACAGCTCCTGATACGACTCTCGTGATCCTATCCTCCACTCCCATGTCGCTTTCACCACTGCCCAACCCAAACAACCTTCACCAGATTGATTTCTTGCCTGTAGTAGGTCTTCACCTCACGATCCTCAATTGCAGACAGCATAGTCTCTACCGTGAGATTATCCCGCACCTCCACATCATCTACTTGAATCACAAGAGACTGATCCGCAATATACTCAAGTCGCGACACATGAAACACGCTGCAGGTGTTCGAAAGATTAGGTGGTGTGCCACCCGATATGCAACACTTCCAACTCTTTTCAGAACCGACACGCCCAATGAAACGAGGAGTCAACTTCTTCGATTCGCCAAGACGCCCAACACTACCATGTGTGACCTCAGAACACGTGGTCACCCGCTTCAAATTCTAAGTCTTTCCTTCTCTTATCATGGTAGCTTTTTCGCCTACTCGCGACGCTTTCATTTTCTCCCTGATCACCTTCACTTTCTCTCAAGAGTCTCTCCGACTAGCTCAGTCCAAGTACTAAACTTTCCCCGCCTCATACCAACATACCGAGTCCAAAGACTCCGACCATACAACGCTCAAACGGCGCCATCCCGAGCATCGAATGATAATCGTTGTTGTAGGTAAACTCGATCAATGGAAGATGAGTATCCCACGCACCTCCTCGCTTCTGTAACACATGACCTCAACAGATCTTCCAATGATTGAATCGCCCTCTCTCGCTCGCCCATCGGCTTGAGGATGGTGTTCGAACTCAACCTCAATTTCGACCCCAACTCCTTCTCGCAAACTACTCCAAAAGTCCGATGTGAACCTCGGGTCTCGATCCGACACAATGCACAAAGGAACGCCATGCACTTCACAATCACCGAATATAGATCTCTTCCAATCTCGACACCGATACTTAATGCCGATAGAATGAAATGAGCAGATTTCACAATCTATCTACGACCACCCAAATCGAATCATGCCCTCTCACCGTATTGGGTAACCCAACCACAAAATCCATGGAAATACTATCCCACTTCCACTCCGAACATTCAATGGTCAGATCATCCCCGCAGCTTCTCGATGCTCGACCTTCGATTTTCGGACAGTCAAACACGAATACACAAATCGCGCCACATCGCGCTCAACCTGTGCCACTAGAACATCTTTTCAGATCTTGATACATCTTTGTCGCCTCAGATGTATACTCAACTTACCTCGTGACCTTCCTCAAGAATTGCCTTCCTAATATCCTCATCCCTCGGGAACACAAATCCTTCCACGATATCTCAATACATTCTGCGCATCGATTTCGAAGTCCCTATTCTCGGACTGACCAATCCCACCCATCAGATCAACCAATTTCACGTAACTTCTGCGCTTCTCGGATACTAGCCATAAAATCATTGCCAATTTTCAACATACCCAACCTGACACTCTGAGGTGTGATTTCACAAACTAAACTCATGTCCCTGAATTTCTCAATTAACTCAAGCTCTCTAGCCATCAATGCCGACATATGCAAGGTCTTCCGATTCAAAGCATCTGCAACCACATTAGCTTTACCCGGGTGATAACTCAATTCAAAATCATAATCTTTCAATAGTTCTAACCACCGGCGCTGCCTCATATTCAATTCTTTCTGGTGAATAGATACTGAAGGCCCTTGTGATCACTGAACACCTCAAATCTCGATCCATACAAGTAATGCCTCCAGATTTTCAATGCAAATACCACCGCAGCAAGTTCTAAGTCATGAGTAGGGTAATTCTTTTCATGAGTTCTCAACTGTCTCGACGCATAAGCGACCACCTTCCCATTCTGCATAAGCACACCACCCAAACCCATCTTGGATGCATCACAATAAACCACAAACGGCCAACCAGATTAGGGTGGTCAACACTGGGACGTAGTCAACCTCTTTTTCAACTCATTGAAACTCTCTTCACATCGGCCGCCCCAAACAAAAGCCTTACCCTTGCAAGTCAATCGGGTCAATCTGGCAGAGCCAACTTCAAAACCCTCAATGAATCTTCTATAATAACCAGCTAGTCCTAGAAAACTCCTTATCTCAGTAACTGACTTTGGGGACTCCCACTGCAACACTGCATCAACTTTAGAAGGGTCCACCGCAATCCCCTCACTAGAAATCACATGACCGAGAAAACTGACTTCTTTCAACCAAAACTCACACTTGGACAACTTCGCATATAACTTTCGATCCCTCAGAATTTCCAACACCAACCTCAGATGTCCCGCATGTTCCTCTTCCGACTTAGAATAAATTAGAATATCATCAATGAAAACCACCACAAATTTGTCCAGATACTCACGAAAGATTTGGTTCATGTACCCTATGAATACCCCCGGCGCATTAGTCACACCGAAAGGCATTACGAAATACTCATAGTGCCCATATCTTGTCCTAAACGCCGCCTTCTCGATGTCTTCATCTTTTACCTCGATCCGATGATAACCGCATCTCAAGTCAATCTTGTCAATACTTTAGCACCCACCAACTGATCCATCAAGTCATCAATCCTAGGTAACAGATACTTGTTCTTGATTGTAACTTTATTCAATTGACGATAGTCTACACACAACCTCATACTACCATCTTTCTTTTTCACTAGCAAAGACCGAGCTCCCTACTACGACACACACCTGGCCTTACAAACTTCTTTTCCAACAAATCCTCAAGTCGCTTCTTCAATTTCGCCAACTCGTGACGCAAACATTCTATATGGTGCCATAGACACAAGCTTAGTGCCAAGAACTAGATCAATAGTAAACTCCACTCTCTCTCTCCGTGGTATATCCTAATCTCATCAGAAACACTCCTGAAACTCCCGCACCACCGCAACTCATCAATCTTCGCTGCTCTCAAAGCAGACAACGACGCTAACAAAGAAAAAACAAATTGAACCTCTTCTCTCATCACCCCATGCAAATTGATTCACAGATAAAGAAACTGCTTTTCTTCAAAGCGGTTAAACTCACTGACCTCTCGCGATACTTTGATATGAACATGATTATCAACTAACCACCCATACCTGCACGACATCCATTCCACTCAATGCAAAAATGTGATCAAATCAACTAAAAATTCTTTACCATATATGATACAGTGACATTTGGCACAAACAAAGCAGAGGTAGTCAATCTGGACTTAGTGGAGTATCGATAACCATCTCTCTCAACATATCGATAACACAAGACTTAATTTTCAACACATGTAGCAAAGAATAAAACTACGGGTAGCACCAAAGATCAACAATAGCAACAAGAGGAAAATTATTGATATAGCACGCACTCGAATTTCATTCACCACATCGCACTCCAAACAGAGCTAACACCTTCCCAAAAGACTTCTCCTTCTTGGGTTTTGAGCATCGTGTAATGATGTGACCACTCTCCCCACAATTAAAGCATACCACCTCCTTCTTATCACAACCGGAAGACATGTGCCCTCTTTCCGACACCGATAACATCTCTTCTTATCCCCGCTGGGCAACTGGACTCTTATGACCGCTTTCCCACACGTGTTTGAAGTAACACTGGCCGCAACATCTCCCCACTTCGCTTAGACCCACCAACAAACTTCCTTCGCTCTTACCAAACAGCACCTCTTATATGGCTTACCACGACCCGTGAAGTTATTTTGCTTTTCTTTCATGACTCGGAGAAGCGCGCCATCGCCCTCCTCAAAGATCCCGCAGCCTATTAACCAACAAGGAGAACACACGAATTTGTTGATACCCTACTACTTTCTTAATATCGCAGACGCAACCGCCCGCTTTCAAACTTAATGCATTTGGAGAACTCAAAGATCCTGGCCCATCATAGTGCGGATAAAACTTGGACAAAATTTCAAGAAATTTTGCAAAGATATTCAGTATACCATGTTACCTTGTTCAAGCCTCGTAAACTCAACCTCTTTCTTTCCGCATGACATCTTCCGGTAGTGTTTCCTCCTAAACTCTCTCTCGAACACACCTCAAGTAATCTCCTCATCGGGCAACCATCAACCTCTCGCCTAGCCGCCATCCACCACCATCGCCTCTTTCTTCAACACGTGTGTACCATAACGAACGCTCGAGCATCAAGATAATCCATAACGCGGAAGATCCGCTCCATCTCTCCTAGCCACTCAAGCGGCACCATCGTGGTTATATCCACCTTCAAAAGTAGGAGGGTTCTCTCACCGAACGTAGCCAAACCGCAAGATCCCAAAGATCACCAAAGACCTTGCGCAGTTGCCCACAACCCCCCGCCTATGGCTCGCAGCAGCAGTTAGTGCATCATCAATCCGCCCCGCCATTCTAGCACCGCATGTAAAATGTAATTCGTAAACGAGGAATCGACGACTGAACCGACGACTCACCACCTACGGATTGATCGAATCGCCTCCGATACCACTAATGTAATACCCTTTTCTACCCCATAAATTACACGCCATTATCGTGAGTAAAATTTTTTTTTAAATTAGTTTAACCGAATAGAAAAGAAATGCCACATCGCCATAAATAAAATTCGCCAATTGCACTCATCACGGTTTGTGCAACAAACACCGCCATAAAAATTAAACTCCAAAACAAAAGGAAATTTACGCCACAATGAATAAGAATCATAACTCGCCAAAACAACTCGCATGACACGCCTCACATCAACCACAAAATCATTAAACGGTTAATTAATTAAACTAACAAACTTCAACTACGCTTCTAGGTGCTACAAAGATCGTGAGGTGCTACAAAGATTTCGAGATTTGATCAAATTACAAACATATGGTAATGTGCATTTTGTGGAAACTTGAGTGTATATTTTCACTAGTCCCTAAACACTTAGAGAGATTGTGAGCGAGTGCCATTGTTCACGTAAATGTAGTCTTCAGGACTTGAGCCTCTAATTGGGCAAACCTTTGACACCTCATATGTTCTATACTATCTATTGGTCTGTCATCAGGCTTCTAATTTTGGGTTCCTTATTTGGCTATCTCTATTACTTATTTGAAAAGTTTTGAGCTGTAGAATTTGCTTGAGGACATGCAAATGTTTAGTGTGGGGAGCCGATAAACTCCAATTTAGTGCATTTTTAGTGATATTTTTGAGTCACTTTTAGAGCAATTATTATCAATCAGATAAGTTACTAACTTAATTTGCTCTTTGTTTTGCAGTAAAGAAAGAAAATATGAAAAAGAATAAAACTCAACTTAATGCCACTCAAATATATATATATATATATATATATATATATATATATATATATATATATATATATATATATATATATATATATAGATAAAAGGAAAGAAGTTGCAGCCAATTAAAAAAAGGGGTGTGGAAACAAGACCAAGCCCAATTGAAGAAGACCAAGCCCAATTGAAGAGTCCAGCCCATGAATTGAATTGAAGAGCACGGAACCCTAGGCATCAATTTAAAGAGGTTGGCAGCATGAATTGGAAGGAAAGAAAAGAACGTGAATTGAATAAAATGAGCCGCATACAGTAGCCGCATATATCACACATATATATATATATATATATATATATATATATATATATATATATATATATATATATATATATATATATAATAGTGCTTCCACAAAGTAAAGAGGAGAGAAAAACTGACGGATGACACAACAAGAGTAAGCAGCATATAGACTGTGAGAGTTGGAGATTTGGGCATCGCTTTTGACGCCTACAGTAAAAAAAGAGATCAACACTAATAATAATTCCTCTAATTTCCAAGTTATTTTTATCTCTCGTAATTCATGACTCTAATTCCTATTTTATTGTTCTTGATACCTATGATACCTAAATCATCTTCTGGGTCTTAGGTGAATCTTGCATGATTAGAGACCTTTTATGTTCTAATTTCTAGTTTGAATTCTGCTTTTATTTTAATTGATATTGTCCTATTGTTTTTATCACATGATTAGGATTAGCTACCCTTTGCATGTTTATAATCAATTAGTTGATCAATCGACGTGCATCGCAATTAGTTGGTGGACCTATAGGATAATTGGGGCTATAATTAGTGGCATGACCAAACCATAATTTAGTCTTCCAATCATTCAACCTTTTTGCTTCTTTATGCTTTTCCCGAATTTAAATTCTTGCATGACCAAATGGGGGTAATTTAGGAAAAAGAATATTAATCACGAATGACCAAACAGATTAATAGTTTTAGTAAAGGGATTGGTAATTAAATAAAATAAGGGAATTCGTGTAGAATTAGACATAGGGGAATCAAGTTGCAAGTGAAACCGTGACCCTAGATCTCTCTCCATTAATTAAATTTAGTATTTTAATTCTTGTTATTTATTTATTTTATTTTGTGTCTATAACTCTCAAATTATTTGTTCGTCTAAACAATATATAATCTCGATTAGTTTGGTACTTGCTAGTTAATCCCTGTGGAGACGATATCTTTTTACTACTATCAAGGACAGAGTACACTTGCTCTAAGTGTGTTTTTAACGCAACAAGTTTTTAGCGCCGTTGCCGGGGATTAATTTAACAATATTAAACGAAAAAGATTTTTATTGCTTTAGACATTTTTTTTATGCTTTTATTTTAATTTTGTTTTTTTTATGCTATTAAAAAAAATACAAAAAAAAATTATAACACTTTCCCAAGAGCTCGTTGTAGCTCACTTTGTTTTGCAGAGAAAAATCCAAATCATGTTTAAAACACATGGAGATTATCCTAGAGAAGCAGAGGCGCAAAGAAATTTTGAGAACTCATATTGGTATATGCCACAATGCCAAATGCCGATTTCTCCTCCTCCTTATGACCCTTATTTGGATTATTGTGATGACTATGAGCCACCTCCTTATTCCTCCCACTGGGATAATCATGAGATACTACACATGCAAAGGCAAGAGGAGGAGATACCATACACCAATGATGTATCTGAGGATATACATGCAAAGTTTGACCGCATGGAGAACCAACTTGGAGTCATAAGTGGTCAACTATCAAGTATCATTGCTATGTTATCTCAAGAGGTCCAAGAAACTCCTTATTCACAAACTGAGCAATACAAAGAAAATATTCTTAGGATTGATGAAGAGTTCTCCATGGAAGATAATATTGAGGAAGAAGCTCTCGAGAAAGATGAAGAGACTCATCATCAAGTGGAGTCAAATAAAAATAATAGCTCCTCCATCAAGCGGAGTTATATTGAGATAATGATTCCATTGATGAGAGCGATTATGAGGAGAATGAGAAAGATCAACAAGTTCCCGATTTGGAGAAAGAGGAGAAAACCCAAATTTCTCTGCCAAATTGTTTTAACCATTGGTGATGTCAGAATTGAGGTTAATAAGGGAAAGATAACTTTGCAGAGTGGTAAAGAAGATGATGTTATTAAAACTTTAAATTCCAACTAAAAATTTATCTTCTTTAACCTCTCATTATTTTGATGATGTGGTTGAAACTAACATTGTTAGTGATTTAAAGATGCAGACCTTTCTGAAAAAATTCTTATTTTGCAGATCCTAACATAGTGGTGGATAGAGATAAAACAAAATTCCACAATCCTTTGAATTTCATCCACCACATGAAAAAGAAAAACAATGTCAACCACATGGTTAGAAAACTAAGAAGGTGCATCGCGTTAGATGTAAAATTTGCTCTTGGAGAGCCACCGATTGAGCACCAACTATCGCTGCTCACGACGTTAAACAAGCGCTCAGAGGAGGCAACCCGTGTTTTATTGTCTCTCATTTTTGCTTTGTTTTATTTTGTTTTCAAAGAATAAGCTCGCATCGCAAGCTCTCTCAGGGAAGTCACTCTTACTCTCTCATTTATTTATTTTTGTGCCAATCTAATATTTTGCATTGAGGACCATGCTTCATGCTAGTGTACTCGTCATGGACCAAATCACTCACCATGGAGACCTAGTCATCATCGCCATAAAACACTCATAGAGTGTACTCGCCATAACCATCACAATAAATTCACATCCATCATCATAATTATCATATTAAAACTTGGAGAAATAACACCTCTTAATCTTAAGTAACAACACATAAAACTTAAGTAACAACACATAAGAATTTAGGTGACAACACATCAATTTTTCAAAGGAAAACAGCAGCTTCTATTTCAATAAAAAGAATAAAGAATAAATACTTAATTTTCAAAGGAAAACAAAGCAGCTCCTATTTCAATAGAAAATAAAGAATAAAACACACAATTTTTCAAAGGAAAACAAAGAACCCATATATCACCATATCCATGAAATCGATACTAACCACACCAACATTACCAAAATCGAAATTCACCTCTACAATTCATCAAAACAACATCACAATCAATTCAATCCTTCATCAATCTTGCACATATTCATCTTAAATTCACAACAACATCAAAATTCATCAAACAACATAAATAATTCATCAACAACACCAATAATCATCCAATCACATCACAATAACATCAAAACCCCACAAACCCACCACATACCCAATTATGTTAAATCGAAACACTCACCCTTACCTCTTAAACGTATGCTCCGTGGAAGATGATTGAAGGCACCACGAGTAACCACAACAACACAACGAGCCAAAGCCTTGAAATTTGCGATTTTCTTCTTCTCCTTCCCTCTCTTAGCGCCGCGCCACTTCTCACCTCTCACTCTCTCTCAATTTCGATTTTCCCCCAAGTGAGAGTGAGTGTGAGGGTTTCGTGATACCTTTGTGGTTGTCGTGGGCCTTTCACGCATTGGGCTCACAGCTACACCCTCACACCACCGCCGCTCCCATCCCTACACAACACATAATATTTCTCCCTTAATTAATTTATATTGCGCTCTAATAATGTACATAATTAATTTAACTAATTAATTAAATAAATTTTGGGGCGCATACGCATTTCTCAAAAGATGATGAGAGACTCAAAAGTCACGTAGTTCTTCCTAAAAATCTGTTGGTTGGTTGATTTTAATTTTGAAGAGGTCTAAGATCCAAGTTGTACAAATAAAGATCATTAAACCGGATTGACAGGATGTACATCCAAATCGAATCCATTTATATTTTTGAATTTTTATAAAATAGGTGTTAAGTATTTAGTTTGTAGGTTTGTGATTTTTTTTTTGAAGGGATTTAAGGTCCAAGTTGTACAACTAAAGACCCTTAAATCAAAGTTGTGGGTTTGATAGGATGTACATCCAAGTCAAACCCTAATTATTATTTGTTGATGAGAATAAACAAATAACAATAAATAATAAACTATGAACAAGGAAAACAAGCAAAATAACAAAAGAAAAAGGGAATGCTTGATGCGGATCTACACTAGAACAAGAAGATCTGATCTTTTACTTGTTATTAAAAATGCTGATTGCAACAATAAAACAAAATAAAAAGTAATAATAACAATATATTATAAGAAAATAAGAAAGGGATGCATGCGAGGGAGTGGGAGGAACTTAGAGCCTATCTTATCATTTTTTCTTATTTTTATTATTAGTTAGTAATAAAAAAACAGAATTATATAATAATAATAATAATAATAATAATAATAATAATAATAAAAGCATATAACTTAAAGTAAAGATGAGATTAGGTTGAATGAGTTCTACCCATCAGGTCGATGCATCCACTTTTAGAGACGTGAGAGATCGCTTTGTAGAGAGTGGGAGAACCGAACCAGATCGAGAGGGAAAACAAGGATGGAACGCAACCTCCATCGTCGCAGACCAAGCCGGTGGTAAATGGCCACGATCATTTCCCCAAAATCCTCCCTCCCGTGTGTGTTTAGACTCGCTTTTATATTAAAATTTTAGGTTTTTGCATTAATTATCGCTTATCGGGCTTTGAATTTTTCAGATTTGAAGTGTGCAAATCGTGCCCAATAGCAACTAGGAGTGCTACTTGAAACTCTAATTTTATTTCCAACCCTTTGTTATTAAAATTCATTTTCTGATCTATTTTATTTTTTGGATTATTTGTAAAGACAACTACTTAAACAAATTAAATAAAACTTACTATTGTAATTTTTGAATTATATATATATTTTGTTTAAAAAGAGTAAAAATAGCGCGAAAGTGAAAAAATGAGTAAAATGACATATTTGACGACTAAACACGCAAAACACGCAAAAAATGCATATTTTCGTAACCTTTCGAGAAAACGTCAAAAATACCGTTAAAAATTGAGTGTTCACAGTTGCCCCTCCGTGCTTACTCTCTAACGATATAATACACAAAACCATGTTCTCCATGTTTTGTTGTATTATCAAAGTAATCGAAAACCACGAAGTTTTAAAGAGTACGATGTTAGGGCTATATTATACCGAGATGCCAGTATGGCTTAGACCGAGCAGCGTAAAATTAAAGACAATGCTAGGGCGAGACCAAAGAGCATGAAAGTAAACAAAGGTTGTGTAATGAACCGTTAGCACGTAAATTTAAAAAGACAAATGCCGTGGTGAACCGCTAGCATGAAAGTGAATAAAGGTTGTGGCTGAACCGTTAGCACGTAAATTTAAAAACCAAATGTCGTGGCTGAACCGTTAGCATGAAAATAAAATGACAGATGCCGTATCGAACCGTTAGCATGGAAAATTAAAAGACAAAGGCTGTGGTTGAACCGTTAGCACAAAAATTTAAACGATAAACGCCTGTGGCTAAACCGTTAGCATAGAATTTAAAAAGACAAATGCCGTGGCTGAACCGTAGCATGGAAAATTAAAAGACAAAGGTTGTAATCGAACTGTTAGCACGTAAATTTAAAAGACAATGCCGGCCGAACTGCTAGCATGAAAAGTAAAGAAGTTGCTGTGGCTAAACCGTTAGCACGTAAATATAAAAGACAATGCCGTAATGAACTGTTAGCATGAAAAGTAAAGCAAAGGTTGTGGGCCGAACCGTTAGCACGTAAATATAAAAGACAATGCTGTGGTCGAACCGTTAGCATGAAAAGTAAAGCAATGCCAGAGCTGAACCGTTAGTACGAAATTTAAAAAGACAAATGCCAGGGCTGAACCGTTAGCATGAAAATAAAAATGACAGATACCAGGGCTGAACCGTTAGCACAAAATTTAAACGACAAACGCCAGGGCTGAACCGTTAGCATAGAATTTAAAAAGACAAATGTAACACCCCCTTCTACCGTAACTTCTATTTGAATTATTTGAAAAATCAGAGTGCAATAAAACTTTTTAGTGCGACCACTCGAGGGTGTCACATTTAAAACAAACACCTTTCCAAACTCCAAAATGATTAATTAAAATAAAACTCCAAATTGTAGGATACATAGCACCAAATATTATCCGGGAATAAAATAGTACAGCAGTGGAAAAATAACACCTTAAGCAATAGTTTAAATGTAAGGAAATAACAATTAAACGTCCCCCCGGTGCTACGTATCAGAGCGACTCGGCCATACTAGGAGAAGGATCTCTAGTCACCTTCCGTCACCGTCACCTGCAGGTTGCCGACATACGAGGCAACACGACGCAGTAGGGTGAGTCTCAATGCATAGATAATAATAAATAAAGCGAGAAACACAGAGGAATAGGCACCCCAGAGAACAATAAATTCAAATATACTATTAAGATAGTTATACCAAGGCAGTTACACTAACTACAATACACTGTAAACAAGCTACACCAATTGCAATCACACCGTAAATGCTTACACTGTAACATGTATGCAATGTATGCAATGCAACCCAAAACTCCACTGGGCATATGCATGTGGATCCATCACCAAAAATTGCCTTGTGGGCATTCACCAAACACCAAAATATTTTAAGAGGCCGAAGCCTATTCACCAAAATGCATATGATTTATGCGACGCCATGACTATGCACCAAAAACACCAAAACACCAAAATATAGCAATAACGTGCTCGCCAATAATTATATGTAAGATCACCAAGGAGAGTCATAGCACCTCATCACCAATATCCTCACCATTTATTTTATAACACCTTAATTAATACACCTACTGGGATTAAAGAACACCAACACGATTTCCACACCAAAGGACTAAAGTCACCTTACTTGACTAAACTCACACCTAGGGACCTAACACCTCTTAGGGACCTATTCCACACCCAAGGACCAATCTAACACCATAATAGTTAATTTAACGCCTAGGGACTATTTTGACACCATAATAATCTAACACCATAACTAGGACTATTCAAATTACGCTATAACAACACCATAACACCAAAATATAGCAATAACGTGCTCGCCAATAATTATATGTAAGATCACCAAGGAGAGTCATAGACCCCTCATCACCAATATCCTCACCATTTATTTTATAACACCTTAATTAATACACCTACGGGGATTAAAGAACACCAACACGTATTTCCACACCAAAGGACTAAAGTCACCTTACGGACTAAACTCACACCTAGGGACCGAACACCTCCAAGGGACCTATTCCACACCCAAGGACCAAATAGAAGTTACGGTAGAAGGGGGTGTTACAACAAATGCCAGGGCTGAACCGTAGCATGGAAAATTAAAAGACAGTGCCAGGGCTGAACCGTTAGCACAAAATTTAAAAGACAATGCCAGGGCTGAACCGTTAGCATGAAAAGTAAAGAAGTGCTGTAATGAACAGCTTAGCACTAAATATAAAAGACAATGCCTGTGGCCGAACCGTTAGCATGAAAAGTAAAGCAAAGGTTGTAATGAACTGCTAGCACGTAAATATAAAAGACAATGCTGTAATGAACTGCTAGTACACTGGATGAGAAGTGGAAATGTCGTGGATGAACCAGAGCATGAAAGAATGTGCTGTGTATTGAACCGATAGCACAAAGTTTAGAGCATCAAATGCACACCTTGCTTTAGATGGTTTTTATAACTTTATTTACAAAGTAATCGAAAACAAATGTATGATTCTAACCATGCAAAGTGGAATGCATGGATGAAAATGTATGCAAACTATGACATGAAATGCATTAATTATGCATGAGTCTAGAGAGTGTGTGAAATGAAAGTTAAATTTATCAAAGCATTTTTCTTTTGTCTTCTTTGTCCATGCTTCAGCTTGAAACTAATCAAACTTGTCTTCGACTAGGAATTCATCATCGCCTCTTTCAAGCTTTCTATTTTCTTTTAAGATTATTTCCCACCTTTCATAGCAAAACACCTCAAAATGGACCTTCTCTCCCTTTTTTCCCGATTGTCATTAGCATTCTAAATCACATCACCGATTCCAAGTTGACTACTATTGAAGCATTTACTTAATGAACATGCATGGACTCATGGGTATTCGAGGGCTTAGTTTTTGTGTTTTCTCGGATTTTTGGTTTGAAAGTGGAGGTATTTTTGTAGGAAAACATAGTGGAGGACAAAGACGACACAAGATGGTATGGAAAGGTATTATGGCAACCTCGAGTTATTGGACATTCCATTTACTTGAGGTACCTAACTTCACTGGAATTGGTCGGGTATTGGAAACAAGTTTTACCACAAGGAGACTACTAGAGGTAGCAAGCAAAATATAACCCATCAATGATTATGCAAACACTTTTCCCCCCTGTCAGTAGAAGGTATTTCCCCAAGAGAAGACTACAAGGGTGTACCAAACAAAGGTTGACTCATGAAAGATCCTACAAAGATTTTGCTTCAAACAAATTTCTGTGTGGAAAATAAAGTTTTGACTCAGATGTGTCTTGCATGTGTTTTGCTCAAAGATTGGTAAAAGTTGTTGCTCACAAGAGTGCAGACCGTGTGGCAAACAAAGTTTGACAGATGCAGTGGTACTGTAAGAATTTTTCCTCATTTCGTGAAAGGCATTGCCTGAGGGAATACTACATGGTGTAGCAAGAAACCTTTGACTCCTAAAGGGTCTTACGAAACTTTGCTCCAAAGCAGCTGGGTCTCTCGAGACTCTCAAACTTATCCTCCACAAATTGCCCCAATGTACACTTTTGTTTGGCCCAAGTAGAAGAAAATTTCCCAATGAACTACATAAACATTGTCATTGTTGGTCTCATTCCCTTTGTGCCCTAATTTTTGCCTAGATCGCTTTTTTGTGTTTTCAAATCTAGCTGGGCTTTATTTTACTTTTTATTTTCCCTAATTCTTGCTTAGATCGCTCTTTTCGGTTTTTAATCTAGCTGATTCCCTTTTTTCACTTCATTTTTTTATTAGAGCAAAGAATAATTTAAAAGGAGCAAATGATTTATCTCAAAATTAACATTAAGAAAATGAAATCAATCATCCATCAATCAGAGTGGACTTTGTGAGGTTTGCAATGTGGCTATTGGTTATGGGTTATGAAAGAAAGATGATTAGAAGGCTCCCTCAAATGCTTTACTGCAGGGGTTATAGGTTATGGAAGACAAAATGAACAGATGGCTCAAGAAATGATTTACTGTATGGATTAAGTGGCTATGGAGAAAATGATTGTAAGCGTTCAAAGAACTGGACGAGTAATGGGTTATCTGGATGGATTGATTGGAAGGCTTAAATGAATGCTTTACGCATGGATTAAGTGGTTATGGAAGTGGAAATGAGTCAAGGTTCAAGAAAATGTTTTATAGGTATGGGTAATGCGTTATGGAAGACAAATGAATAAAAGTGCCAAAAAAGGGTTTTAGGAATGGGTTATGGAATGGATCAAGGATATTTAGTGCGCCCAACTTTCTATTGTGTTCACTGCACTTCACATCATTCACATTTTTTGATATTTTTAATCTTCTTCTCTCGCTTTTTCATTACTCTTTCTTTTGTGTTCTAATTTTTGCCAAGACTCGACAATACTTGCTTTCTACCATGCTTTATATATTTTTCTTTTTCTCGTTTTTTTTTTGAACTTTTCACTATCTCTTTGATTTCATAACTTTAGAAACCGAATGCACTAAATTCAATTGTAGTGTCGATCATTGTCCAGTGGTTTAGTGAAAGGAAATTGCAGCTCAAAGGCGACAATGAGGGTTCTTTTTGTGAGATAGTGAAGAATGGTCACTCTTCATTTGAAATCATGATTCCATATTTTCAAAAAATTTAATTTCAAAATAACATTCACTCTTTAATTACACATTCCTTGCTCTTTTTTTTTTCTATCTTTTTTTTGCTTTTTTTTGTTTTTTTTTTTGGGAAATGGACCTCTGAGATCTGATATTCGCTCACCTGGCTCATCATTGAGTGATACAACCAAAAAGGCTTTAAGAATTATCGCTTGAGGCAAGACCTCGACAAGGGGTCGGTGTTTTAAGGGAATATGGGTGAGAAAGGAGATTCATGCAAATCCATTAGTGTAAAGCTTCAACTAAGTTAACTTGGTTTCAAGCTTACATGACTAAACAAGCGCTAATGACAATCTCTCTTTGAGCTTTGAACTTTTATTCAAGAACCGATTGCCACAACCTTATGTCTCTCTATTTTTCACTCATCTTTCCCAATATGCCCCAATATAGTGCCCCATGGTATCTTGCCTCTCACCTTACTTCTCTAATCCTCAAATGACAAATCTTCCCAACAACTTTCAAGAGAAGGATCCAAATCCATGAGTCTAAGCTTGATTGGTATCCACTTTCACATGACCACAAAAATTTAACATGAATGAAGGCTTAATGACTTCAAAACTCTTTTTTTATTGATTTTCTTTAAAGAGAAGACAAATGCTACATGAGAATGGGTCAAAGAAACCAATATGTTATGAAATGCATGATATGAATGCAAACACTCATCCTAAGATGCAGCATGCATTTGCTTTGTAAATTTTTATTATATTTTTTTATGCAAGAAATGCAGTGAATTTTTTTGCTCCATTTGAAGGGAAGATGCTATGAGTGCTTAAAAACAATGTAATTTATTTTATGATGAATGAATTATTTATGATGAATGGTGAATAACAACGCAATTTTGCATTATTATTATTATTATGAGATACTTTTTTTTTTGCAAATGCAACAAGATGCAAATGTTTTTTTTGTATGCATGAAATGCAGATGATTTTTTTGTATGCATGAAATACTATATGATTTTTTGATATTTTTTTATATGCATGAAATGCAATATTATGATTTTTTGATATTTTTTTGATATGCATGAAATGCAATATGATTTTTATTGATTTTTTTTTTATGCATGAAATGCAATATGGTTTTTATTGATGTTTTTTTTATGCATGAAATGCAACATGATTTTTTTATATACTTTTTATTCATGAAATGCAACATAATTTTCATTTTTTGTATTTTTTTGTGTAAACTAATGAGCGATAACGAGAAAAATATATACAATCAAAACAAGGATAAGAGGAAAAATAGCTCCCTTTGTGGCCTAGTTATGTTGGTCCATGCTATTGGACTTTGAACCATATGGATCTATTGTCTTTCTATTGTGAACACTCACCGGGTTAACAACTATATAAATATTTCAGGTCTCTAGAGTCAAGTATTCTTCTAGAAAGGTTAAACACACTAGGATGTACATCCAAAATGTGAATACCCTCAAGGGAGAATCGTACTCTAGATGAGGAATTCATGGCGCACTCCTGTGATGTACATCCAAAATGACTACCACTACACACTTCCTCGTTATAACTTAAGTTTTTTCTTTAGGTCCTGAGATAAGCCCAACTCAATGTATGTGCTCACAAAGCAGTAATGGTGTGTGTGAAGGGAATATACAAACCTCAAACCTTGAAAATAAAATAAAATCACAAACTATTTCAAAAGAAATACAACCAAGCAACAAATAATACAAGTCCTCTAGCCTAGGTTCATATAAATAATGAATATGTACAAAGAAAACAATATGATCAGAGGAAACTAAAAAGTGGGTAAACAAAGCGCATCTTATAATGATTTTGCACAACCAAACATACCGGCTTGACTCTCACTATCCCCTCAGATTCGCCATCCGCTGTGACCGTGATCTCAACGTGGACGGCTCAAAATGGATTATTTGAGGAGTCGCCACCCAATTTATTAATAATAGGAAAATTGAGAAAACCTAATTGAAAATTGTTTGGTCTGCAGAACTCAGCTCGGATTCGGGAGTCGATTATGCATAGGAAGTGGTGGAAACTTAATTCCACCGCACTCTCTAGTACATCCGCTCCCAAGACAATTACCCTAAATTTGATATGTGCAATGATTAATAAGTTGTTTAATTATTTGTTTACTAAAAATAATACTTAATTAAATTTAGTAGAAATATAATTATTTACAAAGGACTAATTTAAGAAAATTTTAGTTTGACTTTGATAGGGAGACTTCGCGCCACGCACTTCTCAAAAGCGATGAGAGACTCAAAAGTCACGTAGTTCTTCCCAAAATGCTGGTTGGTTGATTTTAATTTTGAAGAGGTCTATGATCCAAGTTGTACAACTAAAGATCATTAAACCGATTGACAGGATGTACATCCAAATCGAATCCATTTATATTTTTGAATTTTTATAAAATAGGTGTTAAGTATTTAGTTTGTAGGTTTGTGATTTTTTTTGAAGGGATTTAAGGTCCAAGTTGTACAACTAAAGACCCTTAATCAAAGTTGTGGGTTTGATAGGATGTACATCCAAGTCAAATTCCTAATTATTATTTGTTGATGAGAATAAACAAATAACAATAAATAATAAACTATGAACAAGGAAAACAAGCAAAATAACAAAAGAAAAGGGAATGCTTGATGCGGATCTACACTAGAACAAGAAGATCTGATCTTTTACTTGTTATTAAAAATTTGATTGCAACAATAAAACAAAATAAAAAGTAATAATAACAATATATTATAAGAAAAGAAGAAAGGGATGCATGCGAGGGAGTGGGAGGAACTTAGAGCCTATCTTATCATTTTTTCTTATTTTTATTATTAGTTAGTAATAAAAAAACAGAATTATATAATAATAATAATAATAATAATAATAATAATAATAATAATAATAAAAGCATATAACTTAAAGTAAAGATGAGATTAGGGTTGAATGAGTTCTACCCATCAGGTCGATGCATCCAGCTTTTTAGAGATGTGAGAGATCGCTTTGTAGAGAGTGGGAGAACCGAACCAGATCGAGAGGAAAACAAGGATGGAACGCAACCTCCATCGCTTCGCAGACCGGGCCGTGGAAATGGCCACGATCATTTCCCCAAAATCCTCCCTCCCGTGTGTTTAGACTGCTTTTATATTAAAATTTTAGGTTTTTGTATTAATTATCGCTTGACTGGCTTTGAATTTTTTCAGATTTGAAGTGTGCAAATCAAAGCCCAATAGCAACTAGGAGTGCTACTTGAAACTCTAATTTTATTTCCGACCCTTTTGCTATTAAGATTCATTTTCTGATCTATTTTATTTTTTGGATTATTTGTAAAAAGACAACTACTTAAAAATTAAATAAAACTTACTATTGTAATTTTTGAATTATATATATATATTTTGTTTAAAAAGAGTAAAAAATAGCTAAAGTGAAAAAACGAGTAAAATGACATATTTGACGACTAAACACGCAAAACACGCAAAAATGCATATTTGAGATGTTCTGAGCTCAAAGGTGAAGATGAAGCTTTGAATAGGTTTGTTTGGGTAGTTGGAGCTTGATGAAGAGTGGAACTGAGTTGCATTGGTGATTGAAGCCAATTGTAGAGCCAAGTTGATGTTTGTCTGCTTCGGGGCGCAGGGAGAGTGTTAGAGTTGTTGGTTTTCATTTTGGAAGCTCGGGAACGCGTTTGGAAACCGCTTTGGAAAGTTTTTAATCGTGAGCATTTCAAGTCTCAGTGGTTGCGTGATTTTCATCATGATATGTGAGTCTTACTCACGCTTAGGAATTTAAATGTTGTTTGTGTGTTTGGTTAGAAGAGTTTTAAATTTCGCGCTTTAATTTTTTGAGTCGAAATCGCTTTTTCGTGAAAAATTACTTGCTTTCGCTTAATTGTCAAATTATATGTTGATTTGTGGTATGATTGGATGATTGTCCGGATCGGAATTGTATGTATAAAACTGCTTTGATGTGGAATTTGGATCTCAAAGGTTTGATTACTTAATGGATTGAAGGAGAGGTGCTAAAAATGGAAAAATAGGCAATTCGCTAAAAGGACACGCACTGTCCAAGTTGATACGTGGCCGTGGTCCCACTCGCACTTCAAGAAATTTTTGAAAACAAAGTGGACACGATCGTTGTCCTGCATGACATCGCCGCTGTCCCACCCTAGAGAGTTTCCATTTTCAAGACCAAACCCTTGATTCCCTTTCATGTTAACCGGGATATCCTCCAAGTTATATGGAATAATTAATTGAATTGTTCTGATAACTTTACGCGGTGCTAAAAATCAAACTTAGAATACGGTGAGAACCAAATGTTTTATGAATAAACTTGTGCTTGGACCTCCCTACACACTTGAGTGTATGCCTCAACTCAGTGAAGCAACTTCTAAAAAGAAACCATGGTTACACCTCTAGTTTATTTCATCTACAAGTAAAGAAGCACCTCTCATGAAGACTATAAAAGGACCTCACTTCTTCACTTGAAGATATATCACAATCTATAAGTTAGATCAAAATTTCAATAAACATAGTTAGTTTTTATTTTGTAAGAAGGAAAGGAAGGAATTGACAAATCCTCCTTACTTCAATTTGTAGTTTTTACTAAGTGCTGAGTAGCTAATGGAACTGCATTGCTAGGAGAATTCATGCAAAGAGTCGCAACTCGTAATCTCTATCTTGTTGTTTCTCTTCGTGATTTCAATTATATAAAAATGATCTATTCACTATATATGCCTTGCAATGTCCTGGCATGAGCTAAATCTCTCTTACTTGGAATGTTCTAACCATTTAATGAGCTTTTAAGTAAGTTTGATGCATGTATATGATGTGTGCACTTTAGTTCTTGCTTGCTAATACTTTCAACACTTATTTTGAGATTGATCACTTAGAATAAGTAGATTTGTAAAGAACTCAAAACTAATATGGGTGAGTGTTTTACATAAAGGAAACTTTTGTGAAAACCATGCTAAGTCCTACATAGGATAGTGTTCCCGGTGTATCAAAGAAACCGAGAGGTTCTATAGCATTGGGCCATCGGCCCATATCAAGCAAACCGCCCAAGCTCGTTGTCTCTGGAGTGCACTTCGCGCTAGTCACCAAATTCTCGCATCACGGCCAGAATCCCAACAAAGATAAATGTCGAACGATTCTCACTATCGTGCACGTTATCTTTACCTTGTGATACTCCTCGTCAGAATAACCTAAAAATCCTGAAAAGGATTCTTTGAAGGTTCTTAGGAAGTCGCAACCAAATTTTTAGTTTAATGGCAAATTTGGAAAATCCTTTAGGTTTTAGGACAAGACATCGTTAGGTTCTGGAGTCGTTATGTATGGGGAAGGTATTAGCACCCCACTTACATCCACCTGCCTAATTAATTAAGATTTATTTAATAATTACCCTTTTATTTATATAGAAAAAGACTTATTTTAAATTTTGGTTTTTAGTGCTTGACGAGAGTTGAATCTCGCACTACGCACTCCGCATGCAATGGAGGAATCAAAGCTACGTAGTTCTTCCCAAAAGTTTGTGGGTGGGGTGTTTTAGTGTAGGGTCCTAGGATTCCTTGAATCGCATACCATCGATTCTTAGACGCGACTAACCCGATTGTACAATCGACTTAGTCCCCTACTTTTTGAAAATAATTTTAGAGTTTTTGAAAGAAAGTGGTTTGGGTGTGAGGTGGGTCCGCTTTTAGAATAGGTATTCTAGAACTCCCGAATCTGCATAACCTATTAATTTAGAACGCTGACTAACCCGCTTGTACAACCGACTTAGTCCCCTATTTTTTAGGAAAAATGGTTTATTCATATTTATTAAGTTTTTTGTAGGATTACCGAATCAGATGTACTCATTGGTCCTAAATGATGACTAACCCTGATGTACAACCGATTTAGCCGCTTATTTTTAGAGAAAAATAGTTTTTTGTATTTATTAAGTTTTGTGGTTATCGAATCAGATAAAATTATTGACTTAAAATAATGACTAACCCTTACCAGATAACCGATTTTAGCCGCTTATTTAATTTCTCATGAGAAAATTATTTACGCTTGAGTTGAAAAAGAATTAAAAAGTAAATCGTGTGAGAATAGTAAATTGGGGTTTTATTAGTCGCGGGGTTGTATAACCGAATGTAGGTGTAATAAAGAAGCCTGGGCCGCAAAATCGACTTAAGTGAGATGGGTGTGCGATTAATCAGCAAAGTGGTGCATGCAAAGAACCTAAATCGATAATAAAAATAAATGATTCCGAGGCCCATTATAAGCCCAAACCCGGAAATTGCTAAAGGTGGTGCTTTCACTTTGGTGAGAGGCCGATGATATTCTCATGTTCTCTAAATTTTTCCAGGATTTCGCTTTTATATTATGCATGAGTTAATTGGTTACTTTAGTTTTTGTTTTTGTAATGATGTGTATGGATGGACCCAAATGCCATTGTTGTCATTGGTTAATTAATGATATATCACTTGCAGATGAGAAAACTGCTGTGTTATCGCGAGTGTGGTGATTAAATATCATGGTTAATGATTAACAAAGATGTTTACACAAAAATAAAATATAAACTATATGATTCTAAGTGATATAACAACATCGTTGTTCATGTTTCAAGTTCTAGTCTATTGTCGTTGTTATTTTAATGCATCATGCTCATATATTCTCGTGATATTTAAATTTAATGATACGAGACCAACTCCGACTCAAATTTCTTCGCTTATGCTCCCGTTACGCACTACATCGTTGGTCCTCCTCGATCGCGGATCGCTTGATCGCTACGCCTTCTTTCTTTAGATCTTAGAAACCTCGTAATCAGTGTTTAGCTGGGATTAGGTTTCGGCGTGAAACTCTAATCCTATTTTTGGGTGATTTTTAGCAGCGGGTTTTCTCGCCTGGTTTCATTTATTTTATCGTGGACTCGATCGCTTATTTATATTAAAAACTTAGTGGTTTAGCATTTATTGTCGTTTTGACTAGGCTCTGCAGATCCGATAATGCGGGCTTGCCGAGCGCTTGAGAGCAAGAATGCACTTTAGATTACTGATGTCGCTTCCTTTATTTATTTATTTTTGCTTTTTTCTGATTTGTATTTTTTGTATTTTTAATATTATCATTTTTTGTATTTTTGGACACTTTGGACAATTAGACACTTTTTAAAATGTAAATAAAATTAAATAGATTTTTTTTGATATATTTTTTTTTTGGACTATATATATATATGTATATGCTCAAAATAAGGACGTAAATAATAAAAATAGAAAAGAAGTCTGAACGATGAGCCCAATTATGTAGAAAACAACTCTAATAAGCCCATTTGCAAGGAAGTCGTAATTCTGATAAGCCCAATTGTTCGACTAGGCTCAAATACTAAGATTTGACTAAAGAATGCGCTAAAAGATCGATCATTCACAAGATTCTCAATTTAAACAACGACATTTCAACTTAGTTGAACAAAGTTAGTCGAGATTGGCTTAGGCTAGTAAATGAGACACTTTTTTTTTTTAATAATTCCTCGTAATCTCGCACTCGTAATCCAATTTAAAAAGAATACAGATAAAA
The DNA here is from genome assembly GCA_020916435.1 of Oxytropis ochrocephala. NCBI lineage: Eukaryota > Viridiplantae > Streptophyta > Magnoliopsida > Fabales > Fabaceae > Oxytropis > Oxytropis ochrocephala. Next base: position 41,289,123 of record CM037095.1, read on the forward strand.
TCAGTATAATACCGCCCCTCTTTATTAGTATTTTACTAGAAAGTGATGAGTTCTCTAACTTTCGTGAGTAGAAATAGGGAATAAAGATAAGATAGACGCTAATTTTGTTCGCTTAGAGGGAAATAGAGGGTTTAAGAATATACAGGAGCAAGTTAACACTGTGTATTAACCGAGAACAAAAATGAAGGATAGCTTCTGGATCCAAGGAGCGCTTAGGCTCAAGGGGCCGCTTAGGGCCTTAAAGGAGCACTAAAGCTCAATGACCACCTGGTCTGTAAGGGTCGCCTAGGCCTTAACAGAGGACCATCGTGGTCTCAAGGAGTGCTACTAGCTACTTGTGACTAGTAAAACGATCCGGCGGGCCTTTAGATTCTGAGCGTACCAGGTCAAGATCGATCCGAATCGATATGTTGACCAACAGAGGACGCCCACCATGTCTTAGGTCGTCATTACAAATAGTCCGGGCGACCACGCGGGTCCTGGAAGGTCCGCTTGCGCTCGACCACGACGCTTGGCACCGGGCCACTTAGTGGCATCAAGCGAGCGTAGTGTTCTCGGGCGACCACTCTGGTCCAAGGATCAACTCGCGCGACCGTGATATGATATGAGATCAACGCTAAAGCGCCGATATTGGAGGAACAAACTATGTGGATCGACACTTGAAGTCAATTCATGTAATGATATACAATGCCAATAATACATGCAACAGCTTGATTTTGGGCATGTGATGAATGAAATGGGTGATTCTTTTCTTTTTGTTTTTAGTTTTTTTTCTTTTTTTGGTATGCAATAAATGCATGAAATGCGAATGTGGATGAAATGATTGAATGCAAATGCTATGGAAAGCTAATGATATGAAATGATTGATTCGGGGTGTAGAAACATTTTTTTGTGATGATTAGATGCGAGACTTTGACGTGAGAGGTGGAGATTGATCATTCATTGGAAAGGCTAGATTTGATTCAAACTTAGGCAATCTCAAAGTTGTTATTTACGCACTCTCATGTGAAAAAGTATTATATTTGCAAGCTCGCTTCGCTTTCTTTTCCACTATGATGCCCCATGATGACCGAAATTGGGTCCACAAAGTTAACCAAGTGGATTTTCAAAGATCATATTATCAACTTGTGTTCTCTCTCTTGAAGCATTGATTAGTAGAGATGTATAGCAATGTATATATAGATGAATGAGTCGCTTAACTCGGGGGTTCTAGGTGTGGACATTTCAGGGCACATAAAGAGGCGTAATGATTGACCGGTCTTTGTCAATGTCATGAAAGGTAGGTTTTCTCTACCAAGGAATGCAGGATCGCCCCAATTTAGATTTGATGACGGTGAGTTGCTCCTCGCCCGCCTAGTGGGTGACAAGCTAGGTGTGTAAGATGATGAGTTGGGAAATGCATTGGCTTTGGAATGAAAGGTGGCAAGTAGGAGATGTTGTCTCAACCCATAGACTTTGATGTTTCCTAATTATGGTAAGGACAAGATTGCCCCGACTAGAGTGGAAACATTTAGGATGGTGAGTCGAGAAATTGCCCAAAGATGCTTTTGTGGTCGTGGAATACTGCAAGGGATGAGACGGGTTTAGGTGAATTTTCCCATCCGAAGGTGGAGGAAGAGCGGCTGTGGATTGCCCCACTTGGAATAGTATTTCAATGGTTGGCTTTAAGGAGATTGGAAAAGGTGACTGAGTATGGTTTTTGGAATTTGTCCGGTATGACTATAGGTCGGATGTGGTATGACACTCGCATAAATTTCCCAAGTTCAAATAGATGTAGTGAAAGTGGATGCCCCGCTTTAGGATATAGGTGACGATCCTAATATAATCTTTTGGTTATCTTTTGAAATGACTCTCACACTATGATAGTCTTGAGTTTTGCTATGATGAAAACCGCACTTGGTGATAATCTAAGCCTTGTGTTTATATCAACTAACTTGAATGAATCTCTGGGTGCAAGCCTTTTTTTTTTGTTTTTTTGAGAAATATATTTTTTCTAGCAAACATATTGTAAATAAACAAACTTATTTGTCCTAAGATTAAAAACTTGAGAAAACAAAAGCAATCTGCATTGATCTAATGGATTTTTGGGGTTGTAATGTGGTTGATGGTTAATGGTTTATGAAGGAAGTGGATAATTGGGATCAAAGAAGATGATTTTTTTTATCGAGCAAAGATAATTTGACTAATGGTTAATGGTTTATGAAAGAAGTGGTTTATTAGGGCTCAATGAGGTGTTTGAGGTTTTATTGCGATAAAACCTCTTTATGTGCCTCATGGTAGAATGGATCTGCTTAGGATGACTTGGCAATGGTTTATGAAGGATAGGATATTGAGGACGAGGGAAGTGTTTGGGGTTTATTTCTGCACAAGGATCTCTTATGCATTTAATGGCAAGAAGTATCACCATAAT